>VZRN01005367.1:3626636-3735572 GCA_013397935.1 Dasyornis broadbenti
CCCCCCCGGTGGTCACAAGTCCCATCCCGTTTTGTTTTGTTTTGTTTTGTTGTTTAGTATCTAGTCAGATGCTGTTGTGGGAAAGCACACAGGGCCCACGATAAAGCCGGGAGTTTTGTTTAACCGTTCCTGTAGCGAAAGTTCTCGGGAGCGGCGCTGGGAAAGCGGTGCCGTGAGTGGAGCTCCTCTTGCCCGCATGGCTCTGGCCTGCCTGGCGCGCCCAAGCTCGTGCATTTGGCCGTGGTTCCGCGACCNACCGCGCCGGGCGGGGCAGTGCGCGCCGCGGCCCAGAGAGGGCAGCAGCCGCCTGCGCTCAGGCCGGGCTGCTCCCGCACCGCGCAAACCCCGCACCGCGCAAACCCCGCACCGCGCAAACCCCGCACCGCGCAGCCACCCCTCACCCCACTCACTCTGCTCTTCACGGCAACGGCCCCCTGTCAGAAGGAGGTTTTTTCCCCGATTGTTGGCTTTTCCTTTTTTTGTGTGTACGTGTCTAATTGCAGTGCGGAGTGAGAGGGCTCTGGCGTGGTGTCCTAGGTAACTTTCCTCGTAATTAGAAAAAAAACGACCCAGACTTAAAGACCTATTAAAAAGAAAGAAAAAAACCAACCACTTAAATACCTAGAAACAATTTTGTGTTGCTTGTGCAAAAATACCCCCTGAATAACATCTGAGTAAATGTATATATAGAATATTAAGTTCCTGTAAAAGCAGCTTTTTGTTTGCGTGTGGGTCCGTATGAAACCCAAGATAATATATCGTGTTGTGCTCAGATCTTTGTTTCAAGATAGAGCTATGGGTAGATTTCACGATGGAACGTCTTTTAACTGTTATTTCATCACTTTTAACTTCGCTATATTTAGCACATACACGCTCAGTCTTAAAATCCCATTATTATTTCTTTTTTCCTTTTATTACTTTTTCTAACTCTCTCTTTGCCTATTAACAAGATCCTTTAAAAACCAAAGTAAACTAAAATCCTTTTATAACACATGTGGATTTATTACTTCAATGTTGGTAGCATCAGTGGCCAGTTCTGAACTTTTCTGACAAGTACAAGGGCGAGCTGCTTGTCCGGGTGAGTTTGTAGCCAAAGCTGCTGCTGCTGCCGAAGCACCGACCGAGCCGCAGGAAGGACCGAGCAAATGGTTACAAACGAGCGCTGCTCCTCGGCTCCGCAATTTTCTCTTCGTCTTAAATGCACTTTATTGCCCCTATCCCTCAGTTTGTTCTGAGGACAGCCACACTAATAGTCCTTATCCGGCGCAGAGGAATCCCCCTCCTGGCTCTCAGCTTGAAGCCGCGGCTGGCATTCTACTGCTCTGATTTGTTGACTTTGATATTTTTTAATTAGTCCTCCGTATTATCTCTTGCTCGAGTTGCTGGTGCAGTTTACCTCAAACCACAATCCGAGGCTAGCTAGCAGTCGCTGTAATGTAGCTTCAGCGTTTCCCATCCCTAGATTTTTAGGGCTGTGATTTCAGCAGAATAAATGGCTTGTCGTTTCAGTGGAAGCTTTCAAACTGCGTGACAGCCGTGAAAGTGAAGAATCCATGAGAGAAGCTACGTGTGTGTGCGGTGCTAGGGGTGTTGGATATGTGCAGTTTCTTCAATACATTGAAAATATTATTTTTGGTGCTCTGGAAGATTTTTGTTCTGTTTTTTGATGATGGCTTGAACTATTCCCCAAATTGAAAGTAGTTGCTTTTCCTATATTTTGACAGAAGCCTCTAATAAAAGGAAGTGCTTGCCAGTGTTTAGAAAATCAGTGTATTAAGTGCATGCTGAATAGCAAGAACAACTATTTTTGAAGTTGTTCTGCATTGTGGAGTATCAATGTTTTATATGTTCAAACCAGTACGTGCAATTCCTCGCGACCGTTGCATTCACTTTAAACAATGAAGTCTTTGCTTGGGAATAGTCCTGGGCTTTTTAGGGAATCAGTGCAATGCTGGCCCCAATCAATACGTGAAGTTTACTTGTGGCAGGACTGTCACAGCTATTATATAAGAAGGAAGTCCATGTAAGTATTTGATTATTTTCCTAAGGGTTTAATTTTCTGGTTTTCAGGCAGAATAGTGTGACTTAGAGCAAGTTTTTAATCTCTTTTTTTCCCCTAAAAAAAAAAATCAAACTCTGCAAATGACTCTGAAAACTTAGCACTGAACCTTGGTCTTACAGGATTAGTTCCCATCAACTTCACTGACTTCATTCAGGGAGTAAAGGCCATAGGAGAAATCCCACACAGGAAAACATATTCTTTGCCCTGGAAACCTTGTTATCTTGTATGTTCCAGGTATGAGCTATTGGTTCACTCTTGATGCATGAAGGGCGAATTCCTGCCTTTCTTACTCTGACAGGGTTTTGCCAGGGCAAATTTACTCCTGGCTTACACCATCTATAAACCTCAGTGGGAGCAAAATTCAGCCCTTTAGCTCTAATGGGAGCCTGTTTGATCTCGTCCTTTATTGCCGAGTTTCTGTGCTCAGGAAGGGAGCTGAGCACAGAAACGTGACTACCACCGAGATGCTATTTGTTGCACTGCATTATCTGTAGTATCCTTGTTATTCTAGAAACCTTTTTTTTTTTGTTCCTCTGCCTGGAACATTTTGCTGCAGCAAATGAAGAAGAGGGGGAAAAAAATTGAAGAGACCTTCATTTGGTGGCATAGAAAATTTGCATAAAATATCGCTCTAAGCATTGAAGGATCTTATTACATAGGGTTTTGATGATAATCTTTGTTGAAATAATATTTAACACATGCTGCACTTTTAATTAAGTATCTGAATAATCTCAAATTAATACCAGAGGTTTAAAAATAAGTTTTCATTTTAGTGAACTGTAACATAATAGAAAGCTGCATGGCAACCCCTTCCTTTACCCTTTGATTTAATTAAATGCCCTTCTGTGTGCTTCTTCTCACTTCAGAAATGCACATAAAGAAATCAGACACAGACATTTTATTTAGGATTTTGCCACTTTTCCTTTTCCTTATGTCTTTGCTTATTTATTTGCCCTGCTTCCACTTGGGCTTTGATTAAGGTATTTCTTTGGGGGCCAGCTCGTCTGGGGCTTTGCAAACTGGCCTGCATGTTTGAACAGGGCAGTTGCAGCGTGTCACGCTGGTGTTGGGGTTTGGGTGGTGCTGACACGCAGGTCCCTGTTTGGACGCAGCCGGCTGTGGCAGGGAAGCACTGGTCCTGCACTGCATAAGTCTGTGTGTGCCATGGGGAGGATGCAGCCGGGTAAATCCCGGGGCAGCTCACCCAGCACGGTGACATGCTGGAGTGTGTTACGCTCCTGGAGTTTGATTATAAGGTAAAAAGGAGCTTGACAGTGTAATGGCTTCGGAGAGCAATCAAAACCATTGCAAATAAATTCACGTTTATTCTATTTATTTTTTCGAATTAAAAAGGCCTGATCCAGCCAATTTGTTTGCCTTCCAGTAAGGTGTGTTTGACAATCACCGCTTCATTATTCCTTCTTAAGAAATTCCGCTAACCAAAGGAGGGCTAAACAGCCCTCGCTCGGATCCGTGTCGGTGAAATTGTTTTGCTGGAGCTACTTTGCTGTGGGAGCGTGGGTGCAGGCTGGGGGGAGGCTGTTTACTGCCTTTATGGAAACATGCTCCAGTGTGGGAGCGCGAGGATGTGAAGCAGGCTGGCTTTGAAGGCTTTCTGTTAGATTTCCCTCTTTATCCCTTTCCATCTATCATTGTAAAGGAGACATATATAACCACCACACTTTGTATATTAAGGGAGCGGCTTGCTTTTTCCCTTTGCTGAGATAATGACGCTGAGGGTTGTTGACTACTGTTATCTCTGATGACAGCCTTATCTGCATGGCTCTGATTCCCGCTCCCGGAGTCGGAGATATCCAGTCCTTCGGAAACTGACCACTGCTCCCACTGCAGCCAGGCAGGCTGGAAAGCAAATACTTAGGGGTGACAGAGTTCTTGATCAGATGTACTGTTTGCTATTTTCACCTCTCCCACAATACTGAAGGGAATATTGAAGGGGAACACTGGGGGTGAGAAGCTATGAGAGCCTCAAAATCAGGTCGGATAAAAGGCAAATGCCCCCAGCTCTCCCCAGACAGCCTCTGGTGGGGACAGTTTTTGTCAATAACCAATTGTTGAATGGTGTTGGTGTGGGGCTCGGCTCCTTTGCACCACAGAGACCCCTCACTAATGGACCTGGGGATGATATTTACACAGCAGAGGAACTGTTACACCCTCCTGGCAGCACCAAGTCAGAATCCAGGAGTTTATTTTAATTCCTCCAAACATAATGATCTGCAGTTAATTGGCTGAGGTTCGCCGTGCCTCCAAGGTGCGCAGTGCTGCCGTGGTTTGGCACGCCGCAGTCCTGTCCCTCAGAGATCCCAAAGCAAATTTCAAATATTTATGAATATAGCCTCTTAACGCTCTTGAGAAATGCTCTAGTTTTACTGCTGCAGAAAGTGAGATACAGAGATAGTGTGTGCACTTGACTGGGATCCCCCAGCTGCGCGTGCAGTCAGCCATGAAATCCAGGTCTCCAAACACCTCCCTGGCACCTTGCTCATCAAACCCATCCAGTCGCCCAAGTTTTACCCTAACAACCCTTAAAAATAGACAACTGATTCCATTTTCCAAAGCACGGGTTTCTGCAAAGCCTGCTGTACTAAAAGTACCTTTCAGGGTGGAGAAACTCGGGTGGGGGGGAATACTGCATTTGCCCTAAAAGTTTAAAGGGATGCTTGTTTTTGCTGTGCTTCAGAAGAAGGCAAAGCCCTTCTTAGTACTGAAAAACAATTATTGATTAAACCCCAGAATTAGTACTTAGAAAACACTTCTATTTAATTTTTGATTTTTTTGCTTGAAAAAGAAGTAAAATATAACTGAAAACATTCTGCTCAAAAAGCATTTTTATTTCAAAAGCTGGTTATGTCATGTAAGGAGTTCTTTTTTTCTCACTCCCACTATGATTTTGTGCAATGTAATGTGTGACCACCCAGGGCTCCTTCTGCACTTTCCCCATGGCTAACTTGTGGGGCTATTTTCCTGAGACATGCAAAACAGTACTGATCTACAAATACTCAATTAAGAATGTAAGAAATCTGTCTAGGATATTATTAAATCAGCAGAAATTTCAGTTGCAGACCCCAGTTTGGAATATTTTTACACACAATGTTTGAAGAAGAGCTTA
The DNA here is from genome assembly GCA_013397935.1 of Dasyornis broadbenti. Taxonomy (NCBI): domain Eukaryota; kingdom Metazoa; phylum Chordata; class Aves; order Passeriformes; family Dasyornithidae; genus Dasyornis; species Dasyornis broadbenti. The sequence continues at coordinate 3,631,826 of VZRN01005367.1, forward strand.
GACATTGATAACATGTCTGTTTTTTCTCCTCCAGTGCTTCCAGCTGGTCTAATAAAAGGGAAAACCTCACCCTGTGGATTTTGCTTTGCTGTTGAATGTGAGGACAAAATATGTCAAGTGAGTAACGCTTCTTTTCCAAAGCTACAAGGGACTGAAAGGGGTTAGGATGCGATCTCACTGTGGCAAAATTGGGATTACAGACTTGGATATAACATTTCCTTTGTACCTGGGTCTGTGTAGGGCTCTGACTCAAGTTTGCTGGCTCAAGGGCTTCAGAGACAGAGCCCAGGAGGGGTCCTGGACACTGCTGGCTTGGGGCTCCCTGCTCACGTCACCAAGGCACATCCTTCCACATCGGTCTCATCAGCTGTGCCAGTGTCACAGGGAGCAGAGCTGCACAGCAGTGCCTGCCTGAGCTGAGCTACCTGTAAGCAGTGCAAAACCCTGTGCTAAAGCCAGACATCATCTCTGCTGGGATTTTAACCTGAGCTCCCAGACAGAACAGCAATTTGATCGTTGGAGCGCATTGTTACGCAGCTCCGGTGATGATAAGGGTGGTTCAGTTCCAGCATTTGCAGGATGGAAACTTTTTCCCTGCTGGTTTCTGTGTTGTGATTCCCCCACCCAGCACATGCCCTCCTTGACCACAGACGTGGTCATTTTCCTGTATCGTTTCCAACCACCCAGCACAGCACCACTGTGGCTCCTCTCCCACGCTGCAGCCCTGCCATGGGAGGATGTCCCTGTGAATTCAGGATCACGGTGGGAGCGGGTTTTGTGTGTTGGCAAGACTTACCTGCAGCTGTGGGAATGTGTTCTGCCAGAAGCCTGTGTCTCCTGAGCATTAATTACACAGCCCCGTGTGCTCCTCTGTTCCCAGCTGGAAAATGGAGATACCCTTCTTAACCCACACCATCACTTTAGTTCACTGCTGCTCGCAAGGTGCTCCTGCAGCCACAGAGGGGAGGCACTGCAGAAGTGACAAAGATGATTAATAAGGAGGTTATTAACAAACGCTACAGGTCAAATTCTGCACCAGTTCCCAAGTTTGTTCTTGACCCAGAGGTCAGTCTCGTGAACAACTCCCCATGTGGCTGGGAGCTGGACTTGGCCTTTGGATGTAAAGCCAGGATAGGCAAAAATTAGGTTAAATGGATTTGACCTGCACCTGATAGGAATGTTTCTGAGGGAGTGAGGTGCTTTCTGTGGTGTTACTGGAGTATAAAACCATCTCCCAGGTGAGTTATGAGTGGTCACGTGGACTGGTGTAGTTGTTTTGCAAGCTGGTTTATCTAACTTTTTGGAATTTGAGAGGCTGCTGAAAAACAAAACTTTTGAATTTCTGATGGCTTGGGCAGACAGCAAAGCATGTGCTTGCTGTGGGGGGAGAAAGCACTGCTCTTCTGGAGCGTGGTTTCCATTTAAACATTCCGAGAGCTCCTAGCTCCAGCCTACCTGTGTTTATCTGTGCCAAGTGTGAATGGGAATTGGAAAAGGGGAAAGAGAGAATGGCTGCCTTTTAAAAAGCTAATTTAAAAGCAGACGCAGTCTTCTGTAAAGATGATTCTGATTGTCCAGAGCTCTTTTAAAGGAACAAGGTTAAATGCATTTTATTGAGAATATAGGATTAGACACACACACAAAATGAACATCATCTTTATTTCATACTTGTATAGCTAAGAGTGTAAGTCAGTCAATTCCTGATGATTCAGGAATGCAAGGGGATTTTCTGTATTGTTTTTTATTTCATAAAGCTCTTTATCTCTGGCATTGTATATTAGCTGTTTCTACACTGCCAGCAACCTCCCCCAGACCACTATCCTTATGTAACCAAAGGGGATGAGAGGCATTGACTGGAAACAGGGCAATCAGTGGAAGCTACAGGTAAAATGCTTGTGAGTCTATTCCCATGTGCCCTTATTTAACAGTAGAAACCATCTCGCGTGGGAAAGGCTGATGCTCACACTGTTCTTCCACACAAGATGCCCAAGGGTTTAAAACAATTCTGTGGAGCAGGGAATCACAGTATAATTTACAAAGTGCTGATGTTTTGGCAAAAAATACAAACAGACCCAGTTCAAATTGACTGCAGTCTGTGTTCAAAGCCATGTCTGGAGCAGGACTGCCTTTTTTTGTATATTTTTACTCTGTGATTTTTATCTTGCCTGCGTCTGTTCATTGCCATTGTAAAAGGAAGACGTAATAATTTAAAGAAAAAGTGTTGGGGAAGTGGGACTTTCTTTTTTGTCAACTTTATACTCAGGGAAACTGAGGCACGGAGAGGTCCTGGAGGTTTGTGCATGAGGAGAGCCTGTAAAGCAGCGGAGGATTTGGAAAGAGGGCCTAGGGCTCCTACATCATGGCACTGGCAGGTGTTCCCTGTGCACAAGGATCACAGGAGAGCAGCCCAAAGGTTCTTCACTTGATGGAGTTTGCCCACACACATCAGCAGCGCACAGGAACTAAGAGAAGGAAGAAGACTGTGTGTCTCATGAGTTAAGGTTTTGTAGCTTGGTCTCTGATGGGGCAGGATGCTCCAGACTTGGATCATGTCTCAGAAAAAAACTGGCTAGAAGCAACTCATCTTAAAACTCCTTTTGGATGAGCAGAACTAAAAACTTCAAGGGCTCTCCACGTGGGCTCTTGACAAAGAGAACTCCAGTCTCAACTATACATTAGTGTCCCATCTGTGGAGTCTCTTTCTTTAAAAAAAAAAAAAAAGAAAAAAGAGAAAAAAATTAAAATTATTATATTAATTCCAGCTTGTTACAGACTGTCTGCCTTGTCTCAGCTGTCTGGCTTTACCCTCCCATTCTCATTTTAGTAGTGTCATCTCTCTAGATCCTATCTTACCTTTCTGGAGCAAACACAGGCTCTTGCTTCTGTAGATGGAGCCAGGATCTGTGCTGCAGAGGAGCAGCGTGTCACTGTGTGAGTTCAAATAAGCTGTGTTGAGTCATGCCAGCTGAATATCCTGCTGCTTGGATTTATTGCTGAGAAAAGACCAAAAGTGAATGCCCAGCACAAGGGAGGTTCTGCTTTATGTGCCCTATAGGCTTAATTAACATACAGATTTTTGTTCACTGCTAGTTCTTAAAACCAAAACCACTAACAGACAAATGATGCAAAGGACAAGGGCAGAAATGCTGTGTTCGTGGCTTTTTACTGTCTGTATAGCACTAGAGTTGGGTAAGGCACTCTAAGGCATTTCATAGACATGATGGCATGAAATGCTGAACATAATTAAGCCAGATGGAGCTTTGTTGTCGATTTGAGTGGAGTCACAACTGCCCTTTCCTGAGAAGGTCCTGGTTTAAGGGTCATTCTTGCCTTGAACAGAGGTTCAGCAGGCACCAGGACTTGGACCTGCTGGGCAAGGTCTTGGCCTGGAGGAGCCTCAGATGGTGAGCATGAGCCCTTAGCACTGCAGAGCTGTGCTGGCTGGGGTGCCCCTCTTCAGCGAGGGCATGTCCCAATGGACCTACGACTACTCAGACATGCTGGTTAAACACTTGCTCTTCCTGCTCTTGGAAATACCATAGTAAAAACAGCCTCCTACAATCAGAACCTAAATTTTCTGCACATTCCTACTTACTACTTTTTTCCTGGCTTAATCTTGGCAGTGAATATTCCAGGATTCGTGTTCAGAAGAGAATGGTCAATGTTATTTGCAAATCTGCGGGTTGAGTTACTAAAAATGTGTTATTTTCTTGCTGTGGTGCTCTCCAAGATTTAAAGGTTGTAACCCAACATATCAGTCAAAACAATAACCTTGGCTTGCAAGCAAGAAGGTTTTTAAAAGTTGATTTACCTTCTTTCTGTGCTTGAAACCATAAGGGCACTTTAAAAATTATATTTTCAGCCTTTTCTCAGAGAAATGAAGGCTAGATACTCTTTTTACCTGTTGAGGAATGTGAGGTTATTTGTAATGCTCACCTTGAGACACCTGTCCTACACCTGTACCTGAGGTACCTGCGTGGGAAAACTACTCTTCCTAATGTTTTTATGCTCCTCTGGAAGGAGCATTTAGAGACCAACCTCTCAAAATTAGTTACCCAGATCACAGTTTATGTGACAACCCCTTGCCTCTGGTTTCACCTCATTTGTTGCTTCTGAGAGCTAAAACTGAAGCTGCAGGAAAAACCTTGTGTAGAATAAGCTCACTGTGAGCTTGTGGTCTCAAGCCAGGTACAAAAAACTAAGAGTGGAAGAGAAGTCCCAGCAGACCTGTTTCCCAAAACATGGAAAATATGGCTGCAAGTGATCGAGGACTGGAAATTTGCTTTTTCTTCCCTAGCCCTTTTCACTGTAATTTTGCCCTTGTCTGGTTCCTGTGTTTGTTTGTACCAACACATTTCACTGGCTTGTGCCAAGTAGATTTGACATCAGTGAAAATTCAACCCTTCCCACAGAACTGAGAGGGAGTTCTCTTTATCCAGCTAAGCAGCTGTTGGGCCCGTGTCATCCCTGATCACAGCTAAGCAGCACAACAGTAACTACAGTGCAAGTGAGAATTGGAAATGGCCACTCTAAATTTCAAGGAATCCCAGTTTGCCCGTAAATGCTCCATAACCATAGAAGTTGGTGAGAGTTGTTATGCAGATTTTTCCAGGTAACAGATGATAGGATAAGAAGAAACAGCCTCAAGTTGCACCAGGAGAGGTAAAATTGAATTGAATATTAGGAAGAAATCTTCAAGAACTGGGCTGTCAAGCACTGGAACAGAAAGTGGAACCACCATCCCTTGAGGTATTTAGAAGATACGTAGAGGTGGCACTGAGGGACATGGGTTAGTGGTGACCTTAACAGTGGTGGGTAAACAGTTGGGCTCTATAATCTGAAAAACCTTTTCCGTCCTAAACGATTTGTGGCTCCGTATCTCTGACATACCATACTCCATCTATTCTCTTGCCCCTGAAGGTTTATCTGCTGCAGTCCCATCTTATGTTCAGCAAGAGCTGTTGAGTGGGACTGGGAGGGACATAATGGCTAAGTTTTACAGTGCTCAGATCCCTCCTTCATTGTTTTAACATCTATGTAACATTTCTTTTTGCTTTTCTCTTCCAGAATTGAAAGGCCCTTTCATGGAGTGCAGTGACCTGCCCTGGAGGGCTCTCCCTGGCCTGTGGTTTCATGCTCTGCAGGCCCATCCAAGACAACTGCACTTGGGATTTGTCTTCCAGCCCATTTCCCACAGAGCAGTTCGGAGCGGGTACATTTCTGTAGTGCAGGGCTGAGCCTGGGGAGCACTGCAGACCATGTGTGGGAAGGTGTCCTGTGCAAAGACTGCCCTTACACAAGAACATACATGAATAGTAGGAAATTGTTTGGGTGTGGGATGCGGTTGGGATTCGTTGTCACTGCAAGGAGTGGAGAGCACTGCTTTAGTTTGGTGTTGCAGGTCCAGGCTCTATCCCAGAACCCTCCTCCTGCAACTGTCCCTGTGGCATGGACACACCTCTGCTGTACCCTGCAGCAAAGGGGTCGGCATCAGGGTGAATTGCAACGTGTGGAAAAGCTTGTAAATACTGCTGGGTGGTTTGAGGCCAGCAGGGACAGAGCAGAGCAGCAGGGCATTAACTGAGGGGCTTTAGAGGATTGGGAAGGACCTGAAAGGGGAGGATTTGGTGGCGCTTCCTCTGGGCAAGGGACGTGGTGTTCAGTGCTCGCACACTCCTCATTGTATGGGCAGGATAAAGCGGGGCAGCCAGAGGGGCTCGGGCTCGAGGTCCGGCCGGCGCCAGCCGAAGGAGCCCATCCCCAGCGGGAGCCCGGCCAGCATCAATAGCCAGCCCGGCTGCCTCCCAGCCTGCCCGGCACACGGCCCTGCTCACTTTGAAGCCCCTGGTGCTGCAGAGGGGTGCTTTCTCTGGCTCTTGTTTGCTGATGATCCCTAAATTAAGAAATGCAAATCTATTCAGGGCAGATTCCTTTTCCAAAGGCAACTTGTCTCAGTTGCTAATTCCCTGCATGGCTTCTATACAGACCCCTCAGTTTCTATACAGACCCCTTGCAAACACCTGCAGCTTTTTTTTTTTCCTTCCTCTCCCCCTTTTTCCAGGGAGGGGGTGGCAATGGGGAGTTTATTGAAAATCTTTGTTTTCTCTGGTGCAATGAAACTTGCTTTGCTCTTTTGCCTCTCTTTCTTTCCCCTTTTCACAGAATAAATACAGCTGATCCATCTCCAGCCCCTCTGCACGTGCCAGAAGAATAAATCGCCCGCCTCGCCCCCAGCCCCCTCCTTTAATTCTTTCCCCTGCTGCTGTGTTTGCTTATTCTCACTGCAGCTGTAGTGCTGGTCGCAAGCGTGAGTTGACCTATTGCTGGTTTGTTTGGCACTGGCTCTGCAGAGCCATCCCCCTAAAAAAGACTTTGAAATCAACTGTTAGAGCCCTCACTAGGCTTCTTTTTTTTGCTCCTCCTTCTTCTTATTGTCATAGTACTTGCCTTTTGTTGCCAGTGCAAATACAAATACACACACACACACCACACACAGGCGTGCAAGCACTGGGGAGTGAGGAGAGTGAAGCCCCTGAAATATTGCACTGTCCAAAGTCCACGGGTTAAAACAAACATCAACACTGCGTCAAATAGTTTGCCCGTAAGAGCCTTTTGTTATGAAGATAAGCTTGTTATCTCTTTCATTCAGATTTTAATCTGACAGGTCATTTGCATACTGCCAGCCGACTTCAGGGTGTGCATTAGATCCACTTTGCATTTAAATCCTCTGTCACTCAGGCAAATAAAAAAGGCGGGGTTGGGGGGCGAGAATAGCAAAGAACCCCTTTCAGATACTCCCAGTTATTGCTACTACTTTTTGTGCTGATTGTTGACACAGAAAAGTTCTCCTGGCTCTTGAGGCTCTGTATGTTTTTGGCCAGCCAGGATGCTCGCAGGCCATGAGCTGCATCATTGAGGTCTTGCAAAAGATCCCATTGTGACCGCTGGGCCCCTTCCTCACCCAAATCCCTCTTTAAACCCTGCTCGGCAGACTTTTTCCCCACACTGACCTCTGTTGCCAGCTAAAACCTAGGCCCTGCCCTCAGTCAAGTTAAGCCTGTCCTGGGCTTGCATGAGAAGGGATCAAGCCCTTGGGAATAACAGGGTAAGGAACAATGCCACAATGCAGTTAACAAGCCACCTATTTAGCAACTTCCATGTAAATATGCCTCTTCCCATAGTTATTCTACTTGTTTTATATGTCTCACTGTATTTTTATTTCTTCTCCACCAGAAGCTTGATCCTGCATCCTTACTCCTGAAGCTCCATCACAGGTGCTGGTGGGATTCTAGGGGCAAGGCTGCTCTTACAGGTAGCAGGAATTCATTGTGTGACTGAAAGACAGAAGCTGTGGCACACAAGTCACCTGTGGTGCAAATGTGGGTTGGTGAGGTTGTGTTGCACTGTGGGTACAGAGAGCTACTGCAGTTTCTGGTGTCTGAAAGGTAACATAGGCACAAAAACCCAAACAAACCAACCAAAAAAACCCCACAACACTTGGTGAAGGTGTTATCAAAATGCATGGCTGCTGTGGATCTGTGTTTCTTATCATTGCGTCTGTCTGTGAGGGCACAAATTGGGAATTTCAGCCTCGGGATCTGATTCCTTTCACATCTATGTTTGGATATATTGCTCATGCTCACTTTTCTCTTCCTGAGACCAGCCCAAATAGCATCAAGACTCCCATGTTTCTTGGAGATCTAAGGTTCCAGCCTACCCTAGTTTGGCTGTCCCCACCATCTGGCCGTGGACCACCAGGTCCTGCCTGCTCCTGCCAGCACCTCCCTCTGCTTGCAGTGTTTCCTGCACCTCCTCTGAGATGCTGAAACAATGAACTGTGGACAAGATTAAACCTGGTGCAATTCTTGTCCTGTGCATGGTCGTGTAACCACAGCTCTGCTGAAGACCACAGAAATTATCCTGGGGTAAGTGAAATGTAAAACTATGAGTCTCCTTCCTGAAATACAATGGACAGCCCATGAGATGAGGCCACGGTCCCCCTACAGAGAGGGATGGTGTTCCTGGGGATTGTGTCCCAAACCACAGCAAACAGAGCTAAAGGAGAACGTTTCCTTCAGCCCCAATGGGGTTAAAGACTGGATCTGATGAAATCAGTGTATCCAAAAGAGAGGAGTGAATAGTTGCAGGGCATTTATTCAGCTCTAATGTGACAAGTTCAATTCTTCTGTTCAGAGCCAGTAATTTTCTTACATATATTAATTATTTGAAATAATTCTCTGAATAACATCTAGGAATAATTCAGGCAATATATCTTGATAATGAACCCGTTACTAGTGAATGGTTGAAATCTCAGCTGTGCTGGTGACTTTGGCTTGGGTGAATGTTCACACGGCATTGTTTCTTCTTTTAAATACTAGTACGTGACTTTCAGAACCAGATTCTGGTCTGAATTGCTGTGTTTATGAGGTCTCTATTATTTGCCATTTCGGTAAGTGTTCCTGACAGTAAATGCCATTGTTAGAATATTATTGGTAAACAAACATGAAAGCATGTGAATGCAGGCAGACGAAATTTAAACCATTTATTTGAAATTATAGTGGGGAAAAAGGTTTGAGATATGTAACCACCTCCAACCTTAAAGGAAGTTGCTGGGAGAAGGGTTTCTCTTCACAGCTGACATCTGATTCCCTCTTTTCCAATTTCTTGTCAGGATTTCTCAGGGCAACCCAGAGCAGCAAACCTTTCCAAGCAAAGTCCTACATAATGCCACAATAATGGAAAAACAGGAGCATTCCCAGTCCTCTGGCACTCTGTGATAGGCTGTTCCACAGTATTTGCACAGGGCCGTTGTGTCCCTGAGCACTGTGTGTGGTACAGGCAGGAGAGAGGTGTGCTGCTCCTGCTGTGGCTGCTATTTCTGGAGACAACCGGGACAAGGCGATTGAGATATCCAGTCCTTGCTGGGGCTCTCAGGCAAGGGAGCTGCACCCTCAGTTATTCATCATCCAACAGCACTGCCAGGATCACCGGGACTGAGGCAGCCCAGAGCGGTGTCCAGGGCTGCTGGCCGAGTGCAGAATGTGCCTTTTGTGACAAGGAGTGGTAGAAGAGCCATCCCCAGCCAGCAGCGGTGAGAGCTGGCCGGGCACTGCAGGTGTGACCATGCTGCCAGAGCAGGGCCAGCCCTGCTCCACTCCCTGCTCCAGCCAGCCTGCCCTGTACACTCACAAGCATGGCACCAGTGGAATTTGAGGGGGATTTGCTGTCCAGAATCTGGACTGTTTGGCCAAGGATGGAGAGGAAAGGAAAAGCAGAGAGACAACCACATGCAAACAGGGAAGAGCTCCTACTGCAATACAGTTTCAAACTCAAGCCCTAAAATTAACAACACTTAAGACCCCTGGACTAAGGGGAATGAATGCAAAATGAGAGCTCTGCAAAATCCCTTGGTTCAAGGCCAGCTCTCTTGCTTTGCTTTGCTGCTCCTTGGCATCAGTCTTTCAGCCAAGTAAGCAAGTCAATGGCTAGCTGTATTGCCAAAACAAAATCTTCCTAGCTGTTTTCCATATAGCTAATGAGAATGCAAATGTGCTCATTTTCCAGGCTTGCTTACAGCCTCTGCTGCTTCCTTTCAATGGATGGTACCTAAGTGTCCTTCCTTTTGCCATGCAATCTAAGTACATCACACTGGCTGGTGGGGTTGTCCTTGTGTTAGGAATGAGAAATGGAGTGCTTTGAGTGGAACAACAACGTAGGAAGCAGAGCCTCTCAAGCACCTGCTGTCCCTGGAGGGTTAAAGAAAGACCAGTTTAGAATAAGAAAGGAAGACAAGAAGGTCTGTCTCTGTAAGTTAGATTTCATTTCAGAGCCAAGGTCACGCAGCATCCAGACTGTAGTGAACCCACACTTGGGCAGTGTAAGGTGTCTTTGCTGGGCTCTCCTTGGAGTTTTCCTTCTTCTCATGAGCACTCTCTTCCATACCTACAGAAGTAGTGTTGCTTTTCTGATCCCCATCGAAAGGTTTCTCATTGGGTTTGCAGTGTGATACCACTTAGAGCTTTGATCCCTTCAGAAATGGAGTGGTTGACTCTGTTTGTACCTTCACTGTGCTTCTCTATTGAAGAACAGAGCCTCTCTTGACCAAAAGCTCTTGTCATGCATTATAAAATCATCCCTGGGTGCTTTTCAGCTACCCGAGCCTGGACAGAGTCCAGGCAGTGTACCAAGCCCTGGTTTTCAGGGTCATGTCTCTTGCCTGGCCCCCTTTCTGGGGATGTTGGATCAGAGATGAGAGCTCAGTAGCTTGTGAGCATTGTTGCATCCTCTGTCCTGATGGGCACTCTGGACTCTTCAGGGACCATGGGGACAATTCAATAAAGGGAAACGTCTTGTGCAGGAATTTTTTCCACACACACACACTTCATCCCTAGACAATGCAGGAACGCTGCAAAGCGAGGCAGTGCCGTCGCCTCCTGAGTGTTGCCCTTTTCTCATCTCTCCCGTCTGGTGTATGTCTCCAGATCTGCCTCCAGTCTTTAAGAAAGCTCAGGTTCCTCTGGCTGAACCTCCCACTCTGGCCACCAAAGGGCTTCCTCTGCCCCGAGAACAAGTCTCTTTTAAAAGCAGCCTGACATCTTTCCTTTGTTCCTGGCTTTCCACTAGGATTTTCCATGATGCAATCCCGTATGGGGTTACTGGCAAAGAGCTGTTAAAAGTCAGTAGCTCTGCCTGGAGCAAACCCATTGTTCTGCCAGCACAGAGCCCTTCAATGCCGCTGACTCCTGCGTGGCCTTGCTCCTTCTCCCCAGCCCCACCGGCGGGAGGGACGTCCAAATCCAGGAGGGAAACAGCCATGAACGCCAGGCACAGCACAAAGAGCAGTGGGTGATTAAACGCAGCCACAGCCCCGGACCATCGCTCTAACCGTGGCTGGGGACTGGGCTGGGACTCACCAGATGCATCTCATTTTTCTTGGGGAAGTTCACAGGCTGCTGCTCCAGCCGAGAAGGGTTATTTTGGAGTGGAAAGTGAGAAGCTGTAGCTTTTATCCTTTTGGAGGAGCAATTTGCAAGGAAAACAATGCAGGATTCTCTGGAATAAGGAGTATTAGCTGCATCATCTTTTAAAAATAATTTAGCCAAGTGAATGTTGGCTGGGGATTAGCACCCTTGCAGGCACTTGGGTTGCAGTGAGGGAATGTTTGCTGAGATTTACTGATGTTGGGGTTTGTTCCAAATGCATAGGTGATATCTAATGCCGAAGCAGCTCTCTGGCTCGCTAATAAGTCAAAGGCTCTGCGAATTTTTCAGCAGTGCAGCCATTAACCCCAAGACTACAATATCCTTTGTGTTTTTCCAGCATGTTCTGCCAAGATTTCGCCTTAAGCAGAGGAAAGATGAAAACTGGAGTGTCTTACAGCTGAAAACTGCTGTCTGCTGTGTTGCTCCCTGGGACAGAGAAGAGCCTGTGTATAATGAGCACTGAGCGGGGAAACATCCCTACTGTCCAGCACAATAATTTTCTTCAGTGTTGGACAAGTGGTAAAAGGAAAAAAAAAACCACAGAGAATAGTCCTGTCTGGGGTGTTGCAATCTTACGTCCCCCATCCTCCTCTGCTTCTTGTGCTTGGATTTATGGGGCTCTAAACTCAAGTTGCAGAAGAGCTTTCTAGGTAGTTACATTAGGAACTTCAATTTCATCCAAGCAGATCTTGTTATGGGAATTACTTTTTGTGGTAGTTTGAGGTTTTCATCTCTACCCTTTACTAGAGATTACACACTTGAAATGGAAATAGGCTGCAGCTGAATTCCAGTAGTAACTGATCAAGACTGGTGATTGGAAAAATCCCTCAGCTAAGATATCTATGGGAAATAAACAAATGCTGTCTTAGTGATGCTGAAATGCTTAGTGACTTTACTTTGATGTGCCTATGCTATTGTGTTGGAAGGACTTCAACTTTTATATTCTGTCTTCTCCCACAAAACATGAAACATTTATTCCTAGAAATTTCCTTTAGTTTTATTTAAATCATTTTTAAAAGTGCCACCCTCATAAAAAAGGAAAAAGTTTAGAGTTAAACAAATACTTTTGTTCTGCTCCATTTTTTTTAAAAACATCTACTACATCAAAATGAAAATGGACATGATTTGGATGTTTGAAGCAAAATTCTTATTTCCTTTTATTCTCGATAGTTTCTTAGTGAAGAATTATGTCCACTTGGGACACTTAGACAATGATTTGCAGAGTAAAAGGATAAAAAGGGGACAACTCAGGGTCATAGACATGTCAGTATTGTGGGTAGGTGCTGTGGGACTGCTTCCTATATTTCATTTGGAGAGTTGAAAAAACCAAGGCATTGACTCAGTTGTGAGCTAATGAATTATTTCCAACCTTCAAGGAACAAAACCAAATAGTTGTGATAACAAGATAACACATGCTATGTTATTTCTAGAAACATGCTTCAGTCTCCTCTGTATGCTGAATAAACAGCTTGGTCTCTTTGCAATGAGAGAAACATTTTGCATTGCACCTTCTACCATGAAAAAGGCTCTCCTGACCACTCCTGGGGAGGTGATTCCTGTGTAGATGACTGCTTTCTCAAAGACTGGTTATCGTTGATTCACCTGTCTGACAGAGCCATTCTTTATATCCTTTCTTTAGCGTTGAAAATGAGCAGCTCACCTGCCTTTTCAGTCCTCTGGAAGAGGCACAGCCATCAGCAAGACCGTGATTGTTTCCATAGTCCACCTATTGTGCCACTTCAGACAGTGCTCAGCTTTGGCTGTGCCCAGCTCCAGCTTCAGGTTTTACAGAATTGCTGTTCTCAAAGTACACGTGGGCTGTGGCCAGCCATGAGTCAGAGGGATGCTGTTAGTGGTGCACTGGGTGGTACAAGTTACTCCTTGTTCATGGGAGTCCATGAGCAATTAAAGGGAGAAAATTGTAATTAATGCCAATCAGCATGAGTTAATGGAAAATAGAATGTGATGTCTCTCTTTGGTTTAGTTGATAAAAGTGATAGTGGTGTACAGGACTTCTGTGAGACGTTTGATTGGGTACCACATGACATTTTGATTGAGGATCTAGAGCAGTATAAAATCAAGAGGGTGTGCATTAAATGGATTAAAACCTGGCTCCCTGACAGGTCTCCAAATGTAACTGTAAATCAGCTGCCAGCTGTGTTTGTAGCAAAGTCCCTCCAGTATTCTTGCTTTTAATATCTTTATCAATGACATGGAAGAAAATGTAAAATCACCACTGATGTGGTCTGTTGATGGTGTGATCAGAAGGAAACAGTAAATAATGGAGATGGGAGGTCATGGATAGGGAGGAATACAGAGCGCTTGGGGAGCAAAGCTCAAGAAAACAACAAATATGGTGATGCAGGTGAACACAAGAACAAAGAATAAAAGCTGCATTTGTAAGACAGTGGACCCCAGGAAGTAGGATCCTGAAGAAGCTTTTGGGAAAACTTCGTCACTGGCCAAAATCATCTGAATGGATAGTCCTAGTGCTGGGCTGTAACTGAACAGGAGGACTCTTGGAGGTAGAAAGAGCATAGAGTGTCTCTAATTTATTTCCTCCTGATGGCAGTGCTGCTGTAGTGAGTCATCAAAATGTTGGAGAGGGTCCAGGTAAGAACCAGCAACGTTTTGCAAAGATGGCAAAGCCCTGAAGTGGCCCCCTTTGTGAAGCCACCAGAGCAAAGTTGAGGATAGAGTTGGTCCAGTTTGCAGATGTGGGGAGTGAAGTAAACACTAGAATTTAATTCTTTTCTTCTCTAGTAGACCACTGCGCAGCAACTGGAAGCTGAGTGTGGAGGCATTCACATGGGAAAAAGGCTTCAAGGAGTCAGCTTGATCAGGGATTAATTTGTGTTGTCTGGTATCTTTGTCCAGGCTCAGTAACTCATGGCATACCTGCATGCAGTATATCAGAACCTCAGCAAGATTAAACCAGCAGTGCTACCCTGGCATAGCCAGATTGGTGACTGACATCTGCACATAAGTAAAAGCTGAAGCCCTGCCTATGCTGAAGTCCGTAGCAAAAGTGCCAGTGGCTTGGGGGAGCTAGAACTACCCTTGCAAATTCTTAGGCACCTTTTTATTCTGGTCTATAGACAAATGTGGAAAACACCCTAAAGTATTTTGAAACTAATGTATAGTACAAGTTCTTGGATGAACATCTCAAAATTAATTTAAAACTGCTGTAGGTGGTGCTGGTTGTAACTCCCAGTCTTTAGATAGGTGTTCACAGTGTAAGCAGCTGTGATAGCTGAAATGTTACCTTACCCACAACCAACTGGTTCTTGTCCGCCTCAGCTCGAAAAGATAATATCCATCAGTGGGTTTGTGGGGCAGCAGCCTCTCTAGGGAGGTGACAATGAGCCTTTTGTGGTCCAGCCTTCAGCTAGCACAGGAAGACCTGGAGGACAAGGATGTCCATGACAACCTGTATTCACAGCATGAACCAACATCTAGGACTGATTTAAGTGCAGTTGCACTGGTGTTGCTATTTATTTATGTATTGAAGTTGTTTGTTAAACAAGATCTAAGGCAGTTCAAGTTTCATTGAGAAGAACAAGCTAATGCCAGGGATGGCTTTACTGCAGCTTGAAGGTAGCTTAGGCTAATGCAGTTTATTTTGCAGGATCAGGCTAGGAGAGTGCATTGACAAGTGGCAGGTCAGTCACTGCCAACTGTTCATGTCCTGTGAGCAGAAGAATGCCCCAGGCAGATTCATTTGGGTGTTTTATGCCAATACAATGAAGTCCAAGGAAGTCTACAACTGACATAATTTACACACCATGGAGTCAGAAGACCAATGAACACTGAATTCAAGAGGGACCTATTTTAACTTACATTTGCTTACAAGGCTTTGGGGAACAAATTCATGTTTTGACTAATCCATCTAGCTGGGCACTGCATCCAAAAGGGGCAGCACTGCTCTTCTGCTTCCCACCCCACCTTGTCTCTTGTGTTGAATGAAGTGACCAAGCAACCATTTGAGGAGATGGATTTACTTGCTGCTTGGGCAGGCTCTGTTTTGGTGAGCTGGTTTCAAATTGGATCCAATCTACTTGGAAAAAAATATAACTTTTAGAGTGGCTTCCCAGTAATTACAGTCCAAAAGAGTGGGTGGGATTTTTGTGGTAACCTTTGGTTAGAAGGGAATAACAGTTGATTTTCTGACTTGGACTCTTGAGGTGGGCATTGCGTTGTCTCAAATCCCTCATCACAACAGCAAAGCAAGTTGGCAGCATATTCTAATGAGACCAAATGTGCAAGAAAGCAGTGTGCAAGTAGAGCAACCAGGCTACATAGGGGCAGAGTTAGTGGGCTGAGGAAAGAAGGAAAGTCTAGACTGAAATAACACACAGTACTGAGAAGGTTGAAAAGCCAGAGTAAGAGGCACAGCTGCAATTCACGTATCTGTGGGGTCTGTGGTGACACTGGAAGAGCCATCATTTCCCTCTTCCATAATCTGTCACCCATCACTACTGCCTCAAGCATGGGAAGTTCAATTTCCTATGAATCATGATGTGACTTGAGAGGTTTAATCCTACATCTTTTGGAGCCTCCATTGACAAAATAGTAGAATTGTCTGTTGTGGTATTGCTGCCTGCTTAGTTGTTGTTGGAAATTGTCCTCTGGCTGTTGGTATCTTTGCAGCTTCATCTTCACCTGCAGGCTGGACTGCTGTGACATCCCAGGTTGGTGGATTGGAGATGTCGGTGGAAGAATTGCTTGAGTTAAAGGCAAGCGTCTGATGTCAGGGGACTCCTGCCAGTCATTGTTCTGCTGCCTGTGTGAAAACAGGCTGAATTCTGTGGTTTTGCTATGTAACATTCTTATGTAGCTGGCTGAGTCGCCAACATGATAAATGCAATTTCTTTTTCCAATTGTTATTTTTGCCCAAAGCATACAATTGGCACTGAAGTCTGCTGGGCAGAAGGGGAATGTAGCGGCTGCTCACATCCCCATAGCGGCACAATGATGGGAGGGCATGGATTGCGGCGATGGGAAGCAAACACTGCCTGTGGTATGTCAGGAGCACGCACCCGTCTGTGTGTCCGTCAGTCCTATCTTTGGGTGTCGGGGGGCAATCTGCTTTCTTGGTGTCATTGAAGGGGGAGGGATGGAGTCTCTAGGTCAGCTGCAACATGATTTTCCCTGGAAAGGTGGGAGGGAATGAGATTTGGTTGTGCAATGTAGTCAAAGGGAGCTGTATTGCACCATCTGGGAGGGGAGCAGTGGCACCAGAGCCACTTCCCTCTCCCCTCCACCCACCAAGGCCAGCCACCTCTCAAGCTTCCAACAGTAGCACTCCCAAACGGGAAAAAGGATTTGGGGCCCATCTCCGGTGGGAGGCAAGATTTAACTGGACCCTGAGCTTGGGAAGGAACACAGCTCTCTCATGATGATGGGGATAAGAGTGATGTCACAGAGAGTGGGGATGTGCTGAGCTAATTTGGGTCATCTGCACCCCTTGGGAAACGAGCACCATGGGGTGACTGGTGCTGTGGGCTCCCTACTCTGTGGCTTATTCAGCTGAGTAAAATGACAGCCCAGTTGAGCTCCCACCATGGTGGTTAAAGTTTGTTTTAGCCGCCTTATCTAATCTCTCCCCTAACTTTTGCTGGGGGAAAGCGTTTATTGCTTATATCATGTTACTCCATGAGCACTTGCTGGCTGCGGCTGTTTGCGTGTGTATATGTAGATGTGAAGCCAGATAACTTTAGGCCTTGCAGTTTTATGGGTCAGTCAATCCAAACTGCTTCCACTGGCAGATGTGGGGATGTGCTGCGTTCGTTACCTGTGGGCCATGTGCTATCAGGGTGTAAATCAGCAAAACAGGGCTCTGTTTATACACATAAATTGCCCCAATCTGACAGCTTAATACCCTTTTGACTTTTTACCCTCTGCGGGGGAGAGCCTCAAATGTCTTACAGCGCTGCTCACCCCCGGGATGACGGCAACATGGGGAAACCAGCCCCGCTATAAAAGCAGGGAGCACGCTTTGCTCCCGTGTGTCTTCAGGCTTGGCTGCGTAGCTAGCAGCTCCCCGGAGGGGAAAGGCCCTTCCAACAGACCAGTCCAACAGGAAATTATCTGCTCACCCTTTGCTAAATTACTAGCTGGACAGCCAGTCACAGGGTCCCAAAAATGCTAGCTCCATCTATTCCCCTGCGGACATGATTCCCAGGCACGCAAGATCCCAGCTTGGTCACCGGGAGGGCAAACCCACCCGTCCATCCCTTCCCTGCAGCGCCTTGCGCAAGGCTTGATTTCATCTCTTCCGTGGGACACGAAGGTCACATGGGTGAATTTTCCCTGAGCAATCACAGGGGAAAACCTGCCAGGCTTCCTTCAGCTCTGGCTGAAGGGCTTTCTTGCTCCAGGAGATGCTTTCTTTTTTTCAGCAGATGAGAGGGTGTTTCCAGTGAGATAATAGGGAGTTGATGAGAGAGAAGAAGTGCCAAGACATTCACAGCAAAATGGATTGTTGTGATATACTGAGGAGTTTTCCAAATTTAAATGACATGGGAGCAGGAGTAAGATTGATGAAATCAAGATCCTCCCCATTAGAAAAGTCCTTTTTGCTTCCCCCTATATTGTCTCCATCATCTTGGAGAACAGGAGCTCATGGCTGCATCCAAACCTTTGGTAACCCCCTTGACTTTTTTCCTTCATTTCGTGCGTCCTAAATCTGACTGTTCTAAACCATCCTAAATCCAGCCTAGAGAAAGAGAGACCCTCTTAATTAGGACATTTTCTTGTGCTGGCACGGAGCAGCCCTGTTTAGGACTCAGTTTATCCCACTGTGCTTTTCAAGCCCTGCTCTCCGTCAGCACCTAAGCTTGTAGGAGCATGGCAGGTCCAAGCTCACTTCCATGCTCCCACCCCAACCAAGAGCATCCCTGTGCCCTTTCATGAGAGAGAGACATCTGCAGCAGGCCTTTCCCAACCTGCTTTTAAAGTGCAAGTTGAGCCTGAAAATTGATGCTGTAGGAGAGTGACCTTGTGAGCACGTCCTTCCCTCTGGCTGAACCCAGGTCAAATGCTCTCAGTTTATGAGTCACAGACTCCAATGGTAGCTGGACTGCTCCTACCTCCACTTCTGCTTGCCCAAGCAGCAGGAAAGACCCTGCAGCTGGGATGTTGCATGGAGCAAAAGGTGACCCCATCCTGACTGCTGGCCTTGGATCCCCTCAGTGTCCGAGAGGTGACTTTGATGCAGGAAGGGCTAGAGAACAGCTTGGGTGGCTGGAGAGCAGTGCTGGTGCTACCCTGTGCCCGCAGGCACCTCATTTTACCTGACTGGGACTTCTTCCTGTGCTGCCACTACTCTTGTGGTGTAGTCAGAAAGAGGGACTCTCAGTCACCACAATTTTAAATTCTCAGCCCAAATGATGCCATTTCTACAGTGCGCTTAGGGTGATTCAGTGAACCATGGCTTCCTGCAGAGAAACATACGAGGCAGCTCCAGGTTGGATGCTCTGGTGTTTAATATCAGGAATGCCCATGCTGCAGCCTTTGTCTCAGCGTGGTCTCTGTTCTCTTGTCTACCCAGCTTGGGCAAGACTTGAAAGCAGCTGGTATCTTTGAGGACTCTGCCCTTCTGGCAAAGTTGGTTGAAATCAGCCAGGGAGTTAGCAAGTTTTATTATGGAGAGAGGCAGACACACCCACAGCATGATCACAAAAGAGTTGTTTCTCTAGGAAACTAGGCTGAAAAAAATGGTTGTTTAAGTAAGCAAATATGTTTCTTGGAGACACTAGAGCAGGGGAGGCCGGAGGGGAAGTGTGTGTTTATATAGCTGTTGACCCAACCTCCACTTAAGCATTAGTTTCTTGGTTTAAATCTCTTTATCCCTATTTATGCCTATTTTTATCTTGCTGGTTATTAGTCCTAATGACTTGCTTTGCCCTGTGCTGCCGCCTTCATGTCAGCAACTTTCTGTTTTACTGCAGAACTCTACAGACCACTTTGCTGAGATCAGCCCATCCAAATAACTTCACACATATAAACAATGAACCCAGTGAGGAGAGGGGATTGGCAGGGCCCCGCGGGGGTAAGGCATAGATGTGAGCAAAATTAATCGGTGGCTCAAGCTCTCCTATAAAGCTCCTGTTTCAGGATTTGCAAACTGTTTTCCTCTATCAGCCCCAAAGCATCAGAGCTGCTAATCCCAGGGCAGTAAAGGCCCTTTTGGTCTGAGCTGTCAGCCAAAAATTCAAGTGCCTGTATGTTGTTGTAGTTTTTCCAAAAATGGGTGCAGTGGTCAGGTGTCCCTTTGATGCACTCCTGTTTATTTAAAAAGAGCCCGAAAGGTCTCATTCCCCCAAAGGTGGCAGGAAACAGACAGGGACAGAATTTGGTACCTTGTTCTTCCTGTTAGGGCTGATCTCACATGTGAGTAAACAGCGGGTGCATGGTGAGCTGCAGTGAAGTCTTTGCTGCCTGAGCAGCCACCCATCCTCCTGTTTTCCAGTTCTGGATGCCTGTGTGAGTCTCCCTTTCACTTTCTTCCTGGCTGGCTCAATGCAGGAAATCGGACTGATTAAAAACTAAAGCTGGAAAAAAAAAGAAAAGAAAAATGTGTTTCTTTAAAAGCAGAAGAAAAAAAATTAAAGATCATTTTAATTAGGTTTGAAAAATCTGCGGCACAGTTGACAGGAAGGCTGACAGGGCTCCCTTTCACTGGATTGCCTGGCTCTGGGCTTTTCATCCTGTGTGCAGAATATTTTGACATTCGTGCTTTCTTGGCTCCGTTTGTAGAGCCCAGTGGAACCTGCAGCCTAATTAAATGTAACAATTCCTGAAAATGAGGGTTGTTATTTTTTTTCCTGAGGATAATAATAGAGGTTTTATTTTAAAAAGAGCTAATCTATTTACTCTAGGCTGCCTGCTTCCTGACCTGGCCTCAGCACCTGAGGGGACAGGAACAGAACGAATGAGACAGGAGCTTAGTCACTGGAAAAGATGAGGGTGTTAATGTACACGTGTCCTTCATGCTCCGCTCGAAGAGTGGAGAGGTAGAAGGTTAGGAGGCTTAGATTTTCCCTGGCAGCAGACTTTTTGCCCTTATTTTTGTAGTTGGACGCTGGTTTTCAGCCAGTGCCAGACCCTGCAGGCTTTAGAGGGGCTGCACAATCCCTGCTCTGGGTCCTTCACCGTGGGCACCAGCCTGCAGGGGAGTCAGGGCCTTTGCAAACCTGGGGCTGTGCAAGCCAGAGGGTGATGACAGAGCCTTTGTATAGTGAGCTGTGGTAAACGAGAAGGAAAACACAAGTCAATATTGTCAAGGACTGGATGTGCCCAACTATGCACCAGCAATCTGCACCCCATGGTGCCCTGAACTTTCCTTCCAGGGCTTTAACCAGAGTGGTTCATTTTTACCATGGTGTTACTTCTGCTCCCTTGGGCACATCCCTGTATCCTTGTGACCGGTGAAGCACAGGCCAAGCTCCAGGAGAAAGAGGACTCAGAGAAAGTTGCTGGTGCCTCTTGCTGTGGGTTTCCAGGGCCATTGTGCCTCACATCTGTCAGCTGCCATCACTGCACGTGGGCAGCACTGCTCAGGTGTCACTGCTCATGGCTGCCTGTGGCACTGCTTGGCACTGAGAGCACTCCAGTGTGAGGGCACAGTCCTCTTTCATCTCAGTGTGTCATCTCCCAGGCTGACATGGGGGAGATGATGGCGGCAGAGGCTGAGGAACACTCCTTCCCATCCCATGCATGGTGGGTGGCTTCCCGGTGCCACTGGGTTCAACACTGCTCATCAAACCACCTCAAGACTTCCCAAGAGCTGATGTGCCCATTGCTCAGCCAAAAGCAACAGGGTAGGACACCAGCAGTGCAAAGCTCTTGCAGACTTTTCCTCTCCGCCCCCTTCCCGTGCAGCTCCAGGGAGGTCCCTTCTGGCACAAGAAATCAAAGCTTCAGGGGCACTTGTCCCTGGCTGCCCACGACAGGACCGGCTCATGGTGCCCCTTGCCTTTCCCAGCCGGCAGCCTGATGGCAGCAATGAATCAGCAGCCAGTGGACTTGTCAAAGGCATTCCTCCACTTTAATCCTATTGACAGGGACTACTGCCTGGAACAGGAACTGCGGGGTGAGCCATGTCAACAGCAGATTCTTATTACAGATAATATTGATGGGGCCTTTTCTTGAATAATGAAGGGAAGAGCCCTCTGCTTTGACGTTTGTCTCCAAAACCTAGAATTACTAAGAGTTTAACCATCGGAGGGGAGCTTAAGATAGTTGCATCTTAAAGGATCTGCTTTCTTGTCGCATTCAAGGCTGGGTAAAGGAGTTTAGCCCATACACTGGTAGCTCCGTGCTGACCTTTTCACTGCTCTTAATAAATGTTACAGTTAAAGTCGGATGGGTTTTTCTATCTACTGTAGTGTGTTATCCACTTTCTGGGGGGAAAAAAAAGGTAAAAAACCCCAAATCCCTGTTTAATATCACTGTTACTCATTATCTTTGGCAGCTGCAGGGCGAAAGGCAAGGAGGAAGGGTAGGGACAGGACAATTCAGGCTGTATTATCAGGGTAATTCCTAGCATTGCACATGATTATGTGTGTCTCTGTAAAAGGGTGAATCGGGGCTGTTTAAATCCATTGTGATCTTATGGGCAAAGCTCAAACCAGAATCAGCAGCTCTGGAAATATTTGGGGAAAGTTTTGTTGGTTTGTTTTTTAATTTACTTTCTTATTTTCCGCTCTTTAAAAGAGAAAAAAATCCTCTCTGTCTGGTCTATATCGCTTGGTTCCCTACAGGAGTGAAGGCACCAGAGCTGCAGGGGAGAGGCTGCCAGGAAGTCAAAAGAGGGCAGAATGCATCAGCTGTTCCAGGAAATAACCTGTCCTTGCACATTTCCTCATGTTCAGGCTTCAATATTGTGAATGCAAGCCCTGTGATGAGAGAAGGTAAGGAAGGAAAACGGGACTGAATAGCGGACATTCTGGGATTTTAGATGTAACCAGGAGCTCAGAGGTGTCCCTCTGAAGACTTGGACATCTCTAAATGGGGTTTGGACCTCTAGCTCCTGTTGGGACAGATGAGGAAGACAGCAGGCAAAGTTGGCTGTTGTCCACATTTCTACCTCCCAGATCCTAGAGCTGGCCCAGGACTGAACTGGCAGGTGGTTTAAGTTAGAGCAGCCCTGTGGCTGCTCTAACTTAAGCCAGCTGGAATCTCTTCTGGGGCTGGTTCTACCAGCCAAGGTTTGCTGGATTGTAACAGGGCCCTGAAAGCCTCCAGCCCATTGCTGCATGGCCTTCACAAGAGGACCAGGGAGCAGATGACATGAAAATGTCAGGGCAGTTCCCAGCTGGTGCTTAAGGACAGCTTTAATTCCTTCACACTGCTGCAGAAAATTAGTATCTGGTCCAAGGAAACCTGTTCTCATGGTATTTTTAGTCTGATTGTGAAGACCCTAGGAGTAATGGATTGCCCTTAAGTTTCTGAATGTTGGGCTTTCTGACTTGAACTGTTAAATATTTTCCATACATAAACAGCAGCCACAAAATTTCAGGTTGGATGACTTGTGTTTTAGATTTTAAGAAGAAATAAAATGCCAAAACAAGACAGAAGAAAAGTAAAGTCTTCAGGCAGTCCAGTTACTCTTCTCATCTGAGTGCATCTCCTCCCCCTGAAACAGGTTCTTCGCACAGGAATGAAGTGGCCTCTCTTGGCCCAGTTCTTAAAAATGCAAAGACCCAGCAAGCACAGGAGGAACCATCCCCAGGGTTGACCAATCCCCCAGCACATGATGGGGTGCATGCCCTGCTACTAAAAAAGAGGACATCTCTTCATCTCCATGTTGTCGCAGAGGGAGCTGAAATCTGGCCAATTCATGCCGCTGGTGGTACCTATGGAATTAGCTGACCCTTCACATAACTTCCCAAGGGCTCAAAAATCAGTTGGGTCCTCCAGGTCATACAGGATTTTTTAAATCACTTCTTTAAAAAAAAAAAAAAAAAAAAGTGATAAATATTGATTTCTCTATGCTTTTTTTTTTGGCTTGGAGGTGCCTTAGGATGATGCTCTAAGTTTGTTTCTCAGCTTTTTTTCTAGAACTTGGAAGCCCATGAACTGCTTGTTCCTTTTTCTTCTCTTTTAAAAATGAAATCTGAGATTTTTGCAAAACACATTGAAACAAGAAGCTGGGGAGGGGGTGAAGAAAAACATCAAATACTGTGGGACTAAAATTGCAAGAGTTGGCAACACTGATTTTTTTTGTTTTTCTTTCTGTTTTCCAGAGAAAAAGAAAACCACCCTCCATTTTGCTGAGCCCCAGCAGTGTGAACAAAAAGAAAAGGTGCTTCAGGGCAGGAAGAAACTGTGAAGAAATAGGTTTTCAAATTCCATTTATACTAGATTGTCTGAAAATTGTCTCAAGAGCTGCCTTCTGGAGACAGCTGCCTTGCTCTGAGGGAGGGCAGAGACGTTTGTTGGGAGAAGCTGCGTGGGGCTCTCAGGCTGGGACAGGACTCAGGTTGCAGTTGCTTCTGGTTGTGCTCAGGTCTCAGCAAAGCCAGGTTCTCAAGGAAGACAAGGAGAGGCAAGGTGTGCAGTGGAAAGGCTCCATGAAACTCTTCCTCCCTATAGGAGCATCATCCTCTGCAACAGAAGTCCTGGTTGGCCAGAACCAGTCCTGGCAGGCAGAGAGGTGGAAGAGGACAGGCTCCCCTCCTGATGCTCATCTGGAAATCATGGCAATGCTGTCGCCCCTGTGCTCAAGGAAGATATGGCTTGGAAGGATCTGAGTCTGTGCTGGAGGTGTTCGTGACGTGGTGGTACCCAGCCACAGCTCTGATGCTTGCAAGACTCCCCAGCCACCAGCAGCCAGAGGGATCCATAAATGGAGGCTCAGAAAAGCAGGGTATTGCCCTTAACATATCACATCCCAAGGGATGATGTTCCTGGGGTTGAGGATGGTGGTGTGGATCTCTACTCATGCAACCGCAGCAGGTATCTACTGCAGGCTGTTAAACAGCACAACTGACTGTCTATCTCACCTTGGCTGTGCGTGGCCTGCACAGGGGGACTGCTATTTATTAATGGTTGGCAAGAGCTGCTGTAACAGAGGTAGAGTTCCAACTGCTATTCCTGCCTGTCCTCCATCACTTGTGCTCGTATCTTTCTCAGGGTTGAAATTGGGTTGAAATTTTCCATGCTTTGTCTTAGTCCAGCGACACATTTTTGCTGAAGGTATGGAGTGTGTTTGTTGGAGGTCTCTTTGTGGAGCTCCTTGCTAACCTCTGCCTTGTGGTAAAGGTCCATCTTTCATGTCTCAGGAGACATCAGGCTGAAGAAAATCCTTAGAGGATGGATCCTACTTTATTTACTTGTTTATTTATTTGGAAAAGTCACTTAAAATCTTACATTTCAGTCAACTAGAACTTAAAAGGAAATCTCTTGTTTAGATCTTCCCTGGTGGAAAACTAAGTGACTCTGGCAAAATTAAAGTTTTTCCATGGAACATTCAGATTTTGTGAAAGCTACACTTTCTATTGAAAAAAAAAATATTTTGATCATTAGTTTTTCATCTGCTCTGCTTTTAAAAGATGATTCAAAAACATAAAGGCAAAAATCTCCACTTCCTACGTCTAATGTATCAACTTTTTTTTTTATCATGACTTCAATTCCATCTCCTTAGCGAGGAGGCTAGAAAAAATTCTTCAGCTTAAGGAAAAGCATTTTATCAGTTATAAAGTTGTGGAAATTTAAAATGGGTATCTTTGTGCAAGTGTTGGATTTGCAGTTTGCCTTTCTTCCTATCTGGGTCGAGGACGCCAGACTTAAAAACCTGGTGTTAACTTAGTTAAGAGTATCCCTGGTAGGAGGAGGCTTTTGGTTTTTGGTGCAGCTTTTTTGTTGGTGTTTTGGGGTGTTTTTTTTCTGTTTGTTTGTTTTCTTTTTGTTGTTGTTGTTGTTTGTTTGTTTTTAAGGACAACTGAAATAGTGAAAAATCTGTTTAGTACTGGAGGACTAAAAATTACCTCTGGGAACTTGGAGACCTCCATTCATGATGATTCTGAAACAGCAATTCCAGAGCTGAATTTATCATTTACAGGAGACTTGTGGTTTAATACATGTTTTCCCTCAAGATTTTAAAACTTATAAATTGTTTTCCTCAGACAACCTTTGTTAGAAAGTTACAATAACCAAACACTAAGCTTAACTAATTAAATCAAACCTTAGCAAGTTCTAGTCCAAGGATTAATGACATTACAGAGTTAATACAAGCTCATTGTGCAGCTGTAGAATTTTCTCTATCCCCTTCTCTACCCCGTTGTGATGGGGCAACTTCTTGAATGTTCAGAGATTCTCCCTACAAGCAGATATAAATCTGGTACTTTCAGACACGTACATACATGTACAAAATCTGTGTAGACTATGCACACAGCACAAGAAATAACTCCTTGCATGCAAAACACATTCAAAATGGCTAATTTGCAAAATACCCAGGATGCATCACGATGGATGATTTGATTTGAAACATTAGAATAGGTGATAAGTAGTCATGCTGTGGAATCATTTATATATATTTCAAAGGACTCCCACTTAAAGGGAAAAAAAAGTCTTTATAATTAACACGACAGATAAGAGCAGCTGTGACACTTTAAATAAATGCAATGGATTTGATTTTGAAGTAGAGTTTAAGATTCTGGGGATGTGTTGAAGAGGGGAAAAAATGTGTGCTCAGAGTTAAAATTAAGACATACTAGAGACCATCTTTAAAACCTAAGCAGCCTCACAGAATTCCCCTGTTCCTGATGGCCTTCAGCATAGAGCCTCCTAGGAAATGGGAGGGGCATTAATTAAATGAGAGCTGAAAAACAGAGGCTCTACAAGGGAAGGTTTAGGGCTTCTTTTCCATGCCAAAAGCCATCCAAGGAGAAGATACCCAAAAATCTAGTAATGGTGGAAGTAACTCTTGAGGACTGCTGCATCTTTGCAGATTTTGAAATAAAATGCAGGGCTGATGATGGGTGAGATGTTGGATATAATGGACATTACGTTGGTCATTGGATGGAGGCTTGGCAACCAGTTCAGTGAACAGTTATGTTTAGTTTTTGGATCTGTGATCCTAGGCCCTGTGTTGGGCTAAGTTCCTATGGCTCCTTCAAAGATACATGGGCAGGAGGTAGAGGGGGACAGTTGTACAACAGAAGGAGGGGGAATAGGTGTTTCCCACCAGCACTTTTATCTGCAGAGCCCATGACCAAGATGAATTAAAAATTGTGGATTTCTGCAGCACGGTCTTCTCATTTCTTAGCCGTTGCTCAGGCAAAGCTGTTATTAATTCAGAAGAAGTCGGCCTGAGCAAAAACTCTCTGGAGTCCAAAATATTTTGCAAAGAGTAAATATAAGAATTATTCACCTACCACAGAACAGCATCAGCCCCTGGGTGGAATGCAGGAGCTGTTTAATAGTGCATAGAAACATTTCCCCAAAGTTTTGGACAGGAGTTGAAGGTTTCTGAATGCGCCATTGAAACTACAACTGAAAGAAACAAGCAGTATGGGCCCCCTCCCTTACCTTGGTACTGGATGGGTTTGGAGGGGTGAGCACCACCCACCCGAGTACCACACAACTTCCTCTAGGACACTAAGAGATTTTTCTGGAGCTCACCCATCTGCCCCAGTCCTCCACATGAGATCTGGCAAGTTAATCACTCCAAGTGTCTGGGTAAGTACTGTAAAATGCTTCAAATAAATGAATAGAAATCATCTGCTTCATAAATGCCAAGGGCTTTCAACATGTCGTTTCTTGGTGAACAAAGAATTTCAGCACGACAATATCTTAGGATGTTATTGGCCATATTTGTTCCCTCGTGTGTATTGAGGCGAATGTGAACAGAGTCGCACAGCTACCCCTTACATCCTCCTTCAGCTCGGAGATTTTCTCCCTGCTGCTCTGGAGATGATGGGGGTTGATCTGCACCCAGTCCTCAAAACCCCAATTTCTGTGATGGCAAAGGGCAGGTGGAAGTTCTGCTCGTGCTTGGTTCTCCACAAAGTGCTGTATACTATGACTGAAAAAAAAAAAACCCCTGTTTTTTTTTTTTTTTTTTTTTTTGTGTTAGAATATTAGAACGCAATAAAAATATGTGTGTGCTTCCCCCCTTGCCCCCCCAGCTAAATTGATTACATCTGGTGGCATGAAAAAAAATAGCCAAAATGTCAGACTGAGTCACACAGCCCCCTTGGGTGGTTATATTTATTTCAGGGTTGAAGCACTCATCAAAACAATTTATCCTTGGCTCTCCCTCTCAGCCTTCACATTTCTGTGCTTACAAACTCTTCTCTGTTCCCTAACACTTGCATTTAGCACCAAGTCCCCTCCTTCCTCCAGTCTTTCCTTTCTCTGTCTTTTTCTTCCCTGCCCTGGCTCTGTCCCTGTAATTTGCAATGCTCCACTGGGGGTAGCAGGGGAAGCTGGAGCACAGAGACAAGGCTTGATGCTTCTAATGCTGTCTCACCTATTTAGTGTCTAGTTGCACATCACGTGGGGTGAA
Source organism: Dasyornis broadbenti (assembly GCA_013397935.1). Taxonomy (NCBI): domain Eukaryota; kingdom Metazoa; phylum Chordata; class Aves; order Passeriformes; family Dasyornithidae; genus Dasyornis; species Dasyornis broadbenti. The sequence goes on from VZRN01005367.1 coordinate 3,659,324, forward strand.
GTGATGTGGTAAAATGTGTGAATGAACTCCCTGCTGTGTTTTCCAACATCCCTTTGAGCAGAGGAATGGATGGGGTGGGACCATGCCTGCTGGGATGGACACAATTCCATCTTCAGCCATACCTGCTACCCCTTGGCTGCCCTGACTCGCTGCAGTGGAGGAGGCAGAAGATCTGCTGGCTCTCTTTTGATGGATTATTCTTTGGGCTTGATTCACCTGTGTCCCCTGTTTTCTCTCTGACAGGGAGCAGCACCCGAAGCATCGGTTTGGTGAGGAAAGTCTGTGCTGCAGTGGGTGGGGAGAACCTCATTGCCAAGAACACCAAACCTCTCTTCCCAAACCTTCTTCTGCCCAAATTGCAAGGAGAATGGTCATGTCCTGCCTGTACATCTTGCTGTATAAACCCCATGGCAATCTACTGTCAGGTTCTGCCTGCTCCCATATCTTATGCCACCACAGCTGCAGAAGACCCAGCAATCTAGGATCCTCATGGATGGAAATGGCTGCAGAAATGTACTTCTCTGCATTTACTCCATTATGATGAAAAGCCTGGTCTGGCAGGAACAGTGCCTAAAGCTCTTATTTGCTCTTTTTCTTGGGCTGGAGGAATGCCCTGCACAGAAAGACCCCATTGCTTTCTTTACTACTTCTACAGGGATCAATGATAGATGAAGTAGACAGGGATACCCTCCTGGGGATATCCTTGGCTGAGAGAGGACTTGAGAAGCCCTTGGCACCACTGTCCCTGAGCTGAATACTCTCTGTTCCACCCATTGTGTCTCCAGCTCCCATCCTGGGCAGCAAGCTCCTGTTGTACAGCACTCCACATTTTTCTCCTGTGGTAAATCAGAGCCCCCTGGGATCTGGTATTGTGCTTTTTTTTCCCCCAGGTATTTTTGTCTGTGAACCACAGAAAACTGAATAGCAGGAAATGAAGTGCAGATTGAGAACATGGTTGAGTGCACTTGCTAAAATAAAACATTGGGGGGGGAAGGGAGAGATTCTTTTATAATAGAAAATGAAGTGTGTTTACGTTTTATTGATGAAGTATTTAATTGTACAGAGGGTCTGAGAGATGTTCTTAGTGGCGTCTCAGACGGTTCATGGACTAGAAATGCCAGTTGGTCTTTGGTACAAAAACCTGGCTAGGTTAAATATTTTGTAGCTGGGAAGGGCAAAGAGATGCTACGGGGTTTTGGTGATCTCTGATATGCCACAGTTGTGCTAGGAGAGCCAGGGAAGTCCAGTGGTATCTTTTCAGACTGGACTAGATGCTAAGATGACCCAAGACTTGTGGAGTGGATGTGTTTTGACAACACAAGAGAATGTGCTGAACTCTGCACGGCGTGGCATTGTGTCGTGGAGCTGTGCCACAGAGCCTTAGGGCTGCTTGCTCTCTATTATGCTTCTGGCTTATTTTCTTAAGCAAGCACAAGCAAGTGCAGGGTGTAGAGATAAGGCTGTGACCTTTTAGATTATTCTGTTAGTCTACTATAAATACTGGATGGGTCCAGTGAGGCAGCAGGGTTCTTTAGTGAGGTTAAAATAATTTCATTAATTCAGATGTCTAAAAGTAGCAACCTATAGTCATCAGTGACCTGGGCTGCGTTTTAAGGGGGACAGACCTTTAGCGTCCACGTCCTGTCTCTGGAGCTGCCTTGTTCTCCCTGTGTTTCTGAATCACTGTCTAAAAGACTGTAAAAGTTAGATTCAGTGAAGGATCACGAGACTTCAAAAGCAGAGGAGACCAAAATGCTTGGAGCCTCCATGACAGGTCTGTGAACCATTACAAGAAGCATGGGTGCAATCAAGAGGTGTGTCCATAATTAATTAAATGGGGCTGCTTTTGTTTGGTCTTAGTCGTATAAAGTGTCCAGGGAAGCTCTTGAGCACATGCCAAGGTCAGTGAGAGCTAACCACCTTTGTAAAGCTTGCTTGGATCAGATCCTGAGGGTACAGAAATTGGACACACTGGTTACTTTCAAGAGCCGCTGCTCCCTTTAGCTGTGAAAGCTGATGGTGCTACATGGCACTGCCTCTGCTGCCAGGCAAGATGGGAGCTGGGGATCTGCTGGAAAACCTCTTTCACCTGTCCCTAAGGCCATGAAGTAGAGCATGTAGAGTTGATCCATGCCTGTTTGTCTTATCCATCTTGTCTGTTTACACCAAGTTGCTAATTCCGAAAGTCCCGTCTTGACAACACCTTAGCAAGGGAAAGTGTCCGGTTATGCAGCCTCCAGATGGCACAGAACCAACCCAATAAAGGAGACCTCAGCTGCAAGGGAATTGCAACTTTATTTGCCTTCCTTGGGGATAAAAGCCTCTCATCATTTTGTGAGCTTCCACAAGAAGAGCTGGATCCTGCCACATGGGAGTGGGCAGTCCTGGTGCTGACCAGCGTGACAGCGGAAAGTGGAAGGAGAATTCAGGCAGAGAAGAAATTCTACAGGGGAGAATAGATGCAAGAAATTCCTAGGAATGTTACAGAAATCAACATTCCCCACTTCTGCTCCTTCCAAACCAACCCACCTAAAAAATGCCGTCTTGTGGGCTATTTTGGAAAGGAGTCCATGCCTGGGGAATTTTTGGCTGATGCTTATGGCCTTTAGAAGTTTCTGGGAGATCAGACGAATAGAAACAGGAACCAGATGGGACTTCTAGCTGCTGGAAAGAAAAGAAGAAGAAAAAAAAAAAAATATTTTCCTTATTTGAAATGTGAAGAGCACTTGTTCACTTTTGGGGAGTTTCCCCATCACCCTGGATTTCTTATTTTGAAGTAATTTACTCCAGTTCCGTGATATTCTCTTAGGACATTTATCTCTGTTCTTGTTGTCACTAGGAATTTTTCTTTCTTTTGCAACAAAATCCAGTTTATTCTTAGGACAATTTAAGCCTTTGCTGTAATAGATAAAAAGAGAGTCAGTGGTTGGTTTTGTTCTTGCAGCAGCCTCAACATCCCTTGGCCATTGACTTACTGAGTTTATCTCTGTGGTGGCTGAACATGGAAAAAGGCAGCATGGAGTGGAGAGTAGAGAGAAAGTGGAGGTGAAAAGGGTGGAGACAGCAAAACTGAACACATGTGAGTCCAATCCGAGGTGAAAGGCCATGAAAGGGAGAGTTGCACCACACTGGAACATACGATGGACCCAAACGTGGACTTTAAATGCACAGGGGCTGCAGCAGCCCTACTTGTCAAGCATCCTGTTGGATTTGTGGTGCCTTGGCTGTTGGATTTTGGGGTTGTAAATCCAAAAAACAGCCCTGGTCGTGTCCCAGGTTCCATTTTATCAGACCTTGGCTCTGCAGCTGGTTCAGTTTTGAAAAACATCCCAGAGGTGGAATGGAGGCCAAGGAGCATTTTCCAGCTTCTGGGTCCAAGCTGGACTCTGGCTGGGAGTTGTGGTCCAGCCATGATCTGACGCTGTGCTGGGACTGGGCTCGGTTGTGCTTCATCCTTGCAGCCTTTTGTTTCCAGGCTGGTGGGCACTGGGGGACCAGTGTGTGGGATATGTGACAGTGCCCTGCTCTGCTCAGGGGAGACATGAAGTCTTGTTGCACAGCTGGTAGGAAGGCAACAAAGCAGAGACCACCTTGTAGACAGAGGTGGATAACACTTACTTGTGGACCTTGTCACTAATCTTTTTTTAAGGGCGTGCTTTTAGAGAATTCTTTTAAGTTAATTAGGGAGGATTTTTACCTTCCAGTTTTCCAGTTATTTACTGCTTCCTGGAGGAAAAAAATGTGCTTTTCCCAAATTCCTGTCTTGTTTTACAGTCTTTCTTCTCTTAATAATCTCTTCATACTATTTCTTGTGCCCTCTGAACTGCAGCCTTTCCCAAGACAGGGTCAATAGCACAAGGCAATGACCCTTGATAAAACTTCACCCATGGTTTTTAAATTGGTATGAGAGGAAATCCGTCCCTAGGACTTAATACTGTATAAACTGTATTTCTAGGGAACTGATTGGAAGCTCCACAAACAACATTAGGACTACACAGCGTGCTATGATACTTATTAGTGGTGATGCACAAAGTCAACTGCAGATATTTTAAGACACAATAGTTGATCATTTATTTGTGTTTCCAAGCGTGTGTACTTTTGAACACATGGCTTTGGTTCCGGGGTTCGTCACAGATGGACCTAACTGAGCCAGCTGCTTGAAGCCTCTATTATGGTGACCAATTGATTACACTAGTTTAAATGAAAAAATGCACCAAAATGTAAGGCTTTAGGTTTGAGTGTCCAATTTGAGTTCTGACGTTTGTGCCTTTCTTTTTTCCTTTGGCTCAGGCTGGTCCAGCAGGATGTCCCATATTAGAATGCTGCTCAGTTGTTGTTTTTTGTGGTTCCAGTGAGCTGTTTTTTTACAAATGTCTGGAAGGAAAGAGACATAGGGGACTTGGTTCACGGCATTTGTACAAAAGCTTTTCTTTTTCCTTTTTTTCCCCCGCCTTGTTTTTGCTTCTCATGGATCTGATATGCAAGTGTTCTCAGGAGTGACAGGGTGGAATTTTTAAAGCAAAGTGTTTATCACATGACTCAGGTGTCTGCTGTCACAGTCAAAGCAGTATCATCCCAGGAATTTTGTTTGAATTTAGCTTCCAGCTCAAACAAAAGTCATCTGAATAGGCAAGCTTTTACTGGTTTCACTTTGGCTTCCCATGTCGGTTTAATTTGGCCCACGTTTGCTCAAAATGTCTCCAGCTGTCTAGAAACTTGTTCCTAGCTCGCTGGAACATTCACAACCCTTTTGGCCAGTGTGACCTTAGTTATAAAGGCTGGCTGTTGTTTATTTCAGATCGTTTTTACTAGCTCTATTATGTATAAGGCAGCTCACATAATTGAAAGGGACACGTGTTGGGTGCTGTCCCTGCAATCGCAGGTTAGAAGTTACTGCTGTCCACAATGCTCAGACATGAGATCTACCAGAGAACACCACCTCATTTTGTTCCATGGGAGCTCTCGCTAATATTTTCTTTTATATTATCACTCATTCTATTTCTCCCTTGGACAGTTTCTCTGTGTTTCACACTGAGGACCCAAGTGTCAGAAGATTAAAGGGCTGTGGTTTTGCCCAACTAATATGAATTGGATGCTAAACTGTGCACAACTCAGAAAATGAAATGCCTTCTAAAGAAGTAAGTGGCTGGAAGGAGGCAATGAAAATCCATCAGATTTGCATGACTAATTAGCTTATCCATTAGTTATTATCCTGTGTTTACTTGTAATGAGAATCTTCAAAGATTATTCTATATTGGACATGCAGATAATTTTTTGCTTATGTATTTTTTTTTTTTATATTGAGATACTACTGTGCTGTGAGCTCTACCTTGACATACATAATTCTTTCTTAGCTCAGCTGTCCATCCTCTAGAGGGTGTTGATCCTGTATCCATCAGTGGGGGATGGACTGAGTGCCAGCATAGCCCAGACTGTATGAGGTGTTTTTGCTTTGCCCCAAAATTGGGTCTGAATTTCTGAATTTCTTGGCAACCAGAGCCCAGCCTCATTTCATAAGATGCAAATATTTCTGGATATCAAGTTCTGGTTTTCAGTTAGTGTACCTTGAGTTATTCTGCTTCTCAGTTCTTAAACAAGTGCTTCTTTTGTGAAAGTCATTAATGTAGGGAGAAATTATCTCTGTGTGTCTTCGAAGTGTTTGGCATGATTTTGTAAGAGAAATGTGACTTCTGTAGTTGTTATTTTCAGATCTTCCTTACTTATAAAAGGTTGAGAGGATATTATCTTATTTTTAAAAATTAAGATTCATTTTTTACTAGCTTTACAAGTTTCTGTATGTCCTGCAACTATTTAAATTTATTCATTTGGGGTGGGAAGTGGGAATGTGGATATGCCCAAAACAGGACGTGGGTAGCATGCTACCTTTGGATTTTGAAACACTAGAGTTTAAAAGTACAGTTCTGAGGATTTTGATTTGAAGTCCCTGCTATGTCATTCTCTTAGACGCATTATTAGAATTGAAAAAGAGGATAGGTGCAATGACTTTTGGTAGATTTTCCCCAAAGAGCTGGATTTGGTACTGTTCTCTTCCTGCACAACTCAACCATTTCCTGTTTTCTGGCATTTACAAATTTCCACCAGACATAGAAAATTTTATATTTACCGCAAAAAGTCACCAAACTAAAAATCAAAAACAGAGAAAAAAAAAAATAAAGAAGCTATTTGAAACTGATGAGGTTTTCATCTCTACAAGGAAGCAAATAAGATTTTTGTGATCTAACTTGTCAGCTTTAGGAAAACTCATGCCTGAGCCTGATATTTATTGTGGAAGCTCACTTGCTAGTTCAGTGATATTTTTTCTTTGCCAACAACCTGCAGGGAAGTGCTGGATGTATTTTGTCTGGAATCAAAGTTCCTGATATATTTGGGACTTTTATCATCACCTATTTCAGACTGGATGAAAAGTGGGAACTGCTGGCCTCTCCAAGCACTTGTCCATTATTTCCATAAGTTTGCCAAAGAGCTTATAGATAATATTATCTCTGTGTTGCCTGGAGCCTGTTCAGAGTGTTTGCTGTCTGGATAGTGAAAGCAGTGACATTATTTCCTTTGGAAAATGCCTTAATTTCTATGGTGCCTTCTGTGTCTTGGTTCTTGCAGGTTCCCTTGAGCTGGAGTTTCACAAGGACATTCCCCATTCCGTGGGCACATCCCAGCAGCGGAGATGGAGAGAAGGACTGCTCAAGATGACCACAGGCCCAGCTGTGCTCCGGGAAAATGACTGACTGAAGCCCACCCATCGCTCATCCCCGAGTGCCCCAAGATCCCCGGGAGGAGCCGCGTCCAGGGGCCTGCGGTTTAAGTGCTTTGCTGAACTGGGGCCAAGGTCCAGCACGGAGCCTGCCCGCTCCCGCCGGCTCCCGCTTTGGCGCCGCACCGTGGAGTCAGCCCTGGGCTCGCACTGGAGGACGTTACGAAATCCTGGCCCTGACAGAGAGCAGATGCATTATTGGGAAGCCCTCGGGTCATGCGAGGGCTAATAGTCACATTCCTGGCTGGGATGGCGAAAGATTTACGCCGGGCGTTCGCTCGCCTCGCCCTGCACCAGGCCAGCTCCCTACTTCACCGGCCCCCTCGGCTTTAATTGTTGTGTTAATGGCCCTTTTATTTGAAGCAGATCCCCTGGCTTACAGAGGAGAATGTCATTATGTCGTATTTTAGATGTATTTACATTCTCCTTGCCACAGGGATAACGTTCTAATTATTTTCTATAGCTGACAGCACCAGCGTCTCTGGTATTAGGGACCCCTTAGACCTGATTACATGGTCTGGTTTTCCTCAAATCACCCACAAATGACAGTGTGGAGCAGGTTTATTATCAATTGACGTACCTTTGCTTAGCGCAACTCGCTCCCGAAACAAATGTCCTGAAAAGATAATCCATGTTTGGAGCATGTGTCCTCACTTGCGTGGAGGCAGATGGGCTTAGGAGGTCAAGCCAGCGGCCTGACCTCCCCTGACTCTGCCACGCACCCCGGGCACAGGAGGCAGTTCAGCATCCTGTAGTGTTTCCCATGCAACCTGTACCCAAAGGCTGTGGAAAAGGATGCTGGCAGCTTTGCAGCTACTGTGTCAAACGGTGAACAGCAGCATGGGGACGGGATGGCGGTGCAGCGGAAAGACAGGAGAAGCAGGCGGTGTTGACTTAAGTTTGCAATGAGGTGTAGAGAGGTACCAGAGTCTGGTCTAGGTGGGGTTGTGCCTGTGTGAAAGTTGGGTTTTGGGGAGAATAGCAGCCAGACAGCAACAGAGAGAGCTGTGCAGCAGGCTTGATGGGCAGGGTAGTGAGAGGAGGCACTGGCAGGTGAGCAGTGCTGGTGAATGGAGGCTGGGACATGGAGAAAAGAGTTGCAATGGAAGATGAGACAGGAGAAACGTGAGAGCTTGATGAGAGGAAGTGGGATGAGAACCACTGCAGAACTGAAGACAAGTGCAGTGACTTCAGAGCAAAGGGTGATGCCAGGAGTTGGGAGCACATAGAAGGAGGGACAGCAATTGAGATAAGGGGAGTGAGAGACACAGTTATTAGAACACAATGATTTATCCTGAGACATTTATTCACCAAATTTTCCCCTTGAGATCTTAAACAGACTGAAGTGGTTTCGAATGTTGTCATTATTTAGAACAATTCAACAAAATGTTTGTTGCTTTGAAAAAAAAGGGAGGGGTGAAGGATTGAGAAAAGAAAGAAAAAATAAAAAGCCTGGATGGTCTGATTTGCCACATTGAATTTTACTGCTGAATTGGGATGGGTCAAGAAAAATCACTCTTTCTGTTTTCTGAGTGGAAATTTCACTTACAAAGCTCTGATGTGAATGCTTAGCCAAGCTCAGATGCAGTCTTCATGTGTATTCTAAAATGAAATTACAAAAAGCAAGTATTTGTGCTAGTGAAACCCTGTCGAGGAAATTTTTCTGTACCAGGACATCTAAACACGAAGACAATTTCATTACAAAATTCAGGCATGTCTTCATGGAGACTTTTGTCCTTGCAGCTCAAGAGATTATTTTATATTTGGAGCTGTTGGGCACAGAGGGCATTTTAAAAGCAAATAGAAAGGCAAAGACACTGCCCCAAGGGAGTTTAAATTTAAGCCAGACCAAAGCAGAGTGAAAATGCTGGCTGCATTGTATTAAAAACCAGAAGGTGGACACTTTTATTTGGAAAGCCAAGGATTCCACTAAGTAATTTAGTTTTTCTTGTGTGCATGCATGGCTTCTGGGGTAATTTTTAGCCTTGGCTTAAAAGAAATGTGTCTCGCTCCCTCCCTCAGTAACACTGGAGCCTATGTGCAAGGTTCAGTGAAAGATGGCAGGAGGGTAGAGGTCCCCAAAATACTGTGTTCCTGATTTGATTGGTGGAAATAAAACACGAGGAGGAGAAGAGGCAACCATACCATTATTTCAAATGAAAGAAAAGCTTCTGCACATGCAGAAGCAGTATAATTAGTCTAAAAGAATATGAGAAAGAGGAAAAGAAGGGTAAGGTATTTTCTGTCAGCCTTTGTGGCTGCAGCCACTGGAGATGTTTCCATCGCAAGGCCTACATGAGATTTGTAACTTTTAAGACACGGTAATTCAACCATGGGAACATGAAGTTCAGGAAAATAGGGTCCTTATTTCCACCTCGCTTGAAGCTGCCTGTTTGTTTTGAATTCACTTGTGTGATTGGGTGGGTGGCAGTTTGCAGATACTTCTTTCTCAAAGAACCATGAATGAGCGCATTATCTCCTGCCTCTCTTGGAGAACATTTTGGGGGTGGAGGTGCTGATGAGTCATCATCCAGTTGGCTACAGTGAAAAATGGGACTAGAGAGAGAGGACAGGTTAAAATTTTCTTACTGCTGTTTTTATGTTGGGCTGAGTGATAGAACTGAGTACCTTACTTGGTTTTGGTCAATGTGATCAATCTGTTGGTCTCAGTATGGGATGAGGAATGACAAAATGTGGGTCTGGTTCTGTCATTTGTGCAGTTTCACTCGAGAATATTCAAGTATGTGTGTCCTGTGCAGATTTGCTGCCCTGTGAATGTCTGAGCTGTAATGAGGTGAATGCTACTGGAAAGCACAAGTTTAATTAGGTCTGCTGTTTCAATGCTTTCCTAAAGTGCATTTCAAATTATATGCTTCGTTGTGAAATCAGTCATCAATGCTGTGTTTGATGGTTACAGAAGTTGTATGGTTTTCTTTATCTTTTTTCTTGAGGAGCCCCTGATCAGATGACTTAATTTTCAGAACACGGCACAAAAGAATAAATTGCAAGTACTCTGTGAATTATTAAAGGAGAATATTATGAATAACTTCAAAGAGGAAATGCATGCTAGAATTTTTTGTCATGTTGGCTAATTGTCCAGTAGCTGAAAGGAAAAGAAAGGATAAATCTGTTAGTTCTGATTGTTTATTAAAAGGTTTTTGCTGATAACTTTTGGGTAGTTGCACTTGGCAAACAAAATGTTTTGTGTGAAGATCATACCAGAGATTTGGGAGTTTGGTCTATATTCTGAAATAGAAATTATTGGATCACAGCACTGATTGATAAAAAAGCAACATAGTATGATTCTGTAGGGCTTTCCTCTGAGTGAGTCACAAAGTGTGCTGATACAGAACTCCTCTGAAGGGTTCAATATGTAGTGCAACAGAAAGATAAGAAGGGCTATGGTTTTGCCAGGAGCACCGCAAGGCTCTAGACATGCACACCAAGACATGCAGGAGTGAAATTCTAGAATAAGTTTAGGATTCATAAATCACTTGCGGCAGAGTCCAGGAGTGGGAGCACCAGCAGGAGCTGTGGTGTGGGCAGACCCAGGGCACTTCGCCTCCGCCAAGTAAGGAATCCCCTTCTATGCTGTCGACAGCATCATTATCTCTGTCCCAGTGGGGTCTTGGCTGGTGGAGTCTCACAAGTCACACTTGTGCATGGAGCTTACTTTATCTCCATCAGGAGGTGGAGGCTGAGTCAACCCTGCTGGGATTTGCACCAGTGGTTCCAGGAAGTCTGGGTATTTCAAACCTTAGGCTTAGACCTCTAATCATCCCCTTATCTAAACTGCCTAACATCTGAGTCTGCAAAATTGGGTTGGAAATCTCACACAAACATGCTTTCCCCAGCGGCATTTCAGTGTTTGTTTGCCAGTGGAACTTGGGAGTACAGAAGGGCACAGGAGATTCAGCTTTGAAACCAAAAGTTTAATCAAAGTGTTGTGTGAAGACCTGGTTCTTCCTTGATTGATGGGTTGCTTACTGCTTGCTGACAGCTGGAGAGGTTCACCCTTTGGGGCAGAAAGACAGAGTTAGCACTCAGGCAAGCATTGACCCTCTTGGGCCAAAAGTTTAGAAGAACCCAGTTCTTTCTAACTTATTTCTGCATCTGCGGGGGCTGGAAAGAAGGTGTTTATTGGTTTCTCATAACTTATAAACAAATGGTCTCCTCCTAGAAGTTCTACTGCTCAATAGGTGCAGAAATTGTTTAAATTATCCAAGGTGTTTTTTTCAACCCAAGAATTCAAAGACAAATGGTGTGACGTCCTGCATCAGGCCAGCATCTCTCAATCCCTCCCCAGGTGACTTCTTCAAACTCACTTGGCCACAAAGCCTAAAGAGCTCAGACATATGAAATTCTTACCGGCTTTGTGAGAATAGCTGATCACCTGGGGATGACAGACAAAATTAGCACCCCTATTAGGAAACAGTTGCAGTGTTAATTCACTCCTTATCATACAGCAGAGGATCCTAAGCAGAGGATGGGTCAAGGGGGAAGCAAAGGGCTCTGGTGTCCCCGCTGTGGAAAAAAAGCTCTCACTTTATCAACCATCTCGTTGTGCAGTGGCACCTTAAAGAACAAACAAACTTATTCCCCAGTTCCCCGTCTCTCAGAGCTGCTGGCTTATTTGGCATTTTCATTGACAATTTATGACAATGTGGAAGTTCTTTATTTTCACTTTAGTCCTGTCACTGAAGGGAAAGGAGCATCCCATGGGTCAATGTTACATCACATGGGGTGATACAATGGAAAGGAAATTTTCCAGTTTTGTTCCATGGTTAAGGAAAAGCACTGGTGTAAATAATTCTTCACAAATCAGTGCTTTGATAAGTTTGGCTTTTTTTTTTCCAGAGTATTTGTGAGCAGATGCATGCTACATTTCTTATTTTAACCCATGCTAGCAATTCTCTAGAGAAACTGACCGCTGTTTGCTGCCCATCTATAGTAGTTAAGCCAGATTCCTCTGTTCTGATTTATCAGATAGGGTGACTGATGATGTTTGTAAATGTAAATTTTAAGTTTCCTCAAATTCTAGTGTGTAAAGCTTCAAAACAGTCATTTTCTATAAACACTGTTGCTTGAAAAAGTCCCGCCATTTGAGTATCTGGTGAAGATGAATGCATATTGCATGCAGTGCTGGCAAAGAGGCACCCATCTATAAACATACAGTTACTATTCAAGGAGATTTCTTTTATCGTCTTTCCAGTTGTACAAACACACCAGCACCACCACCCCCGGCAATATTGCATTGTAAATTACCTTCCCTTTAAAAGCCATCTCCCCTTAGTGCTTTTCATTCAGGAGATGGGAGACAGCCCTGGGCTTGTTGTCTTCAGATCAAATACAAGCTGCAGACTCTGGGTATTTACCTGAATTATATGAACCTCCATGTTGCAGCTATTTACTTGTTATGATACATTTCCTTTTCTTGATTAACTAAGCCCTGAAAAGACACATCTGTTTCAGCATTGCCCCCTCAAGGCAGTCCATCCTCCCTCTGTTCCGTAGCATCTTTTTCTCTCACCTTTTCCTCGCCTTACCTTCTGTGATCTACCGCATTTTTTGTCACACACTCATGATTTGAGTTGAACTCCTGGGGCAGGGACTGTGCTGTGGTGGTTGCCTGTGGAAAACCACCTATCCTGCCGCGGATATGAGAATCAATTAGGGATGTGCAAGAGCTGCAGCCCATTTTGGGGCTGAAGCCCGAAAGTTTGAGCTGGGGGCTGTTTTTACTTAGTTACACAACACCCATCTATCACTTCCTACAATGCTCACAGGTGTGGGTACCCTCAGTTCCTTATTAACTTTATTAATGTTCAGCATCCTCAGCACCAGGCAGGTCTGGTCCCCAGTAATGTACTAATGTACCAGGACTCTTTAATATTTTTAATATATGCACTGAATGCTGCTTTTATTAGAAACTGAACAGGACTGTGATTTACAGTTAAAATAAATACAAGAAAATTTATTAGAATACACTTTTGGAGTCACAGCCTCCACAGGGTATCTTGCTCTGTTATACTATCCAAGTACTGGAAGGGTTTTTTACATGGTTTACTATGTGGCATCCAAAAATCCTCTATAAATAGCTTTTGATTTGCACCTAGGAATAATTTTGAAGAGAAAGGAAAGCTGAAACCCTAGCTCTTTGTAGGAACACCGGTGTTTCCCTGGCATCCTGGGCTGGAGCTGGACCCTCTGCATAGCCCTCGCATGGCCTGTGATCCTCTCTGCAGCAAGAGCAGCAAGGACGTTCCCCCAGAGGTGGTAGCCTTCTGTCGCTGTATTCTGCTCTCAGGCCTCTCTTGCCCTTTGAAGATTCCCCATTGTTTGGGCTATTAACATACTTTCGGGGTGGATGTTTATCTTTTTTGAAACTTTTACAGCAGGCGCATTGTTAAAGCAAAGCCCAAGCAGCTCTGTGCAAGAAAGCTCCAGCGCAGCCCTTTGGTAAGCGCAACGCAACTCTGAGTAGCTCTTCCCTTTATTTGATCAGCTTCTAAAACCTAACAGTTCTGTGAGTAAACATTTATAGATCAAATCAAAAGCTCGCAAAAGGAAGCACTCTCAATAGATTAGAAGCTAAACTGATCTAAATTAGAACAGATGCAGAGATAACCTTGCCAGGCTAAAAAGCATATACTATCGGTTGCACGCAGATAATTAAATGAATGAGCTTTTTTCTATTGAACAACTGATGTGCAATTGATAAACTTAATTAATAATTAACTTTTTAATTAAATATCAATTTAAAACAAGTGTGGTAATGTGCCACTCACATTTAATTTTGCTGCCTTTTCTTCGTTACAGAACCATCATTAGGGTTACAGGTATCTGTTTAAGATGCCTCCGTGCACTGCAGAGGGAATAAATGTGTCCGCTGGGCACCCGCCAGTGAAGAGATGGTGATAAACAGCAGCAGCTGGAGACAAAGCCTGCGAGCAGCTTCAGAGAGTCAGAAGGAACCACAGATGAACGGCACATCCCTGGACGCAGCTTCCTTAGCAGCAGAAGGACTTAGTTGGGTTCATGCCCTTGTTGCACATTAACAGAGGTGGCAACAGGTACAGGAGAGGTGAGCCCTCCTCATAAGAGCTCTCTGGGAAGAAAGTTCTTCCAGCTTTATGAATGAAGGGGCTGGATGATGCCAACACTTAACATCTAAACCCTGGCCTGTGTTTACAGGAGAGAGATCCATCAGTTATTGCCTTGTTTCAGCAAAACAATCCTGAATAAGTGAGGGAAAGCTGCGATCTTTTTGCATGTGTCTTCTCACATGATGGCTTAGTGCAATTCCTATTAGTGCTAATGGGGTAATTGGCTCCCCTGAATGGGAACTCCCTATAATGTATCCACATAACTTGATTTGAGAGTGTAAATCCTATTAGCCTGAATGGCGATCTTTTCTGCCTCTAATTTACCCATTTTATCCTGCAAGCACTAACAGCCGATCTCGTCTCCCTTTGAAAGCGATAAATAGGCATCTGACTTCTGCTAAATGGTGTTTGCAAACGTTCCTGGTGGTATCACACCTCGGGGAAGGTGCCCTGCTCCATGCCTCCCCCACCCGAGCCTTCCTTTCCAAACATCTGTGCACAAGGGAAATTCTGCCGGGCCGCCAGCGAGCGCCTGCTTTTCGTCTGCCTCCCCGGGGCAGCCTCAGCTCTCGGCCACATGTGGCGGCTGCGTGGCTGCATCGTGCAGCCTGGGACAGCAGCGGCTGCTTGGGGTTCCCCAGTGGTCTGGAAGCTTTCTGGGGGTGTGGTGTGTGCCATCAGATGCCATGGTGCTGGAGGCAGAGCACACTGCTTGTTCCACTGGCTGCTGCTCCTGTGGGATACTGGACATTTGGAGATTGCAATAAACACACTGCATCGAATGAGAATTATAAGGGAGATGATAACTTCTTTGCTGCAGACCTTCCCCTCTACCATCCACTGAGTCCATGCCTCATCCTAACTGTACTCCTTTATTTTTTCCCCTCTGTTTAAAAACTTAACTAGGGAGCTCAGCTGTGATTTACGGACCTAAATATAACAGTAGATATTCGAAGCACACAGCTCCTCTGCAACCTTGGCATTTGGTTTCTTCCACCTACCTAGTAAACACTCATAAGGAGCAAAGGAATACTCAGAAGGCAGGAAACTGGGTTTGCAAACTGGGAAGAAAAAAAGGTGAAAGGCTGCAAGAAACATTTCCACCAACTCTGTGCCTGCTAGCAACAAGGAGAAATATTTGAACACTTCACTGAGGATGTAAGAAAATCTCTCCACTGTGGTGGAGGAGGATCTGAGTGAAGATCAAGGGTTGCCTTTTTTTTTATTTGGTTGTTAATGTCTTGATTTGTTTCCAGCCGAAATAAGTAGGGTAGAGGATAAACCAATGGGCTCTTGATTGTCTTTCTGCAGTGTGGGGCTTGAAGCCAACTGGCAACGACTCTTCAGAAGGTACCATCATGGACACGGCACCAGACACCTATCCGGTCAGAATACACTGCCGATGAAAGGATGATTTCTTTTCCTACTCTGCCTCATAAGAGGATATTCTCGCTTCTCCACATGTGAAGGGAAGATGGGTCCCTCCCGTGGGGAATGTTACTGCTGGCCACCACTTCCTCTCTGAAAGCCCCATTTGAAAAGGAGGAAATAGTTGGTGGAGGAAGTTCCTGAAAAGGAATCTTTCAAATCCTTATTTTTGTCAGTTTTTTTTTTTTCAGGGGACACCCAATACGATGGAAATAATTGGTGGGGCTGCCTAAAGCAATGGAAAAATTGCAGAAAACTGCAAAGAGTGTGACAGCAAGAAAACCGGCTTATTCTCCATTTATTGTACAATATTTATCATCAACCCGTTTTGTATATTTTGCTTTCTTTTGTGTAATCTTATCATCACTGGGGTTGAAAACGATGTAATTTTTGCTCCTTTGAGTAGTTGCCAAAAAAGCACTTACGTCGGAGTATTAGTGTATCATTTGGCTAGCACATCACATAATGGTTTTTTTACAGCAAGTATTTAGCCGTGTTTTCATCCTGTGGGAAAGAATGATGGGTCTGTTTTGTAAAAATAAGACCTTGTGGCAATGTGGACATGCAAGAGATAGAAACATAATGCAACAAATTAGTTTCAACACAGAGAAATGAAGTAGTCCAGGCTCCATATACATTCAGCAGTGCTGGTTTCTTTCTCTCTCTTTTGTGTCTCCTTTTTTTCTTTTATTCTGAAAGGTATTGTTGGATTTTATGGGAGAACTTTGCAAGCAGAAACTATTTGAATTCAATGAGCTGCTTGCTTGGTTTGGACATGAAGATGATGTTATACTTGTATACATACATATGTTTATGTAATGGATGTACACATATAGGTAAAAATAGTAATTATGAGCACATGTGAGAGAGAGAGAGTAGCTGTTGGTTCCAAGCATGATAAAATTCATCCTTTCTTTTTAAGCTCATTGCAAGTTAACAGTGTTACAGCAAGAGCCAAATTAGCTTTATTATATCTGAACATATACTTTAGGGTTTAGCAACAGAAACAATGCTGTGAAGCAAAAGCAGTCTGATCATTCTAATTTCATCACAGAAAATGAAGACCTGGAGCAAAAAGTAATTTGCCTTTAGGTGCTTTAGAAATAATCGAGCAGTTAATCATTGCAGTTTGAAATGATCCCATCATATCCCTCCCAAATAGTGGTTAAGTGAATCTCTATTATAATCTGAAATCCAACATTAACTTGCAAATCATTTTTGCTGTGATCCCCATCTTTATAATCTACGTGTTTTACAACCTGCCTCAAATAATGGTCAATCTCACCTCTGTCAGAAAAATGTTA
Source organism: Dasyornis broadbenti (assembly GCA_013397935.1). NCBI lineage: Eukaryota > Metazoa > Chordata > Aves > Passeriformes > Dasyornithidae > Dasyornis > Dasyornis broadbenti. The sequence goes on from VZRN01005367.1 coordinate 3,675,934, forward strand.
AAGTTGCCGTTTTGAAGTCCTCCCTTTGTTAAACTTTATTTATGAAAATATCCCAGTAAGTTGTGACTAAGATTTCTATGTATTTGTATGTAAAAATTCACCAGAGTATCTCCCAGCATTTGCCAAGTAACCCTATGACCTGTTTGAGGTCCACCTTCCTTTTTTCCAGCAGCCACTTACCCATTTGTGCAGTTACACGCACATTTGTATTTTGTCATGTCTGAATTCAGACCCAGAATCTGGAGATGCCAAGTACGTGCCTAACTTATGCAAAAGGGAGTGGAGTTGAGCATATGGCTGCATGGCTCCTACATTAAAAAAAAAAAAACAAAAATGCCATTCAGCAAATTTTTTAGGGCTTTATAGTTAGTTATCATCACTAGTTGTACTAAAATACAACTCAGAAAAAAGATTCCATAGCAGAGACTTCATGATAGAATAGCCCTTTTGCATGTCTTGGCGTTTCTAATTTACAGCCTTCCATAACTTCCAAAAACATCTATGAATTTTTCTCTGAAAGCCTTTCATCCTGAAGGGTACTGGTAAACCACACAGCTCATTGGTGTTTGCTGAGTCAGTGCTCAAAACCTGCCCTTTGGGTGCCCAGGTCTCTCCTTGGAGTTAAGGGTTTTTATTGTAACAAAAACATTCTTGGGAAGGGTTTCTCCAGACTTCCTTAGTACTTCGGGATTATTCTGCTTTGAAAAACTGGAAAGCCCCTGCTGCACTACCATAAATGAGTCATTAGAAAAATGAGATGGGAGAGACGGGGGATGAAGACTCTTCTGCAGTCCCAATAAGGAGGATGCGTGAGCTGTGGCTTGCAGGGGGAAGATGCGCCCAGTGTTTTCCAAACATTTGATTTCCTAACCAAGGAAGTGAGCAGAGCTTCACCTCTTCTAGCTATTTGAAGAGTGATTAAAAGCAAAGGAGAGAAGGTGAGTCAACAGTGACTAAAGACCATGCATAAATTCCTGACAAATGGCTGGCAGGGGAGACACAGAGCAGAAACATGAAGCAGCCTGGTTTTACTTTGAGCAACACTTTATCTTCACTGAGATGTCACTACTGTGTTACATCATTTCCTCCCCAGGTGTGGCCATTGAAGAACAAGACCTTCCCATTATGGGACAGCACAAGCAACTGGGGTATTTTTCATGGTTGCCTTGGGAGTGCCATCGGCCATAACAGCGCAGATTTGGGGCAGGAGGTGTAACACAGGGAGAAGAGCTAATAAATTACCTTTGCAATAGTGTGATCGAGTCAAGCCCACCCAAAAATGATAGGTGAGGTAAGAGTTTGTACATAAGCTGTGTCCTGCACGAAGGGCGTGACCAGGCAGTAAGGCAGATGGGAGCAAACTTGCCACACTGGATTTTTTTGGAGGGCTTGTGTTACCCTTGATAAAAATCTTGTTGGTATTTGGAACAGAATGGCTGTGATGGACACTTAGCCTGGCTCTTGCTACACTCTTCTGTTACTGCTTTGCCAAAATCCTAGCATAGAGTTATTCTTGCTCAAAAGAAAAAAATATTCTGGCCTGGATACATCTCCCAAATTTGTAGGCATTATTTTTCAGTATCTGTGCAGAAATGATTGTTCCTAGTGAAGCTGAGCTCTTTCAGGGTCCCCTGTCCCTACTGTGCCAGCCACGTGTAAGCTGCTGCTAAGCCCTGCGCCCTGCTGACCCCCCACCATGTGGGTGCAAACCCCAAACGTGCAGCCTGGACACAGCAGTGACTGTCACTGCAGGGCTGCACACACCTCGAGACACCCTTGTCAAAGTCTCCAGAAGGGATGTCTTGTGCAGACAGAGCATAAACAGAATTTAAGCTTCTAGAAGCAGCCTTTTTTCTTTTTTTCCTGGAAAAATACTGCCTTACCCCCAGTGAATTCATACTGATTTTTAGAAAATATGCTCTTTCGTAGGGTCTTGTAAGATGGTAGGAGCCAAAGGGCTCTGCAGAGCCTTGTGTTGCAGTCAGAGTTCAAAAAGGTGAGTTCCCCTGAGAAGGAAAGATTGGTTTTCATGTTTAATGCTGTCTCTTGTTTAAACTTAGAGATTTGAATAGCCCATTTCTCTTTTCGTTGTGGTATTTTTTTCCCCTGAATATGTTTATCTTCATGTCTGAAATATTTTGTGAACTTTGCTTTTCCATCCCTGTAAAGGGTATCTCTTAGATAAGTTCTTGTTTCTTGCATTTTCCATCTATAATTACAGAGATGTAAGAGGAAGAGTGTGCATTTTCATAGAGCAGTTATTTGACATGAAGTTATGGTAAATGTATTTGCTCTGCTTGTTTCCTATTTGTATTGACTTTCCATTAATATTCCAGCATACAAATGCATATATATGTATATGAATATGACTGGCAACAGATAAACGAGACTAATGGCAGAGAATGTTGAGGGGTGAGGGGCAGTTTTAAACTCTTTTTAGTGTGTTTTCCTAAATTTTTTTACCACCTCAATGGGTATGTGACAGGTATGTTCTCTAGGAGCCAGATGAAGAACTGAAATTCCAAGTTTTCAGATGACAAATGCTGCAATGAGTGATGCAAGTCATGAAAATTAGTTGCAGAAAATTAAAAAAATGTTTCCAAAACAACTGCAGACTCTTTACTTGCAGTTCGCAGGGAGAAAGCAGAATTCATTAAATAAATAATTTGATCCAAATGACTTGTCCAGTTGCTGAAGGAGCTAGCAGGATGTCAGGACTTGTGAACTAGTTTGGTTACAGCTATAGTGATGAAGAATGCAATGCAGAAAAGCTGAGGGTTTTTTAGAAGGAAGCACAAGCAATTCCCAAGACACTATATTGTTTTCTTTAAGTTTCTGAATGAGTGATGCTGAATGTCGGGACTGATGAGCTCAGCAGAGAGCTCAAGGCTGGTCACCACAGAGGGCAAGGCATGCTGGGGTTGTGCACACCCTGTGCAAGGGTCTCAGGAGAGCTTCTCGTGCTCCCCTCTGCTGCAATTCAGAAAATTTCTCTCATCCTCTTCCACCGTGAAAGTGGAAAGGGATGACGGAAAGTGCTCGGAGGGTTGTTGGCACTGCCCCTTCGGGGATGGCCGGGCATGGGGCTGCTGGCACCACTGGTGCTCTGCGTGCTCCAGCCCCACCACCTGTGTCGGTAAGAAAAGGCTTTTCCAGTCTGAAAATAAGCAGCTGGTGTCTGGAGTCTGTGGGAGCGTGTGTCTGATACGTAATTTGAACTTGATTGTGAGGGCCTTGTAAACCTCTCCTGGAGCTGGTGCTGCCACCCTGGAGCCAGCTCCCCTCTCCCCCAGGTGTCCAGGCTCTTTGTTAACCTGGGCTCCTCGGCCCAGCTTCTCACCCCCCATCCGGGAGTTATCAGGCAGAGATGGCTCCCAGCACCTTATCCTGTTTGAACTCCTCTGCCACTGCTTTGCACAGAGCTACTGAAACCCATTTATTTGGCAGCCGCTGAAACTTGACACTGATGATGATGAGCAAGGGAAGGCAGAGACCTGTTGTTTCCAAGAGTGAATCTTAACTGCAAAAGCTTGATGTCTGCTGAAAAGCACTTTGGGAAAGCTGTTGGTGTCTTAGGATGCTGCTGTTATGAATGGGGCCAACTTGGAAATTCATTTCTGGATCTTATCCTCCTTGCTTGGAAACTTTTGAATCTGCAGTGTTGACAAGAAAATCACAAGGAGAAATTTTTCCTTGTGAGTTGCTTGTGTGTGCTGGATGGGACCTTTCCTGATCCAGACTTTTGATGCAGCCATTTAGTTGGAAGAAAAGTGGTACAAAGAGGGAGATGGACCAATGAGTTTTGGTATTGATCCCATCACCAAAATGTTGGTGCAGAAGCCAGTCTGTAACTCTGCTCCTGGTGCTGGCTGAGGAGGGTTTCCATGCAGCTTGGATAAACTACGTCCATCTTGGTCCTATTTTATAGCATGGAAATAAGAGTGGGTTTGGAATATGTAGTTGGAAAACCAGGTGCAGCATTGATTCAATTTCCATTTTATCCAAATAACCAGATCTTAGAGAGAGGGGTTCTGAGGGAAAATGGGTTTGGCAAGCAACAAGAAGAGGCCCAGTCAAATTCCTTCAGTACCAACAAACTCCCCTGGCCTTCCACATATTTCAGAACCATCTCTCCAACTCAGGGACCCCCTTGGCTATGGGTTTTCTGTGTCACAAAGGCTGGCTCTGGCAAACATTTTTAGAATCACCATCTGTCAGCTTTTCCTTCAGGGATCCCCATTTACAATAGCTTGTATCCAGGCCATGTGCAAATCCCACTGGGCTGAAACTTGGCCCTGCACAAGGTTGGCCTGGATGCAATTAACAAACGCAAAATTTATTCAATTTAGTTTGGCCAAAAATATAAGATTCTTTTGTTTGCAGATGCTGAAGTTTAGATGACTTTCCAAACTTATCAAGGACAAGGGAACCACTTTGGAGAAAATAACAGCCAGCCAACCACTTTGGAGAAAATAACAGCCAACCCCAAAGTCCTTCTAGAATTCAAATTGAACTGAAAACCTACACACCAAGTAGTTTGTGAAACTTAGAAATAAAGTTTGTTTTTTCTGATTCACTTTTGCTGCTGTCTCTGAACTTCATTGTTCTAACTGGGCTCTAGATAGAAACACTGAAGCATCAGAAGAAAGAAAACCAGTCCTTGCAGCATCTAGAGGGGTACAGCAAGAAGTATCAGAAATCTCCTGGGAATTTTTCAATTCCAGGAAATTTGGAGAAATATTTGACCCAAATCCCAGAGTTTAGGGATTAGAACTGTCATGTGAGAGTGTCTAAATTGCTTTGGTCTGGAAATATGTCTAGAAATGTTGTGGCATCAGGATCTGGCTCTCTTGATTTTCCATCTAGGCTCTCCAGTTTTCAGGTCTTATCTGCCAGACTCAAGCATGATAAACCCCCGGTGCCTGATTTATCTGCCTCAGAAAGACCAAGGGCGGAGTCAGCCTTCACATAGTTTTTTTCCCAGTTCTCACCAAAGCACCAGATCACTTTATTTATTCCCATCCTCCGTACAGGTACCCTGCAGAACTCCTCTCTAGGATTCATGCTTCCTTCAAGCTTCCAAGTCCTGTCTGCTCCACTGACACTGGCCCAGGGAGATTGCAATACTTCTTCCCAAGCTAGAGGGTGCGATGAGGCTGAAGGGTCTTCCGCACATGCCCAGCAGCAAGCAGGCCTTGGACAAAGCAAATGCAGCGCATGGCGTTAAATACTTGCATGCAAACATCCCCCAGACTGTGTTACTGTCAGAGAGGTAACGCTGGAGTATTTGTAAAGATTGTTAGTCAAAGGGAAACTGCGCTAGCCATCTCTGATGAAGCAACCCAGAGGCACTGGGGATGTGTGGCCACCCCGTCTCCATACTTCCCAAACCTCCCTGCCGTTAGAGGAGGGGAAGCAGATCAGGTTTGATAAACCCACCCAGTGCCCCCCACAGCAGCCAGCCCGTCACTGTCAGAGGAGATAGTGTGCTGTTAGTATGCTGGGGCTGTGCAGCTCCTCTGCCATCTTCATTCACCTTAGAAATGTGAAGTTTGAATGGTTTATCTCTATTAATCACCAGCTCAAAAAGCTTTGTGCACCAAGGGCCGCAGATAATTAACTTCACTATACTGCTTGTCTTATCAGTATCAACCTCTTGTCCTCCTGTGAAATAGTTAAAACCATCAGCCCCTTTTTACTTTTCCATTTAACTCTAATGCTTTAACACTGATGTTCTAAATGGCCCTGCGATTCATACTTATTAGACAAACCTTTCTTTCTGCATCTCTTATATTTTTTGATAATTGGCCATGTATGTTTCTAAGGGGATCAACAGCTTTTCATGCCACTATACTAATAATTAAAGATTTCTCACAGTCTTTCAGAATTCTCTTTACCTTCTTTTTTTGATAAGTATAATTTGCTGTTTAATGGGGGGGGGGAGAAAAGTCATAGTAGCAATAGGCTGACTGCATAGGAAAAGGTTTTGTTTAACAAAATTCTCTAATTTAAAAAAAATCGACGTTGTTTCCTACTTTTGTCCCTAGTCTTGTTTGGAACTACTATCCTTCCAGCGCTGTAAAATGTAACAATCCAACGAGAGGAAAGGGGGAGGCAGGACAGAGAAGCCCTGCAGGGCTCCTTAGGGGCACCATCCTGCAGCTGCAGAGAATAAAGAGGATTTTAGACAACCTGTAGGACCTTTTTTTCTCAGCTCCAGCCATAGGTGATTTCCACTGTGCCAAGAGACAGGATGCTGTGTCTGGAGGAGCCCCATTACTTCCATGGCCATCTCTACTTCCCTAGACATTGCCTGGCTTGGGAGAGGTGTTTTGGTAGCCTTGAGTTAATGTTATGGGGCAAGGATGGGATGTGGAATACAGAAACTGATGTTCTGACAGCCAATCTGGCTCCATTTGCACAGGTGAGGCCATTTGAGCTCAGAGGTCCCAATGCCTTCAGTCTTCACTAAAGCTACTCTGAAAAGTATTACTCAATAGCTCCCATTCTAACTGTTAAACTAATTCACTCTTCCCATGTACATAGGATAAAGTGGCATTAATGCTCTTGTGGGACATTCCTAGTGCACACTTCTAAGACCCAGTTCCCAGAGTCATGTAATGGGAGTCTCTTTAGCTTTTCTTCAAAAAAAAAAAAAAAAAATTTATGCAGTTGAACAGAGAAGGATGGAAGTGTGACTCCAGTGCCCTGAAATGATTATACAGAAGAAATCATCCAACACTGTGTTTTAAGGCTTCTGATTTTTACAGCACCTCTTAGTGGGGGGAGAAGGTGGGAGCAAAGGGAAGAGTGAAGAGCTGATCAAAGTTTTTGACTGTTGGATATCGGCAACCTGGTGTTGTGCTCTTCCAGTCACTGTGCAACGACCATTTCTTATCAGTGCTAGTGTTGAATTGCAAACCAAGTTCATGCAGAAGCCATTCACTTACTTTTTTGAGTGAAGAATTCATACAACCTGTGATCTATTCTGGGATTATTCCCCAACAGGGAAGGAAGAAGAAAAAGGCTGGTTGTGCCTCTGTTGTGAATAATTCATCCCATCTTACCAGGCTGGGTGCTAAGTGACCCCTTTGCTTGGCTCCCAGTAGGGCTGGGGAGGAGGGCGGGATGCTTCCCATATCTCCGTTAGCTGCTGGGGTTAATAGGGGCACTCAACACACACAAGCACGCTCTAAGCAGGGTCAGGGGGCAGCCAACACATTGTGACCTAAAATTTGACAGCTTTTACTCATTTCATGTTAGGTGACCCCATTTCTCTTTGGGCAACTGCCTTGCCCAGTGCCTGTGCCTGTAGTGCACAGTGCTGTGGGAGCCTGGCTGGTCCCCTCTGAGCACTGGGGACAGCAATGTCCCCTTGCACAGATGCATTCTTTGCCCCTATATTCCATATCCCAAATTGCTACCCAGTATCACAAGGGGAAATAAAAGCAAGAGCAGCTGTTGAATGACCAGCCCCCATCTCTCTGCTATCTCAAGATGCTTGAAGATGCTAATTTCCACATAATTAGTATTTTATCCCACCAGGTTCTGGTGCTGTGTTGCAGCACGACAACCCTTTCCAGCTCACCACAGGACCCTGACAGCATCCAGGCTGCTGAAACACGAGGGATCTGACCCTGGTTATGCCCACGTGTTACCATTCATCTCATCCAGGGATTTATTTTTGATAACTGCAATGTGAAGAGTGGCAAGATCTCTTCTTGTGCTCCAACCAACATCCCTGAGAATTCTCACAGATGCTTCAGTTTTCTCCCCTTCCTCTGAGACAAGGCTTTGAGAGCAATTCTCTTATCTCTGCTTGTTTTGTTTTGGGATATTATGCGGCAGGGTGTCTCGAGGTGTCTCTCCTCTTTTCCAGTTGTCTGTCTCTCTCCGTCACTTTGTCACCCTCAGCTGCTTGTTAGTCTCTCTGTTTTCCTCCTTGTCCCTAGCTGGTCCGTTTGTCTTTTTTCCTCAGTAGTCCATGCTCCTTCCTCTCCCACTTCTTCTCTGCCTCTTGTTTCTCTCTTGTTTTTCTCTTTCGTTTTTTCCCCCCTAGTGTCGGAACTTCTTTCTTTGACTCCCCCCTCCACCTCCCACCCTTTATAGTGCTGTTATCTGTGATTTTGGCAAAGAGCACATTTATTGGGGAGGAATATCCCCATGGCAACGCAGCAGATGGTGACTTTTGATTAACTTGGCTTTTTTTTTTTTCCCCCGACTGCCAAATCACAATCCGTCTTTGAAATTAAATCAGGCTGTGATAGCATCAGTTGTTCTGGAGAGGGGACGAGAGAGAAACAAGACTGAAGTATTACAGCAGGAGCCAGGATGTAATGCAAATTCGTGTTTTTTAACCCCAGCAATAAAAACCCCTGTTCATTGTGGGAACAGGAGGGACCACAAGAAAGGGAATAATAAAATAAAAAAATAAGATTAAGAAAATATTATCACCCCACATGGTCTCCTCACTTTGACCACACCGGAACGTGTGGCTCTGTAACACCGATGTCACTCCTTGCCAAGTCATTTGATGCTGCTGGGCCTCATTCTGCAGCTGCATAAGCACCATTGAGGGTTTTCCTCATGCCATGGGTTGTGGGAAGAGGCCAGTTTCTTAACTGAGCAGTTCAAGCAACTATTTATTTACAGGAGGGCAGCTTCCAAAGTGGGAAGGAAAGAATTTGCAAGCAGGAGGAGGAAGGCAAGAAAGCAGCTCCTGGAAGGCATTGGAGGGAGGTGAGAGGAATTCAGGGTAAGGTGAGGAAGCAGAGAAGCTGGAAAGGGTGGATGGCATCACTGAGCCAAGATGCTGAGTGATCAAGGGCATGGGAAAGTGGCACCAGGGAGGTCTGAGCCTGGGGAAGGAAGGGCACAAAGTTCTGCCAGCCACGAAGAGAGAGTTACAGGGCATAGCCCCATGGAAGATGGGAAAGCAGATACTGAAGTCAAACAGTAAAGAACTTTCTTGAGTGCTTCAGAAGTGGGTGGTATTCAAGTCTCATGAGCTCCTTTGCCTGGTGCTTTTTGGAGGGTGACCAAAGGTGAATGCAATTGAGTGTTAATCATAGCCAAAGATAAAGGAGGACTTGAAAATGAAAGCTGGAGGAGATGACTAATGACCCAGCAATTTCATGGGAACTGACGTGTTGTCTCAGGCTGGGAGGCTGCTGGACACTATCTCCAATTACTAATGTTCCCCATACAGGGGGTCACAAAGCAGTTGTCTGGTCTCAGCACTGACTCCTGTGGATGCAGTGAGTTTAGCAGTTATGGCTAAAGGCAAATAGAGTCACATTTGGTCTTGGTGAGGTTCAGATGAGATAGTGGAGTTTTATCATAGAATCACAGAATACACTGAGTTGGAAGGGACCCAGCAGGCTCATCGAACTCTGGCTCTGCGCAGGACACCCCAAGCATCACACCATGTGCTTGAAAGCAAAATCAGAAACAAAGTGCCTCAAGGGTTAATACCTCTTCCTCTCTGGGGTTGTAGCATGGTATTTTCTGGTACTGTGGAGAGCAAACACACATGAGCACTTGGAATGCTTCATACCAGCCTTGAGACAGCCAAATTCGGTCACTAGGCTCTCTTCTGCCTTTGCAAGGAGGCTCTGGATTTTTATATTTTTTCTAATAAAAATGTTTCTCCTGGAGGAGCTGCTCTTAATGTAGGATTCAAACCTGTACCCTTCTGCAAAAAGTTTAAAGATATGGGATTGTCCTGTCCCTTACACTAAAAGAAATAACAGAGAAGCTTTCCCACTACACTTTCTGAGAGCAATTCATATTTTCTTATGCACTACGAGCTCTGGGCCATCACCATGTCTCTCCCACTGTTTGTTTTTAGTCAAACTAGTGCTTGTTCCTGCTCTGCTCCAGGGGACTCTGCGGGCTCTTAAGTTCTTCCAGGATGAGCTCTTTCTGCAATAGATAAAATTTTGCCCCAGATGTTGTTTCTTCTATTGGAAATCTCAGTTTGGGAGTGTTTTGTGCATGCCGTGTGTTAGATCTGATGTTCTTTGCGGAGAAGATAAGGTTTGTGTGCAGAAGATGAAACAGGTAGGGATGCTTAATTGGCAGAAGATATCTCAGGACCTGATTCTTCCCTGTGAGGCACAGGCACAAGGGAGAGCTTCAGTCTGCAGGGGTTTATGTGTTGGTGGAAAGTATCAGAGGAGGGTTTTGTGAGCACAGTGGGATCTAAACCCGGGTTTAAATCTTGGTTTGCTAGTCAGGTTTGTCTAACCTATGGCTCATTCTGTTTAGATGGCAATCCTAGTTCAGACAAGCATTTGTAGCTGGTAGGTGCTGTTTCTCCCCATTTTGGTCAGATTGTCATTTGGTTTCGTGTCCTAGGCACCTTGCCAGTGTCTGTCTTTCCCCCAAATCTCCCCTTGCCGTTCACGACTGCCTTGCAACCATGCTCTTCCCTTGTGTGCAACCCCCAGGGTGGTTGGCATGCAGCATGCCTGGGTGTAGGAACCGCACACCGCGTGCCTGTGCGCTTGCTCTGCCCCCGGTACCGTGGTGCCCCAGGATTTGGTAACCTCCAACAGGGTGTGGGAGCAGCTGATGGACAAAAGCCAGGCCTGCCCTGCGCCTGCCCTGCTCAGCTCACCCCCTTGGCTCAGCACACACATCCCAAGGGTCCCAGCAAGGCAAGCGCAGGATCCACGGGGCTGCGATCCAGTCCGTGAGCCGCACAAAACAGAGCGGCTGAGGCACCGCGACGGAGCGCTCCAGCCTCTCCAGCTTGACACCACGGTGTTATATATTGATGCCATGACACCAGTGCTCAAAATAGAATCAGGACAATTTGATTTCCTGCAGATCTCAGGATGGGGTCATAAAAACAGAGACTGTTCTGGAGAAATGGGATAGGGTGGAAATGTTTGTAGTGACATCACAGCCACTTCCATGCCAATGGCCTCCTACTGCTGCAAACATGTGATTGTGATTTTGCTGCACGCTCCATCAGAGAAGTGCCAGACTGGCCGGGGAGGGAGAGAGAGGGAGGGAGGAGAAGGGACGGAAATATTCTGTTCTTGTATCTCAATTCAAATATCTGACAACAGCCTTGCAGCCCAGGATGCTGACTGATCAGGAGTGGGACCATGGAGCTGAGACCATTCCCAGATCAGCAGAGCTCAGGGGGTCGCATTCAGCCCTAGGGGGGGCTGAATAAGGACCTTGATTTTATGGTGGAGGGTCTTGGTCTGCACTGGTGTGCTTCAGTAGGGATTTGGGTGGTCTTGTGCTCACTCTTCCTCTCAGGTCCCATTTGCATAGAACGTCACTTTTCTTGGCAAGAAAAACCTACAGGCATGAAATATGGCTACAACAGCAACTGCAGAACTGTTGTATTTTAGAGGTTCCCATTATAGAGAGGAACAGATCTCAGAGTTGGAGTTTCACCCATGAAGCAGAGAGAAGTAGGGAGAGATTTAAGTAGCTGGGGATAGAGGAGGAAAGAAGGGAGAAACGAGGCAAGAAACAGAAGTCATCACTGAAAATAAAACTAGATTTTGCCTGATGACATGGCAGGAGGAAATCTCGTGTTGGTTGCTCCACAAACAGCACTGAAGGTTGCAAAGCTCATCTTGGTAGCATGGTCCTTCCCAAGAAATAGCCAGTGGAGGTCAGCCCTGGATGTGTCCAGCACGTGTAACCTTGGGGGGCTGCGAAGGGGAGCAGTATCTGCAGGGGCATGGGCGAGCAAAGGGATCCAGCTAATGCACCCGTCTATCAGATTAAGCTGTCAAAACTCAAACCACTTCCATCACTGTCCAAGGAGAGACTCTCAATCCCTGCTTAATGGGATGTCGGTCCTGTTGTCACTCCAGGGAGAGGGGCCGCTGCCACCACAGTGTGCAGCCGGCTGTGAGTTTAAAATCCTATTAAACAGAGACTAACAGTTGCAAAAGGAAAGTAGGTATCCCCTAGTGGGGATTTAAAGATGTTTAGACTTAATTTGATTTTCCAAGCAGATGTCATTATTGTTAAACAGTTGCCCACTTGATATGTTCAAGTTGTTGGCTGTAATTGCTAAAATTAGCAGGTCTGCATAGAGCAAAGGTCAGTTGGTTAATATTGTGATTTAGTATTTTATGAAGTAATTCCAAATGCTTTTATGTATGTTTTTGTTTTTGCAGCCTAAGCCCACATTAAAGTAGTTGTGGGCCCTGTTAATAAAATAATGACTCAGCCTCTCAGCGCAGGCTGCCGGCCATGCTCAGCAGCAGAGCTCAAGCCGTCCTCGCTCTCTGCTCTGCCTGATGCCACGGGCCAACCGGGGCCACACACTTGGGTTTGGGGCTGCAGTCAGAAGGGAGGCTTCCAGCTGTCCCCAAGTGTGACATCTTCAAGCAGAGCTGGTGCTGGAAATAAGCCCATCAAGTCCAGCAGTGACTGGAAGGATGAGGGGCTGCTTTCCATCAGCAGCTGAGCATAAGGGTGTGCAGCTGGTACCCCTGATCCTCATAGGGGGATCAACTGCATGTGCAAGTGCACGCAGGCACCTTCACCCATGAACACACCTGAAAGACTCACCACTGACCAGGCAAGATCCCAAAACACAGGTTTTCAGAGGGAAGATGCATTTTTGGAAGAGGAACAGAGAACTGGAATTGGGCAAGGCAAAGACTCACAAGTTTGTGCTGTGACTGGTTGGACATCTGGTGCTGCCTCCTCCGGGGCTGCAGCTGCTAAATGGCATGAGAAAAAGCTTTTAAAAATTCCCCAAAGGTGTTGGTGTTTTGTTGGCAGGCTCAGTGTTAGTCTGATCCAATGTCCTGGGACAGAAAAGGCATTGCTTCCAAGGCAAGGTGTGTTGGGGTTCACTCACCTTTCTCTGTAACAGAGACACAACCCATTCCCGGGATGGTTTGGGCACACCTGGCATATTTCTTGCTATTGCAGGAATGCAGGACTTTGCTAATGCAGATTGACCTGATCTCTTACCACCAGACCTTTATGATTTTGTCTTTTTTTTTTTTTTTTTAAATCTCAGATATTTAGCACAGTGAAAGTGTTGTGAGGTGTTCTGTGGCCTGCAGTGCACAGGAAGAAATGAAAGGGGATCTGCAAGTCCTCCTGGACTGGACACTTTCTGGGTGAGCTGGATCCCTTCCCAGTCTATCTTCCCATATTCCTCCCAGCAGGTTTGGGTAGGTGCAGCTGACAGAGCTGCCCAGGAGCTCTCTGCTACTGCAAGCAGCAATAGACACACTCTGACCCAGGGATGCACAAAGGAAGAACTTGCTCTTAGGTGCTGTTTTAGATACCAACACAAGAGAGCAAACTGCTGACCCAGGGCAAGGCAGGTCTAAGATATATGTAGACTTGCATACCTTTGGCTCAGATCGAGAAATATTGATGTACATAAATATCCCATTAGAGACAAGATTGAAGCAAAGTTTTAGCCCTAGGAAGCTGAAAAGGTGGAGGAGCTGGGAATTCAACTGTGGTTCAGATCTCTAAACATGTTATTTTGATCAAAGACAGTTTCAGTTTCCAATCCAAAATGTGCACTTTGATATTTTTTTTGTTGGTGGTTTCTTTTTGTTTGTTTTGTTTTTTTTTACCTTGGACTTCCTCTAAGGCAGCATAATGTAAATTCAAGGACCCACCTCTCATGAACATGGTGTCCACAGGGGAAATATCAGTAGAAATGTTGACTTGTGTCTGCACTGACCAAAATAATCTTTTTGTACCAAGCACCTTAAATCTTTGCAGTTCTCAGAGTCCCAATGCCTGCAGGACTATTGATGGCTCCCAAACTGTGGAGGAGCAGCAGACAGGGTTTATCCCTGCACAGAGGTTTTCCTTGCTCCCATTGCCACCGGCCTCCCTCCATACCCCTAGCATGCAGTTAAGCTTCCACTTGCTGCCCAGTGCTGTCTTTTTCTCACTGGGAGATGGGCTTAACAGCCCTTAACATAACAAATATAGTTTTTGTCTGTTTTTCCAAGCTGGACATGGCATTGATTGCTAAGGATGGTGATTTAAGCTACATTTGTCTTTACAAGAGAAAAGGCTTTGAATAAGGGGAGGCAGCATTCTGGCTAATTTAACATACTGCTTAATGTTCAGAGTCCTTTACTAGCAACGCTACCTCACAGTCTCCTTCAAAGGACAGGAGTCTGTTATTCCCATTTTACAGCAGAGGAAACAGATGCAAAGACCTGCCCAAACACAGGCAGCAATTGCAATCTGGATTAGAGTGAAAATGTCCCTGAAAATGAGTTCCAGCCTCCAGGGAGACATCAGTGGACAGGGAAAGCTGGGAAACTCAAGGGGATGTAGCGTGGGACTGAAAATAAGAGGCATGTTAGATTTTAAATGCCTAAGGTGATGTGGCCAAGCAAGAAACAAGGCTCAGCAATTCGTGTCAGCCCCGGGGAGGGCGGAAATATGGGGAGCACGTTCCGTAGCGTGGTGGAGGACGAGAGCAGCGTGCTGGCAGGCTGTGCAAGAAATGCATTGTGAACTGGCTCCTGCAGCTGTGAGCAAGACAATAAGGATAGTAAAGCACCATCTAAGTCCCCACATCCAGCTTTGCACAAAGAGGGAGCTAAACTCAGCCCCCTGGAATCTGTTCGCTCATGGTTTGAATTTAGCTTTGTGTTTGAACGACTCCAAGCAGAGAGGCAATATAGATTGTCCCAGTCCGAGAGCCGAATTCACCTTTTCCCTGCTCACTTTCAACCCCCGAGCTGTGCAGTACTTCCATCAGGGTTTCTGGTCATAATTTGCAGGGCATTCTAAGGAAAGCCCCAGTTTTCTTTTGCAGTCTGTTACTGACTGACATTTTCTTCCTTCTTTTGTTTTTTTCTATGCTATTCCCTCTCCTCTAGGGTCTGCATGTCCCACTGACCCCTGCCTACCTTCTTGCCAGTGTATAAAAAGTTTTTTCAATGGATATACATCTTCACATACACCAAAGGTAGGAAGGATATTCTTCACTTAGTGTCAGGGTTGTTTATGAGGGTCACACAAGACTTTATTCATCCAGCTGGTAGACTTTAACACTGGCATCTCAAGCAGTGGGAAGGGAACCTATAGCTTGTTACAGGGCTCTCTTACTTGTCTGTGAACCAGCCTATTGCTCTATTAATCAACTCAGTCTCTTTGGCAAACCATCAAGGTTGCTTTCACATGTATCTGTGATACATATTTACTGAAAAATCTCTATCTATAACATCATTCGGAGTTGGCGGAGTCCCACTCTTTAGTTTAGCATAACCATACCTGTGAAATATTTTGCTCCCAACCACTGAGAAGCCTGCATTGGTCGTGTCATGAGCTCAGCATTTATTAATACTGCTTGTAGTAGATCCCATCAGTTGAGCTATGCAACCCACAGCTTGCAGTTAATGCTTGTGCTGGTCACATTCAAAATTCAGGTAGTCTTTCCCGTTGATTATCACAGACTTCAGATGGCCATCTTCTTCCACTTCTTTTGTCTCCTGCCCATCCTCAATGATTTTCCGGGTGGTGATGGTCTTACCATTGATCACTTCAGTAGTGGTTATCACTGTTCTGACACCATATGGCCCAGCTGTGTTTTCAGCAAAGATGGAGGTGGGGTGCCCGTTGTGACAGAATGAATTCCATTGCATAAATGGCTCCCTGAAGTTTCCTGCTCTTCCACTTGTGCTGTGCCAGTTTTCACCATTGTTTCTGATGTCAAAAGGGTTCAAGAAAATACATGTAAATGGATACATCCCTTCAAAGAGCTCTTCTTGATGCGGGTATCCATGATGGGAACCAAAGAAGCTGTTATAAGCTGCTGCAGCTCTGTGGACTCTGCTCTCTTCAACAAACTTGTCATAGAGTGATCGCTTCTGAGGGTCGGACAAAGTCTCATATGCTTCAACAATTTCTTTGAATTTCTTCTCAGCTTCCTCCTTGTTTTTGGGATTCTTATCGGGATGCCATTTTAGTGCCAGTTTGTGGTACGATTTCTTAATATCATCCTGTGAGGCATTTTTTTGCAGTCCAAGGACCCTGTAGTAATCCACCATCTCAGACAAAATGTGGGGCTGTTTGGAAGATGCCTGGTTATCTCTCTCCCACCAAGGCTGACCAGCATGCAGAGACTCTTGGACACCCAATGGCACTGCACTCCTCAGGGGTGGGGAGAGGTTCAGTCCGCCCCATGAGCTGCGCTGTCGTGCTGCAGTGCAAGGTCACCAAGAGCTGCTTGACCATAGACATTCTTTTAAAACCTGTTGCTCACAAAGCATGAGATTGTGATCTCAAAGGGGGTTCAGCCAATCCTAGCTCAGTTGTCCTGTCCACATTCTAGGGTGGAGTCAGTTGTCACTGGCCTTCTGTTTTCAAGTGTAGGTCACACATGTGACATTGTAGTTGCTGGATGTAACTCTGCTGACAGAGCTGTGATGTAGGACTGCCATAGAATCATAGAATGGTTTGGGTGGGAAATGATCTTTTTAAAGGTTATCTAATCCCTGCCCTGGTCAGGGTCAGTAGAACTGGTTTCTTAAAGCCCCAACCAAACTGGCCTTGAACACTTCCAGGTATGGGGCATCCACAGCTTTCCTGGGCAATGTCTTCCATTGTTTTCCACCCTTATGGCTTTGTGAGATTAATTTTTGCCTGAACCTGCCCTGCAGTGGGATTCTCAGATAGTCAGTGTGGATTCGTGTGCAGTCCAGGGAAGTGTGGTGTAGTCAGGTCTTATTAGCCCATGGGACACAATTCCCTATGGTAGCAGCTATAGGGAAGCTGCAGTTTGGCTCCCCACAGTATGGAAAGAGTGTTGATAAATCAGAGAAAGCCCAGGGAAAGGCCATAAAATGTGACTAAGGGATTGGAAAATACACTCTGGAGTGAGAGACCCTGGGAAAGAGGAAGTTCAATGCCAGCTACCTCACAGTCAGCAAGAACCCACATGGGAACAGAAATTCAGTGCCATGGGGATCTTCAGTCTCCCAAACAAAGCAGTTGGAAGGTGTCATTAGCCAAATTTAAACCAAAATACATTGTACATCCTTCTTTATGAAGGTAACGAATCATTGGAACTTCCCCATGTGGCCATTTTTCAACCCTGAGTGGGAATTTTTCCTTAAATCATGATTAGATGGCCATCATAATCTTTTCTGAATTTATATGCAAGCCTTTCAGAAGAGCCTCTTCTTCATGTTGGTAGCAAATTAAATTCCTAGAATTACCAACCTTAGCCTCTTTCCTATGTGCCTTTTTGGATACCTGTCCCAAGAAGTATATGCATGTACAACAGGGATGGCCCAGGAACTCGACACAGACAATTAAATCTAGGGTTATCTTGCATCTGTTTCTGTTCCTTGGATTTGGCATTCTGGTGGGAAATACAATATCCTCAGAGGGAATCACTGCATGAAAAAAGTCTCCAAGGAAGTGCCAATAATGAGAACTCATCTGTCTGTAACACAGTGTTGTAAACACCTACTAATAGTGGCATGTGTTGCAGATCACTGCCCTCTTTTCCATTATCCCACACTTTGGGAAGAAGTCAAGAGCCAGCCAGACCAAAGAGCATGTGCACAGCGTATGAGCTGGCTGCTGTCCTAACACAGACCCTGTGTGGGGGCTGTGAAAGCAAGGGGCAGCCATGTCAGCCTGGAAACAGCCATGTGGCAGAGTGAGGAAGGCGATTGAGCTGACACATGTTGGGAAAGATATTTATACTGCTGATGTTCTCACTGGTCAGTGATGGGGCAGTAGCACAGAGGTTCTGATCAGATTCTGGCAGTAAAAGTTGCCACAGGGCAGTGCAGGTCTGCAGACTGGAGCTGAAGGAAGCATAAAGGAGCTGGTGGTCCTGTGGGCTCACCTCATTGGGGAGATTTCAGCTTTTGCCTCCTTTGGCACAGAAGTCTTCTTAATTACAGGGTGGTTGTGCCACGCAAGTTATTTTTTCTGCTAGGGGTTGTTTGTTCTGTAGAAATGGGAAAAGTAATCTGGGCCCAACAGCAAGCTGTTGCTGCCCATTTGAGCTCAGAGGGCTCTTTGCATTCCCAAACACCCTGAAGTGGTCTTCTACACTGAGGGGAGAACTAAGACTTGATGGCTCACTCAGACTGTAGTCTTATGCTTGAAATCTTCCCATAAGGGACTAGATTTTTTAAGGATCGTCCATAGAGGATGATCAAAGCTTACCACCCACAAGTCCCCAAAAGGTGCCAACAGCTCCCAGCCACTGCCAGCATGGTCCTTTTGCAGATGCTTGGCAGAAATTTCAAGGATTGCTGTTCCTACTCTCTATTACCCCAAAGGGAAAATGGGACACCAGAAAAGTCTTTTGGAGACTGTCCCAGGCCAGTTATCAACAGCGGGGAGTGGGACTGTGCACAGAAGGGAGGAGGTGACTCTGCCTTTTGCTGTGTCTTTGCAAAGCATCTCCTCCCCTACTTGCTTCGGATGCTGAAAGCCCATCTCAGACTGACTGGCGCACTGGGTTATCTGTCTTGGATTTAGTGCATCCTACCCAGCAAAAGTAGGGAGTGTTTTTCTCCTGTCATCCCCGAACGGAGGACACTCACTGCCTGTCTGTCTGCTGCCTGCAGCAGGCGTCAGAGATTAGCAGCCATTCAAGACAGGCCACTGCTGTGAGCCAAAAGGGTTTGCAAGAAAAAAAGAAAGGGTCGAGGAGAGGCAGGGAGAAAGGGAAATGAGACATGCACACTTCAAGTAACTAGACCCAAACTGGCCTGGCAGCCCCATCCCTAGAAACCAAGGCTTTGAAATGAGAAATGTTTTTCGTATCTTAAATCTCAAGTACAAACAATAAAAACCAGCCCGGACTGTGTTCTTTGAAGAGAAAGTACGAGTGACCTGAACAGTGGTTATCAGCAGCGTCATTAAGATAAACCCTTAACATGATTTAAAGCATCCGAAACTGAAGGCAGCACTTTCAGATACTAACAAAATGGTCTGACATTGGGGATGAAAATCAATAGTAATCTGATGTCACTAAAAATACTCAAAAGTGTCCCATGGCTGATGGAGGTGAGATTAGTGTAAATATTTGTATTCTAATCAGTGGCACGCGAGGGCTGGAGGCGGCCTTTCTGTCTATTTAATTAATGGAGTGGCTTTTTAAAAGGATCCTAATCATATGTGATTGTATCTGCTTATCAACATTTTTGCTAATTAGATGATATGGAGGCAGTCACTCTGCTAATTCCCTCATCCAAACAGCATATCCTGCACAGATAAAGTACAGTCTCTTTTTAATAAGAAACAATCATGAGACAGACTAACCTTAATGGTGCTTATTATCCGAGGATCTCTGGGATTTTCTTCTCTATCCGCCCCCTCCTTCCTTCTCCTTCAATCCCTGCTTCAGTATGCCAGATGGATGTGGGTGTAGCAGTCTCTGTCCCCCCTGTTCCCCAATCCAGGCACCGCCATGTCCAGCCTTCTCTTCCCTCCCAGCCAGACATTGGGTCTGTAAGGGCAGGGACTGTCAGCCAGGTCAGGATGGGGAGCAAAACAGAAGGCACCATGCAGCAAAATATCACAAGCATTTGGTCACCCAGATGACAGGTGACCCAATCATGCAGTCCCAGTTCCTGATCTTGCTCATAGCACCCCAAGTCCTAGTCCAGAAAGGACAGAGTGCCTCCAAGTTGTGAAAATATTTTTCTATTATTACTTTGATGTGGAAGGCAGTGAGCCTTCAAGTCAACCTCCTGCACTCTGCTGGAGGAGTCAGAGCTAGGCAGCTCACCTTCAAGTTCAGGGTGAGAAACTGGAGTCATTCCGACAGGCCTTGCTTCCCCCATGCTAATAGCCCCTTCCCTGTTGGCTAATTGGTTTCCACGCCACCCTCTACCTTCCCCATATAAACCCCTGTCCTAACCCCAACACCTTAGGCTGGTCTCGTCCCTGGCCTCCCCTTCGCAGGGTACTGGACAATAAAGACTACCTCTGTGGAACTGCCATACGAGCTGCCTCACTCTCTCTCCCCGGGTTCGCCTTGGGTGATTTCACAAAAGAGCTGATCACTTGTAGCGGAGGTGTCGCTACACTTGCTGAAATCACTGTCGCTCCAGGAGGCTTTTGCCAGCACCCCTAGAGAGGCTGTCCCCCGCGGGATGCTCTGTCTAGTAACGTCGCGGCACCCCGGCGCTGCCAGCGCCGAACCTTCCCACAACCGCGACACTTTGATTAGATGAAATATTAGGAAAAGTTTCTTCAAGGAAAGGACTGTCAAGGTTTGGAACAGGCCACCCATGGCGGTGGTTGAGTCACCCCCCATCAAGGTATTAAAAAGCCATGTAGTTGTGGTGGGTTGATGGTGGGATTGGCAGCACTGACTTAGCACTTGGACTTGGTGATTTTAAAGATCTTTTCCAACCTAAATAATAACTATTATTGTTGTTGTTATCGTGGGTTTTTTCTGTTTTATTATGGTATGAGGGCAGAGGACATCTACACAAGTGATTTCTCATCAGCCCCACTGATTCTGTGACAAGGCAGAGGTCCTTTTATTTAAACCAACACAAGCCAGAGACATTTGTTCCAAGTCCTTTGACTATCCAAACAAACATGAGTCGTGCTTTGCTCCACCAGTCAAACTGTCATTAGATGCTTCCCTGCAGGTCAGCCCTGTTGCAGGGGATGCTGTGCTTGGCCCTGGAGCCGTGTTCCCGGGGATGATGGTCAGGGATGGGCACATTGTTCCTGCCAGGGCAGAACCGAGGGACCTGCCTGACTTCAGAACTAAAGATCAAAAAATAAACAGAAAATTTGCCCTGAAGAAGGTCTCCTTACCTCTCAAAATACAAAAGCAATATCTAGATAAGGAGAGCCCATCCTAACTGTGTGTAGCTCCCAAGCCAAGAGCAACTGGGTGGAGCAATGGAGAGGCATAGGTACCTGGTGCTTAGTTTTGGGAGATCAGGAGTTTGCCTGCTGTTTTTGCAGCTGTGAATGTTGAGCAGAAAAGGCTTAAATGACACGGATTCCCCACTCTGTGCAGGAGGGAGAGTCAGCACGTCCTGTGCATTGATCCCATGTGTCAGGCTCAGCACAGAGGTTGGATGTGGGATGGAAGATGGGATGGCTCTGGACAGGGATGACTGGAAGAGACCCCCAGATGCTGGGACACAGAGCTGGGTCTGTTTCCAGCTTTTCTGGGACTCAGGTTGGGGCTTGAGACTAAACCAAGGTTCAGGCAAGAAGACAATCAGCTCTTCTGAGTGGTAGTAGGGAAGGGCGGGAATGTCACAAAACCATTATTTTTTGAGATATGAAGACAAAGAGGAGGCCTGGTCCTACTTAGTGGAGTGAAGAATGAGCCTGACATGTTTTTAACGTTAGATCATGCCCCATATCCAGGGCTAGACCTTACTTCAGTCTTGGAAAGCCCAAACGCTGTTGTAACTTGTGTCCCTGGACTCTAACCCCAACAGAATTCAGAGCACTCTGGTTTCACTGACTGGGTCATCTCCATGTGTCATCTACACTATCCTCTCTAGACATGGCTATGCTGAAATTGTACTCAGCAACACAGCTGGCCAGTCCTTTTACCACTCCTCCTCCTTGGCATGGTCTCTGGCCCTAAATCCTCTCCATGTAACACACAGGAATTAATCCAATATTGACCATTTTCCCAGAGGGGTTTCCCGCTCCTTGTTCGATGACTGAAGGCTACAACTTGAAAAGAGGAGGGACTTCTGGGCCAAGGATTGCATTGCAAGCCGTTGAGTCCTGGGGCTTAATGAGGCACTGCTTATCAGCAAAGTGCGCTTATCTGGAGCCCGCCGCTGGTGTACCTGCTCCAGCCCCATCGTGAGCGAACATGTTTTACCACCCAGCTGCAGGGAGCCAGGAGCACGGTCAGATGGCACAGTTCAGCTGATGTGTGGTAACTCGTGAAGCCACAGCAACTTTATCACTTCACAACATCCATACATAGCCACAGCCTTGAATCTTTGCAGGGGAAGAAAGGATGATGAGTTACTGTTCTGGGATTTTCTCCCTGTTTCCAGTCAGTGGGAAGTGGTATGTGGAGCATTCATTTAATAAACCAGAGGGGAAAAGCTGTAGATCAGCTTCTCATTAGTTCAGTGCTGGCTCACGCCATCACTTGGGCTTGTGCCTGACAGTTCAGTGTGTTATTTGAGGCCACTCAAGCATTCTGCAGAAATGATGCCACCCTTCTCTGAAAGTGTGGGGTTCATCCAAGCAGGGAGGGCCTGACTCCATTAGTAGGTTTATAGGTGCTAATTTCGTCTCTGTTTGAGGCCTGCTTACAAAAAAGGTGCTCACTTTGAAGACTAGTCCCTGTTAAGAGCCAGCTCTCCGGCGGGAAACCTTCTGGAGATGTTTTACTGATGTGGAACTCTGAAGTAAAGCAACTCTGGATGGGTAAAAAATGCACAAGTGGTGCTGGTTTGCAGGGCAAGCGGGAAGTCTTCAGTGGCACAAAACCTGGGTGAGGGTCCTGCTCATGTGCACGCAGACATGCAGGACGGATGGGAGGGACGCACTGTAAGTGTTTGTGGCCCCATATTTTCTAGTGTGTTTTACGTGCGTCCAACAAGGTGGGCCTGAGCAACTCAGGTAGCAAGTGAAGGACTGACCAATTATGAATTACTTTACTGGGAGTGGGGAACTGGAGAAGAGCACTGAAGTCATCAGGAAGCATGTTCTGGTCCTGCCCATGGGCACCTTGTATATAGGGCTGCTGGGAACAGTGAAATTTCCACACTGCCTCAGCAAAGGTTTAGCCTGAGTTTATTGCTGAGATTAAAAGACTGGAGAATATAAATTGTAAATGTGATGACTTAAGAGCTCATAAATTCAGTATACAGCCCCATTCCAGAGAGCTTGCATGCAGTGCAGCCACACTGCCTTGGGCTCACGAGTTGTCCTTGCTCCCATTGCTCAACCCACGCCCTGCAGGGAGCCCTTCTGCCCTGCCTGGCTCCCAAAATGTTGCATATGCATGTGTGTGCACAGATGCTTGGGAACACACGCACACTGGCCGGGAATGCCGTCCTGCCTGTGCACGCTGGTCGTTTGCTGCTTATGTACAGACATGGACTCCCTGCTGCTGCTTCAGCCCAGAAACCAGTGCTAGTGCTGGAGCAGTATTTGCCCAAAGTCACTGCAGTGAGGGAACAAGTGGAGGTCTTTGAAGATGAGCTCCTGGGAGGTGGGACAGTCCCCCCTCGCTGAGGAGCCATTTGCTTGCATTTACCTGCAGTCCAAGTGTCCTTGCTTGGTGCCTGCAGAGGAGCTCCATGGTCTTACCCATGTCCTTGCATGTGGGCAGCAGGAGTTGCCCGGGCAAACTGGTCCCACAGATGGAATCAGTCAAAGCAGCATTGCCTCTGAGCTGTGGTGGAGAATTCCAGAGTGGGAATGATAAAGCTTTTGACCAATGCACAAGTCCCTCCCCACTTGTGTCCCCTACCCTGGAGCTGAGTGTCCCCTGTGAGCAGAGGGCTTGAGGAGAGCTTCTTGGAGCAGTGCTTAATGTGTTGAGCTGATTCTGAGGTGACTTGTGATTAAGTTTCTACAGCTGGGTTCTGGCTGTCACTGAATTTGTCCAGGACAAAATTCCTCGGACAAATTGCCTATGTGTTGTAAGCACCTTTGGCATTATGTGCTTTTCCCACTTTTTCTAGGAAGATGGAGAGCTGGAAACCAGCCTGCTTTTAGGATTCATCCAGCCCATGCCAAGGACACAGCTTTTGGTCTGGGAGCCCTGATGTGGGGATGTAACACCCAGTGCCAACCTGCTGTCCTGCTGAGGGCAGAGCTTATGACATAGTCTGAAGAAGGAGAGCTGGGGAGAAATCCTGAGAGGACACCAGAAGATGCTGTGGGATGTCTTTCTTCCCGGTCAAGCGGACCAAGCCCTCAGCACACGGTAAGCATGAAGAGGATGGGCTTGGCAGTTGGTTCCTGCAGACCCTGTGGCTCCTATCCTTGCACAAGTGTCCAGAGGTCAGTGCTTGGGGCAGACTGTGCTTTGGCTCTCTCAGGGTAAGCTCCAGACTGCTTTTTGAAAAACAGCCCCCTGTGCACAGGCCCCAACTGCAATGGCATATGTGGGGCAGCACTGAGGCTCCTCTGTGCACCTGGGCTCAGTTTTGGGGTCCAACACAAGGGCCAACAGCAGCACCTGAAATAATGCACACCAGCCTTTCAGCAAAGCCAAGTCCTCAAGTTCCTGCCATGTTTCTCTGAAGAAAGTGGCTTGGGCCTCCCTGACAGCATTGCTGGATGTTTCCTGTCTCCCAGGGTCCAAGCCCAGAGCAGGAAGTTCCAGCAGTGTTTTGTCTCAGAGATGGTTCTGGTCTGTGGGGACAGCCATAGGTGCTGAGGGTGGTGTTGGGTACACCTGGCCTTTGCACATTTCTCAGACCTTCTTTTACAAAATGAAGAACAGTAAAGGGGGAGGTTATGTTTTTAAAATCATTTTTAATCACTGTAAAATCCACATTCCTGCTGTTTTGCTTTTTCAGTCTGACTTGCAGTAGACGTAGCACTGTTGCCACAAGAACATGTGTGAATGTAGGGCCATGGGTGCAGGTTTGCTGCCTCTGTGCATGGCTGGGCAGATGAGGCTTGGGGTGCATGCCCAGAGGCAGTGGCCCTGCCTGGGCAGACTCAGGAATACACTGCACATTTTGGCCAAACCATGCTGCATTTTCCTACCCTGGCTGGACTCTATTTGGCAAGTGTTGTAGCCCAACAAAACTGTCTTCCCTTTCTTCCCCTACCCTAGACCCTTGAAAACTTTGGAAATTCACCTGAAGTATTTGCCATTCCTCAGCACCCCGTTTGTGTGACCCACCAGAACTGTCCTTTCCCGGGACTCGGTTCTGAAAGCAGAGCACAGATAAGGTTTAACAGGCAAAAGCAGATTAGGAGGAGATAAAGCAATAAGGGGAGGGAGGGGAGGAGGAATGCAGAGGTATGTGGCTGCATGTTGTACTGTGTTTATGCATAAACAGGCTTGCTTATCGATATCCAGATGTAAGCATGTGTGCAGGGTAATATCTCCCGAAACAATAGGCGCTGCTCGGCTCGAGAAGCGCCGCCGGAGCCTCCCTGTCAGATGCTGCCGTGTTATCAGCTTGCAGCAGGCGTTCCCATCTAATCGGGGATCTGAGCCCCGTGAGCCGCACCCGGGGGCTTCGAAGCCTCTCCCCCAGACTTCAGCCCACTCTGCTCTCTGAGGGGAGAGGGCAAGAGGGGACAAAAGGGGCCAAGCATCTACGGAGGTGATACTGGTGTGTCTGGCTGCCCGGCTTCACTCTCCGGCAGGGATGCAGGAGCTGGTGTTGCCACCACATTTTGGCAGGGATGGCACCGCGGTGACACTTAGGACGCGGCCAGCCCTTGCCAGGAGGGGAGGGCCTGGCCAGCGCTGCAGCAAAGCACTGGCTTTGTTCAGCCTGGGGCAGAGAATGTCACAAGAATCAAACCGGCCACTTCATCCCCATCCTCTGTGCTGCGACAGGACAGGAGCTGGCTCTAGGGGCAGAGCTGGCAGCCAGGGCTCTTATCTCTTTTATTTTCTTCTGTGTTTTTAAGGAAGGGCCTAAGAGCAAAAAAACTTAGAAAACTCTCTTTCCCCACCGCTCCCTAGCACCAAAACGCAATGGCCACTAATCTTATGTGGCTCATAACTGCAAATAGCTCTGGAACTAATTAATTCGACAGTGCCGCGGCTGCCCGCCTTTTCCACCAAAATCAATTAAGAAAACGCACATTTCCCCTTCTCCCGCCCACTCGCAGCGCCACTTCGCAGTGAGGCAGAGGGGAGAAAGGGCAGCGAGGAGTGGGCGCTGCTTTCCCAGGGCTCGCGGGGGTCAGGGTGGGGAGCAGAGCGCCGGGAGCACAGTGAAAGGGGATTAACAAGGTGGGGGGAGAGACGCCGCTGGTTTTCCACAACAGGAGCTGGGATGTTCCCTGGGGACGGGTGGCGGTGGGAAAGCTTGATTGCCACATGCAGCCACGCTGTGCCGCGTTCCTCCCTCCCTCCATCCTGGCTCCCTGAAGACCCCTGTGAATTGTCATTCCTTGCCAGTGCAGGGGGGGAATTGGCCATCGGGCTCTCAGAGCATTTTTTATTTGCATGGCTGATGAGCCACTCCAGAAGGGGCTGCAAGGGAGAGGCAGGTGGGAATTTCGGCACTGTTTGCTTGCCAAGCGAGGGCAGAAGTGTGTGTTTAAAAAGAATTCGGCAAGAAATTTAGGGAGACAAATTTTGCATTTTGTGGGAGGCAGTGGTAGGAATCGGAGTGGGGTCTCATGCAATTTTTAAGGCTCCTGACCTTAGGGCGCCTTGCCCAGGCACGTAAAGGCAGGGAGTGTGCCAGAGGGGCTGCAGCTCCCTCTGCCTTGCGCTGGGTGTGGGGTGGGAGGGTCTGAGCTGGGGCGGTGTATCAGCATCACACTGCTTCCCAAAAAATCCAGCAAGAACAGGACCCCCCTCCGTGCTTGTTCTTCTGATTCCAGAAGATGGGAAAGAGAGCCAGGTCTGGGGAAAATGGGTTGAGTGATAGCAGAGCTCAGTGAGCATGCAGCTTCCCGCAAATTCTCTTTTCAGGGAATGTGAGACAACTGTTCTTAAGACATGGTGCTGAGACACCTGGCCAAGCTGGGTAAAACCTCCTGAGCATTATTTCTGTAAATGCCTCCATTTGGTCCATATCACCTCCTCCCATCTCTACTGAAATGCCCTTCTATTAATAAATAACTCCATTCTCCATTACCCCATCTCCACAGCTCACGTTGAAGTAACTGGGAATTTGGGTTTGGTTTTTATAGACATTAGAAATAGATTTTATCTTTATTAAGAACACTGTCTCCACCACCCCAACCTTTGCTCCATTGCACAGAGCACAGCAGGGCTGCAGCAGAGGAAGCAGGTCCCTGGGCTGAGCTTAGCTAGGGGAGAAGAAGAATGTCTCACTGTCTTTGGCCATGGCAAAAGGGCCAGGTTCTTCCCTGAGCATTGGTAACCTGTGAGTAGGTCTCTATAGCATGGTGTAAAGTGTTTGAGAAAACAAGGGAGAAAATGTGAATGAAGAATATTTAAGAAATTTTGGATCTGAAAGGTTTAGTTCTCAAGGGTTTGTTTGTTTTTCCTTTGTAGTGTCTTGGGAAATACCTATCGGGAAACCTCCTTGAATGCAGTCATGGTGCTGAGCAACCACATTAATTTGGGGAAAATTTTCTTTTTCTAAACTGTGGGTTGCAAACAATCCCTGGAAAATATTTGAGTTTTGAAGTGCATCGGTTGGCTGTGATGGGGCAGGGAAGTCACAGGACAGCATTTTTATGCTGGCTTGGACGGCAGTATGGTTTCTGGCATGGAAATCACTGCATGTAAATTAGAATTGTGGTTTCCATGAATACTATCATATATGGATTGGAAGCTGATTTTCCAAGAGCAGTCGTGCCAGGAAAACTTGTGCTCTCACATAGCCCCAGGCAGCAAACACAAGTGACACAAACATGGTAAGGGTGAGTTCATTTACAACTGTGACTGTTCAAAAAGTATTTCTAAAATCTGCCTTCCCTGCTGTTCCTCCTCCATCCATCCCCCCTTCCTCCTCCCCTTCCAGCTATGCCAGAGTGAGCTCGGAGGTTTGGTATCCAGCCTTACGCAGCGGCTGGTGCTGGGCTGGCGGAGCTCGGCGCCACAGCCGTGCACCTGGGCGCAGGTAAGGCTCCGGCAGGGTGGGGACTGGATTCTTTCCCGGCCCCTCTCAGCAAACAGCTCCTGCCCTGGAGCCCTGCGTTCCTCTCTGCCCTTATCTCCCTGTGCAAGGCAAAGCTATAAATGTTATTGGCCATGAAGTTATTCATCCCCTTCAAAGTTACGCATATGCAAAACAGGCTCTCCTGCTGGAATGGGAGTCTTCGTACCAAGAGTGAGTGTTTAATTTTTTTTTTTTTTTTAATGAAAATCTCCAAGAAAGAAGCATATTAACATAAAGCAACATTAAGAGCACTGGATCTGTATAAACCTAATTATATGTTACCACAAATGTAACCACAGCATTTCTTACAAGGTAAACATACTCAAGCTCCAGGGATGGCTACACTGAGGTGCAGAGCAGTGGCACAGCTCTTCATGCAGTTGGCAGTGAAGACAAAAAGGAGGAGTTTGAGTAGGGACATACGTCCTGCCTTCATCCCGGGCACAACTCATCCCCTTGCCATCCCTGTTCCAGGGATGTGGCATCAGTCCTGCCCCTGCAGTGCTCTGCAGCCACACTGGCACACAGCAGCCTCCATCCCAGTTGGATACAGTGATACTCCTACCAGAGCAGCATGCAGTGCTGGGGGCTGTCAGCAGAGACCAAAATTTCAAAATTCAGAAGACCCTGCTGCCTTCTGGGAGTTTATAAAATTCATTCTGGTTCATACCTGCTGTTGTTTTAAACTCATTCCTTTCTGAGGAATGACTCAGCTCAAGAAAGAAAGCAGCTATTTTACTTTACTGATAACTAGGAGAATTCAATGATATATAAAGGGGTGGGAGATCTGTTACATCTCTCTGACCTCTGAAGCTGGAAGAACCAATTTCCCCATTTATGGCATGTCTCCTATTTTATTAGACTCATGCACAGGCTGTATCAGTTCCCTGTTTTTCCCCCATTTGGTTGATGGCTCAGACCAAGACCTTTGCAATGCTTCAAGCCAGCTGAGCCTGGAAACCTCTGGATGATCCAAGCAGAAGTTCCCAGTCAGTCCCATCCCCTTCCCTTCTCCTGCTGCAGGGCAGCTCTCTGCAGAGGTTGGTGGTGCAGGGGTGAAGCAATGTGGGACAGAGCTTTTTGGGGAAGAAAATGTGAGATCCCAGACAGCTTCTGTCCCACATTTCAACTTCTGTGGCCCAACATCAAACATGTCACTGCAGCCTGAGCCCCCACGGGTCTGATGGAGGAGCAAAAAGAGAGGGCTGGAGGCAGCAGATCCTAATCTTTATTAAATAAGAACAAAGCTTATGCCGGCTAATGAGAAAAACAAACCGATGAAAGATCCGGCGAGCTCCTCAGAAGGACACAAAGAAATTCTCTCTGAACAAGAGCAGGCTAAAAATATTCCCGAATATTTATTTTGCTGGCAATGTCTTCACAGGCTCCACTTTCGATGCCGCCTCTTTGGGGATTGGCATGGCAGTCACAGTGATTTCAGAGAAGGGTGCTCCAAGCTCTGCGTGACGCCCGGAGTCAGGGCATGAACAGCCAAGATGTGAGAGCATGAATTGCCTCAGTGCTGTGAGATGACGGCCAGTCCTTGTACACCTCTGCTTCTCTACAGGCAACAGAATGTTTACCATTGGTTTATGTCCATTGTCTTGTTTGGAGCCAGTGAGTAAGAGCCAGAGATGCTACAGGCACTTTTTTCTCATTTCATTCCCCTTCTCAACATGGGCCCGTGCTCACAGGGTGCCAAGGCTTGCACTGATGCTGAGCATCCTCTGCATCATGATTTCAGACACACTGGGGTCAACTGGCCAGAAGCTTGGGGCACTAGCTGTCTTATCCAGTTTGAGCCCACAAAATTCCCCCAAAAGATCTCCATAACCTGTTGGCCTCACCAGTGCCAGGTGTCCTCCCTGCAGCAAGCTGCAGCCTAAGCAGCCATCATCAGTGAAGGTATGGGCATCATTTGCAAGCAAATCCAAAACCACGTAAGGTTGCCCAGATTGCACACATAATGTTATGCATTCCAAAGCACACACCATGCCTAGAGAAACCATCAGGGCAGGGAATGTTTTACGAGGTTGTGATCAGTCCAGTATGCACTGTGAACTCCACTGAGCAAAGCTGCACCCGCACAGGGGTTTGCAGAGAATCAGCCAGCCCAGCTGTGTCGTGTCTCCTGCCCTTGCCTCTTCCCCTGGGCCCCCACGAACCTCTGTCCAGCCCGTTATCTCCAGGGATGGCTAGTGGGAGGCAATGCCATTGCAGTGCTGGGTCAGACCACCCAGCCACGACAGGTAGCTGTGGGGGCTGCTTGGAAATCAGCTCACAGCTGCACCCCCTTTCCCATACGGCCTGAGCCCCAAATCTTAGTATTCAGTACCACCGAACCTGGCTGAAAACATCACTTCTGAAGGCAAAAGCAGTGCAGCAACAAGGTCTGCAGTTCCTCCTCTGTTTCTGCCTTCACTGACCATGAAACTTCAGCCTCTGCTCTTTTAATGTACTGTGGCTGAACTTGCTGCCAGCAGGTCAAAGGGAACATAATTTTCTCGGGCTTTGATTCATTTGATACAGTTTGGGGTGAAAAGGGGGAGGGGAAGAATAGGAGACGAAGGGAATAAGTGGTGGCAGGGAAGGAAAGAGGTTGCCTGTTTGTATGGGAACTGTATTAGTATGAAAATGACAGAGCCATTTTCTAGCCAAGAGGGATTTAGCAATACCAAGAGCATTTTGGCCAGAGCAGAGGCTCCCTGTGCTCAGATTGGCCATGGTGGGCAGCCTAACCATTTATGTGCAGGGTCCTTTTTATCTCTTTCACTACTTAGGAGATTGGCGAGGAGAGAGGGGCGTTTGTATTCTGTATCACCTGGAGAGCCCTTTTACTGCTCAGGCAGGACTGTGGGATGGTCAGAGGTCCCTTCCTGGCAGCTAGCTCTCATCACATTTGCATCTCACCCTCCTCATCTTAGACCCTTTACCAGCTGCATCATGATGCCTCTCTGCCCATTTTCCTGCTGCAAGGGAGCTGCAAGGCTTGGAAGTGAGAGATGAACACATGTGGCACCGCAAGTGGCTTTTTTCTAGAGGCGCATTAGAGGCACCAGTTGTCCCACCTATACTTGGAGCATGGGGAATTCACAGACACTGAGGATGGGCTGAAATCAGGGGAGCACAGCCCTTCCCTCACATTGCTTCTGGCTGTGCTTTTCCACGGCAGGCCGGTCCAGCTCAACTCTCTAGCCTTTTCCCCACTGGTGCCGTGGTTGCCCAAAATATTGTAAAAACCCCCACTCTCTAACCTGCTCATTCCTCGAGTCACTACCATCAGCCTTGGGGAAGTCAGGGGCCATCAAGTGCCTCTTGATGTAGGTTTTCCTTTAGGTACCTAAGCTTTATCTTGGCCATGGGCTTCAGGACAGGATTGAACTAAAAGCAGGAGCCAGCAGATTTTGCAGAGAGCCCCTCCTGATGGCAATTTCTTTGGGTCACCTCACGCACCTCACTGGGCTGAGGGTACTTGGACCAGCCTGATGCTTTCACACACAGGGTGCTTCATCCCTTTTTGTGGGGGAAAATAGAGGAAAAGGGCAACATCACTTGTAAGAACCTAAATATTTTACTCTCCTGCTTTTGTCCTAACTGACTGGTGTTTACACAGGGGTGAAGAGGCCAGGAGGAAGCAAAGTGATGTGGCTGGTGTGGTTTCAGTTCTCACTCCACCTTCCTAGTGAGAAACTGGACCTGTGGTTTGCTTTGTGGCTGGGGGGGGAAGAGGAATGGTTCTTGGATCTCATCTCTGCTGGGAAGGCTCTCTCAATCCCACAGAGGCACCAGCAACACTGATGGGGCCTGGAGGAAGAGGAGAGAAAACCAGCCCCCCAACAATCCCCATTCTAGCAGCTCACAGTGCATTAATATTCACCGCAGAGCCAGGGGTGTAAATTCACCGCTATCTCCTCGGAGTTTGCCGTTTATGCCGTTCATTTCACATAGATGTCACTACTGCCTTATGAGCACTCCTCCGAGCCAGCCGCTTAAATGGACCCAGTGCATTATAGTAATGGAGTAACTGTATAAAAACAATGAAATCCAATCTCTTTAAACTGATTTGATGTCTGCCTGAACCACAACATTTCCTGCTAATGGCTTCCTTCATTTTGTAACCGTGATCTCCACCTGATCAGATTACAGCTGTTTTTAATTACAAAGCTAATAGAGTTTGTAGGCAGTGTCAGGCAGACGGCGCATGCCTGGGGTGGGCACAGGGTGGAGTGGAGGTGGCAGGGACTCTGGGTGACTGTTAACACGCTCAGCCCATCAAGCTGACTGTCAAAATACTGGGAGCAGGGGGTAACTAGGAGAGATGGTGATATTTTTTAGCATGGAGCCAGTATACTGCTTTTCAGGTCAGTCTCTGTGACAGCAGACAGCCCTGGGCTGTGCTCTTGCTCCATGTTCTTGCCACCAGGCCAAGCAGCTGGTGATGCCCAGAAGATTCATGGCATATGTTGGTACTCCTGCAAAGCAGGTGGCAGGGTCACAGGGAGGCATGAGAAGGGCAGAAAGATATTTTCTTGATGATGGAGTATAGAAAGACCAAAGGAAAAGAGAAAAGAAAAAAAAAAAGGAAAAGAAAAATGAAAGGAAAGGAAAGGGAAAGGAAAAAGAAAAGACCAGAACAGGAATGCATGGTGCCATTTGACTTCTGCAAATGATGGGGCAGGAAAGAGCATTGCCAATAACTGACAGTGGAAAAAGCCCTGGAGATTGATATCTTTCTTATGGGATAGTGCAGTCAGCTGTTGGGTCTGCATCCTCCTCCTCAGCCCAAGCAGAAAACCCCCAGGGACTGTGTCCACAGCACAACCCTGTCCCCACTGGCCTTTTTTAGTCCAGCAGTTTGTTTGTGTATTGATTACTCCATCTCTCTGGGTTAGGGACATGGATCAGCATAGATGCAGGGAGAGGAGCAGTTTGAAAGAGCTGTTCCCAAGCAGTGCTGGGCAGGGGTGTTTGTATCCAGCACACCATGTGCATGCACTGCAGGCAAACTCCAGTTTGACTCTCTAGAGGTGGAAGAAAACTCTGTTTGTGTTACAGTGGTGCTGGGTAGCTTGTGTTGATGTTTAAGATTCAGCTGAAGTTGTTCTCAGTTGAAGCTCAGTTGAAGGGGGTTGAAAAATCTCGGCAGACAAACAGCAGCATCTCCCCCTCATACCTCCCTGTCCTGCCACATGAACCTCTTTACCAGGCAGGTGGAGCTACTCTTGTCTACCAGGGCATAACACCAGAAAGCAGGACAGCTCGATGGTGGGGTACCCGCTTACAGAGCTGGGGAAGGAGAGGAACAGGCAGGTGCAGCACCCCGAGGCAGCCCAGCCCCTGTGAGTTTTCCTGGGCAGTGTGACCTGCACGAGAGGTGCCCTGCTCAGTTCACGCTGCTGCAGGAGGTGCTCATCCCTCACTCTTGCCATGCCAGAGCTGCACATGTTGGGTGATGCACGAGCCTTGTAAATGATTTAGGGTCCACATCAAGAGCCCATCAATTATGTACCCTGGGACTTAATTATTTAGCTTGACAGGAGTCTCTCCCCTTAATTTCATTGTCTTCTTGGTCTCTTGTTTCACAACAGAGCTGTGGATGCTCTGCTGGGAAGAGTGTACTATCACATGTTTCTGATTCTTCTCTGTATTGCCCAAACTCATCTGTTTCCCCCTTCCCTTAGCAGATGAGGAAATCGAGACCCAGACATGATTCCAGGACAAGGTGAGGGTCTGGGCCCTTGCACCATCACTGCTTTGCTCTGCGCTTGAGTTGTGCCAGGGACTAGACTCTGACACTGGTCTAAATGAGCAAATTTAGGAGCTTTTGGGGATGCTGTAGTTGAGATGGATGCTGGGATGAATATTTGTGATTTCCAAAGTCCTTTCGCCCACCAGCAGACAACGAAGAGAGTTCCAGCAGCCCTTCCAGCGGCCCTTCCCAGGTGCTCCCTGGCAGCGCTGGGGATCCTGCCTGAGGTTATGCCTGCCCGTCACACTGAGAGCCATCAGCACATGCAATCATTCGCTCCTCTCCGCCCCCCTGCTCTTTTCTTCTCATTCCACCTCTTCCTTCATCTGAACTTTTAAACTCCATGTCTGGTGTAGATTTTTACAGTAACTCAAGCCTTTGAGAATCATTAATGCTGGTCTGTTTTCACAGCAACATTAATATGCACTGCAAAAATGCCGAGAATCAGAAGTCAGTCACTGCTGCTGGGCCATGACAGCCACAGAGAGCAGAGGTGAGGACATGGCCATGCTCGAGGGGCACAGCTCAGGCAGGCAAGGCCCCAGATTTGACAGGATTTCCTCTCAGTGCCATCCCTTCACCATATCTTGGTACAGTTTTAAGCATGTTTATTTTTCAACCCTCAAAAACTACCTTTTCCTGAAATAAATAAAACTAAGACCAGGAGTCTAGGATTTTAAAGCAACCCTACAATAACAAAGCAGTGTGTGCAGATCAGTTGTCACCAGCAACCCTACAATAACAAAATAATACACGCAACCTCATACAACACTGAAACAACTGCTATGGGCATGTGAGGAAGGAAATATATTTTCCAGTGTCAAACTTAACAAGACTTTGTTCTGCAGTAAACTCAGGGGTCAGAAAGGGGATGTAAGGACCAAAACACCTTGAGCAGCGTAACTTTAATGTCACGCAGCAGGCAGGGTCGTGGGACACGCAGCAAACACCACTTCGTTAGCGCGGGGTTTAATAGTCTGGAAAAGGAAAAGAAAGCGAGGGTTTGCGATGAAACAGGAAGTTCCCTCGAATCCTGGAGCCTTTGAAGAATTGTCAAAGGAATGAGAAGTCTGAATGTTTGAAAAGGCTCTGGATTGTGGAGCCAGAGGGGGCAGGGGGACACAGAGAGGGAGGCATCAAGCACAGACCTTTTCCAGTCCCACACTCTGCTCTTTGTTACCCTTTTCTTTTTTCTCAAATTAATAGGGGTTTTTTTATTGCTTTTTTTTTTTACTCCCTCACACACATGCTTTCTGAGGCTGGCAAGAATTTTCTTATAGTTTGAGCAAAGCCCCAATCCTACACCATGCCGTTGCTGCCGTGGCATTACCCACACCTTGCTGCAGAGCACACGTGGAAGTAACTCTGCGATCCAAGCTCTGCTCATGCATGACACACAAACCATTTTTTTGAGGAAGTGTTTAGGGAGTTTGAAAATTGCTGGTTAGCTGCCTTTTTTATATTTTTTCATTAATTTTTTTCTGCCCCTTCTATATTTTGGGCATGGTATTTCTGTGTGGCTGCAGGAGCACACGGGCAATGCCTCCAATTCTCGTAGTGCCTGGACAGCCAAGAGCCACCAAAGAAAATTCCTGTGTGATTTCTGAGACATTTTCTCAGCATTTGAAATGCAAATATGCTGAAAAAGAGTAGTTCGGTGGCTTAGCTATTACTAGAGGGAATCTGGTTGCACAAAACTCATGATGATGGTGATGATAATGATGATGATGACAAAAGGCTGGTTCAGGGCTGAATTTAATGACCTGTGGTGTGCTAGTTAAGGGGACTGGACACTAGACCTGAGATAGATTTTCAGGCAGTTGAAGGCATCAGGAGGATGCCCAGTGCTGGAGGGATGCCTGCAGGCATGTCTTCACAAGGAATGGGTTTCATTTCCTTTCAAGCCCGAGGTGAAGAAGACCAGCTCTTTCTTCCTATGTACTGAGGGAAACAGGATCTGCCCTCCCAGGCAAAAACTGCTGGTGATGAGTTGCCTTTTCCCCTTGCAGGGTGCCGTCCCCAGTGCCCAGAAATGGCAAGACACAAGCAGCAAGGTGGCCAAGAGGGAGCACCCAGCTGCTCTGCAGAGAGGGTGAGCCTGGTGAAGAGAGCCTAGAGGGAGAGCCAAGACACTGTCATGACACTGTGCTTTCCTCTGTGCTAATTGTACACTTGGGACCAAATTTAGACTGGTGTAACTCTGCTGAAGTCACCAGGGATTAATTTGGCCTCTGGTGGCTCCATTGTTTTAGCTAAATGAGTCAGAAGAAGCAGCCTATTCTTATCTGCACACTGGGGCAGTGGCAGTGATGGCTCAGCGAGGCAGACCCCATAAGCAGCGTGACTGGGACCTGTGATCGGGGCTTCCATGAGACCAATGGGGCTGCAAGAGGAAATGTTTTGACATTTGGGTTATAGATGGAGGCAGGCTCAGCGTGGGTGCGAGTGGCGCTCACCGCTGCTGCAGGCGGAGGGGAAGGGGGCTGGCAGGTTCCCTGAATATTCAGCGGTGCCGTTTGGAGTTCCTCAATTCTTCGGCCACCGGAGAGGGAAGCTGTGGCTCTGGAAGGGGCACGTGGTGTCAAAGGGGACTTCACACCACTTCCCGGCCCGGTGAGAAAGGGAGCTCGGGCTGGAAACGTTCAAAAAGCACCGACGGCATCCCTGGGCTGCTCGTGCTTCTGCTAGCAGCTGGGTGTGGGGAAGGAGTGATGGGACAGAGCACGGCTTGCACAGGGCTGGAGTAGATGTTTTGGGCACGAGTTTTGACTGCTAGTCCAAGGCAATATGCTGGTTTGGCGTGTTGTGAATTCCCTCAAACCTCTGGGAAATTGAGGATGATTGGGAAAATCACAATTTTTCCAGCCCAGGTTCAGTGTGAACTGTTTCCAAGCAGAGAGGTGTTTGCTGGATGGCCTGCAGGAACCGTGTGCCTCACCCAGCCAGCACCCAGCCTTGTGGCAGGCAATTTTGGAGGCGAAATGGAGCAGGCAATTGTTATGGAGCAGAAATTGTTATCCCCCTTCCCATGCCTGTTGCTGCACCCCATGTCCCTTTTTCCTGCTTCTCCACTGGGCAGATAAGCACAAGACTTCAGTCTCCAAGGCTGTCAACCTGGCACATTTTGCCATGGCCAAACACTCTTGAAAGTAAGTACAAAGCCAGATCTTCTTCTGAGGGTGGAGATAACAATAGGTAGGAAGGGCGGGGAGAGCAGACCTGGAGCCTTGCTGCTCCCAGCACTCCTGCACCTCCATAGCTTGAACGGGCACATTCCCAGCGTCCGGGGCCGGATAATAAGCAGAGCCACAGCAGCTATTCAGGAGGCTCTGACCCTGGCTAGGTAACTACATAATGAGCCTGTTTGAATTGCTCCCGTCCCTGCCAAAGGGGTGGGATCGGGGGATGCTTTTGTTTGCAATAATGAACCTGTAATTATGCTACATTTCTTGGTTTTAGCCACATTTTTTGTGTGTGTGTTGTTCTCTTTGTATTGACAGATTTATGGCCAGGATACTCCGCTGCACCAGCAGCCGTACGGCACCGTGTGGAGACTGTCTGACTGTCGTCTCGGAAAGGTGTGGGCGGAGGAGGAGGAGGGGGGTCTTTGCACTACCTCAGTCCCCAAAGGGTTAAATAAATGTATTAAAATTAATATAGACGGCAGAGGTGCTGCCTTTCCAAAAGTGACAGGTTTCAGCAAGGCAGAAAAAAAAATCTTTTAGTCTCCAAGTGAATTAAGAAAGAATAAAAGTAGAGAACAAAATAAATAAATAGCACACACCAGATTTCAGCTCCAAGGCGCTCAATAAAATTACACTTTGAAATGCAAGGATTAAGCAGAGTAGGTGACAAGGTAACTTTGTTAACAGGCTAATCTCTTGCCTTAACAGAGACAGGGGATTTACATGTGACTGCACAAAACTGCTTTATGGTCTCTTTTTTCCAGCTGGAGATGGTAGGAAGGGGGAAGGAGGAGATGGGACAGGGTTGGATGTTTTAAAGCTGTTTGTAAAATGGGTTTAAACTATGTTTTTTCTTGGGTTTTTTAGGTTTGTTTGTGGGTTTTTAAAGCAAGTCTGCATGGAAATGTGTCACCAATAATCAGCTGTTTCCAAATGGTTCAGGTAGGGGATGATGAAGATGTCACAGAATGATGAATAATTGGGTAAAACCATTTGTGGTGCCATTTCTTCCTGAATGGTTTTATTTGCATTCTTATAAAAAGCCAATCAGTGTCATGTGTATTCAAAATGCTACATCAAGACTACCTCGATCTGAGTCTTTCTCCAGATTTCAGCACTTCTTTACCAAGGAATGTGTGAATTCTAAATCCAGGGTACTTTTTTCCAAATGGCCCCTCTGTTCTTTGGCAGGGAAGGAGCAGGGGGAGAAAGAAAATTTTAAAATAATTATTTAAAAAATTAGAGCTTTAGGTCTTTACATTTCTGTCCATTACTAAAATGAGACAGTGATGAGCAAATGAACCTGAAATGAGACCTGGATTGCCCTGTGAGGGTTTGTATCATACAGTACTCACTTCTCTGTGCCCATGGTCCAGCCACCCCTACCATCCCTCCCCGTGCAGCAGGCAGAGTGCCCCTGGCTTTTCCATTTAACTCTCTTGAGTGTCAGTGTGGATCTCTATGGTGAACCAGGGGAAATGCAGGGAAGCAATCAGTTCAAACCTTATCCAGACTTGTTTCCGGATAAAAACAACAATGAGAAAACCAACTCCTCTATAGGCTTCATCTGAAATTCAACAGAAAACAGCAGGCTGAGCATGTTCTCTGGTTTTAAATAGATCTGGTGAAAGTATTTATCATATTGTATTTGTTGCAGCATTTCTGGAGTATTTGTGGTGGCTGCAGGCAGAGGGACAGATTCTGTATGGAAACTTGGTGTCAGATCCCCAGCCCATTTACAGATTCATGTGCTGGACCATTTCTGGATGAGATTTCAGCATTTTCAAGTGGGTGAAGATGATCTCATCTATAAGGGCATGGAAGTAGAGATCCTAGTGAGGGATGCTCTGCCACTGGGTCAGGGGAAAGTTGCTTTTCCCTTTGTTTTGATACCCGGGTAGCAGGAGGGAAGACAGTTTCATGAAGAAGGGCTGTGCACCTCAGTTGAGTATGACTGTTTAAATATTTCCAAACCATCATCCCAAAGACTCTCACTTACTGATGCTGAACAATTTTTTAAAATCATGTGGTAGAGCATTACCCCTCAGAGTTATGTCCAGTCCTTTGCAGGAAGGCGAGTGGGAAGGCCCAGCAATCCATCTGCCCAAAACAGCCATGGCCAGCTT
Organism: Dasyornis broadbenti; assembly: GCA_013397935.1. Taxonomy (NCBI): domain Eukaryota; kingdom Metazoa; phylum Chordata; class Aves; order Passeriformes; family Dasyornithidae; genus Dasyornis; species Dasyornis broadbenti. The sequence continues at coordinate 3,714,737 of VZRN01005367.1, forward strand.
GTCCATGGACATGCCAGGAGGTCATGGAGCTGACAAGAGTACAGGCAGAGGTCAGAACTGCAGTGGTGTGGTGGGAGGGGAGGTGGAGGGATGGGACAGGGCTGTCACCCAGCATGGCTGTGACCACTTCCCTTGGGGACCCATCCAGCTCTCCCAAGAAAATGTTTGGCTTTGAGCTGAGTTGAACAAACTTGATGGAAGAGCTGGTCCAAGCCCTAGCAGTAACTTGGCCAGTGAGGGCCTCCGATATTGTGCTGAGTCCCCTCTGCCCTTCTGGATATCAGGGATAGCCAGAGCACATCCTCAGCACAGCTTTTGGGTGACAATGAAAGTTTTCTGCTCTCCGCTGCCCAAGGGTTTGAGATTGCACAGGGGCCATGCAGGCAACCATGTGCCAAGTCCTAGCAGGGCTTATTGGAGGTGGACTGCTGACTGTGAGCACACCAAACACTTTCTCGAGGATGGATGGAAGAGAAAGTAAAAATTACCCACTTTAAAAATCAGGCACAACCTCAACTCTGAAGTTTATCCACTGTTTGGGTGCTAAAATGTATTCAAACCTAGCAGCAGACACTCTGTGGAGGAATCTGACCAATTGTTTCCCTTCTCTCTCTTGTCCTTATACCTTAAATCATTTTGACCTTTAATTGGCCCTAATTTGCCCACAGACGGCCCTGGGACCCTTCAACACATTTGCTTGTAATTGGGTCTCTTTGTTATTTTTCCAGAGAGCCGCTGCTGGTTGTTTCTTTTTGAAAACACTGTGGCATATCATTGAGAGCGGAGCCGCTTTTAAATGAGCCCTGCTGGAGGCCAGGAGAGCCCTGTGAAAGCCCAGCAGAGAGAGACAGGGCTATCTAAACGCAATTATCATATCACTGTGAAAACGTGAAACCAGCCTGAGCTTAAGCAAACATCACCCGCCTCTGGGCTGAGGGTGGTAAAAGCTTTGCTGGGAGGTGCGGGGTTGAACCCATGGGAGAGGTTATCCTGCCATCACACCTTTAGCCCAGCAAAGCCGGGAATGCCTGTCTGCCTCTTGCTTACTGTGGCTGGGCGTGTCCCTGAGCCATGTGTTTTCCTTGGTGGTTTTATTTAAATTCACCCTATTTCAGTGTGATGGTTTGCAAGGGATTGCTCTGGTACAGCCACGGGGCACTGCTCTGTGGAGCAGGAATGGGACAGACCAGGAAAGGAGCAGCAGCAGCAGCAAGCAGCCGTGCCAGCAGACAGCGCTTCCCCAACCAGGCCCTGTGTAATCTGGCTGTGGCCACAGTTTGCCCCTAGCCTTGCTCATAATGTCATCAAGATCTTAACTGTCCAAAGTGAAGTTAGGACAGAGAGGGATAATACTGCAGCCAGATAACATCTGCACTGCCTCCTGCGCTAATGGACACTTGTTCTGTAACCGAGTCTCCGCTCAGTCAGCCCTGCAGCATGGAGACCTCTCGTTATATTCGCTCCGTGCAGACCTTACAATCAAGTTAAGATACAGGGCTGTCAAGCCTCTGACCACAGGTTCTTGTGCCGATGGTCCTCTTGGAGATTGAAGCTGGCGCCCAAGAACATGGGAACTGCAGTGTGTCACATAAAGCTGTTTCCGTACCAGATCCCAAATGAATTTACCTTCCATAGCTTACAGTTTCCACACTGGCAGCACCCGCAGACATTCCACTGCCTTGAAATAGGTTAGCAAACTACTCTCGCATTGTACTAAAAATCAAGTGAGCCATGGCTGGCAAGACTGGAGCTAAGGCTGGATTTCTGCTCTGCGGAGGCGAGGTTTTTCATCGGGTCAGTCTGTTCATGTGTGGCTCCAGCAAGGAAATGACACTGCTGTTTTCACCTGGCTGATACTTGTGGAGGTCAAATGCAATTGAGGAGGATGTGCTGCTCTGCAAAGGTAGCAAGTATGATGATACCTCCTGTCCCTCGAGGTCATGCACTGAGACAGGCATGGCAAGATGGTGTAAAATGTAAGAGGCACGTGTTTGGAAGGAAGACAAGAGTCCTGCCATATCAGCATGGCTGTTAAATGTAGCTGAAGCCAGCAGAGATAGATCTTTAGAAATAGGCAAACCTCAAAAGTCCTCCATTGCCCCTGGAGAATTCTTGATCTGTGGGGCTGGAAGCTGTAGTTTCTAATAGTCAAGGCATCTAATTGGAGTTAGACATCTAATTATGTGGGTGGAATTAACTCAGTAAAGTGAGTCTTAATAGCTGGCAGCAAGACTCCTAGTTATTTAAAGTTCCTACCATAACTTGCCAATATGTAACTTGCTTTCAGGTGCTGGGGGAAGAAGCCCATCAGTGTCACCCTTCCCTCCCCAGGTCAGATCATGCTCAGCCAGAACCACATGAAAGGGGCAGGACTTCTTTGCCCAAACCTCCACCAGCTGGGGCAGCTCACCCAAAATACCAAGCTCTGAATGCAGCTAGCACAGAGAGACTCCAGGTGTGACTGGAGTACTGGTCTCAGCCTGGGCATCAACAGCAGTCCTGCACCTGCAGTCAAGGAAAGTCCTTTCCTAAAGGAAACATGGAGCCAACAGGCCTGGGGGTGAGGTTTGAGATCCACAAAATGCACCCAGGCATGGCTGGGTCCTCCTTGGAGGACAGAGTGGGCACAGAGAGCACGGTGCTATCAAAGCAGGTCTGGACACTCTCAAGTCTGCAAAACTGAAGCTGGGAAGCATTTTGTAGTTGTCTTCAAAATCTGCTTCTCTCTCTTGACTTTACTGCAAATTTTTGCCACGATTTTTCTGATGTTTCTGTCCAGGTTGGTTAAAATTCAAGATATTTTATTTCTGCTAATGAAGTTCTGGTCAGATGTGGGCTCTTGCTGGGGTTCAGCAGTGGATCCCTGCCTTTACAGTGTCCTGGCAGATGCTGGTCCTAATAAGTATATTTAGATATGTGATCCTTTCCCTTGAGCTCCAAGAGCCCAGGGTGTTTCCATATGCAAATGTTTGCAAAGTCAGGGCTCTGTTTGTATTGCCTGTTTAATAACTTAAGTTTATATTTAAGCTTCTGATGCTCAGTTCATTTTTAAAAATCCAGCCATAATTTCAAGGAAAGATATTTTTGCTTTGCTTTTTAAGCAGATGTCTGAAGTGTCACTTGCGAGTTCAGCATGTTACTGGAGTAGATACAAACTCTGGGTCCAGTGGTTTCAGCCGGGGTCTCTAGTTTTGGGCAATGATGAAGGAGCAGGAGAATTGTATTGTACAAACTTGTATTATCACATCACCATTCCTGATGCTCTTTTGTCCCAGTGGCTGCTAGGACATGCTTTCTGATGTCAGACCATTATACAGGTCTGTGCTTGGTGCTAAGTCAGAAACCTGGTCAGCTGTCCTGCCTCTGAGCAAGATAAACACACCAGGACATGCCTGCACATGCCAGCTCCTCTGACAAGCCAATGTCTTTCAGGGGACTTGGATAAAATCCCTGGCATAGGAAGGAGATATCCATGTCATAGAAGCCCTTTGCACCACCTTGGTCAGATCTGGAGAAAAAAACACAGGGGGAGAGTGGCGTGGGAGTTTCTTCCTTCTGGTCTCCAACAGCAGTGCATGGAGCAGCAGAGGATACTGGTTTCAGGGCTGCAGTTCAACACTAGAAAATTCCCCTTTCAACAATTCTCCATTTTATTAAAACAGAAAAGCCTGAATGCTCAGGCAGGAAAAAGTAATTTTTCCAAAATAGACAGTGATGAATTTGGGAAAATTGGAGGGAGGCCAAGGAGTTACAGCAGAGACTGAAAGCTGGGTGACTTTCCTGGGAGTGACCAGGGAAGCTTTCAAAGTCACCAACCCCTCCCCGTCCCTACCACTGCCACAGGAGAGCTGAAACCTTGGCGGGCAGAGGAGTCACTGCCACCACTGCTGCCTCCTTTTCTTGCTGCCAGATAAAGAGGACAGACTCTCCTTTTTCAGCCCATTCTGCTCACACAATGGGAGAAGGGGATCAGCGCCAAAATTACAAGTGTGAGCCCTTAATGCATCAGGTTGAACAATGGGCTTCAGAGGCGTCTGCCTTGTCGCGAGAAGCAGTACAGCTAGTTCTGACTACCCAGTGCCATGGAAAAAAACCTCATTGTCCTGGCAAAATGCTCCCCAGAATGAAAACACCCTCCTCCTTCTTTCTTCAGCTTCCTAATGGGAAGCAAAATAACAAACCAGGCCCACAATTAAACAAACATGCCACTAACCGAGCCGAGCTCAAGTGTAACAGATGTTGTTGCAGTTGGGCCAGGCTGGAGGCCGGGAGCAAGCCACGCTGGCTGTCTGCTGCTCCTGGGATGTTGTTGCTGAAAGGGTTTCTTTGCCATGCCACAGCCTTCTCCTTCCACCAATCTCTCTTTCTTTTTCTCTGGTATGCCCTTTTTTTCTCACTCTCCTCCTCGTCCTGGTGCATCCCCAGCTGCTCCACCTCATCCTGTCTCATTCATCACTTCATCTATTTCACTTTTTAGCACTCAAAACCACAGGTTTTATTTCAGAAAAGCTCAAGAGATGGGTCAAAGCCACACCAATTCACTTTTTAGGCCATGTTAGTATAGGAGAATAAAACAATTCTTTTTCTCCATTTCTTTCCTTTGGACCTGTCTCCTCACTGGCACCCGAGCTCCACAAGGTTGCTCAATGCCACTTCCCAGTTCCTGCAGGCCCCCCCCAAGTTTGATGGTTGTGGTGCAGGTGACTGTGAGGCTGTAGCTCAGCACACCTGAGATTCCCACCCCAAAAGTGCTTCTCCTGCAAATACTACAAGCAAATTTCTGCAACACAAGAAATTTGGTGTTTGAGAGGTGACAGAAATGGCTGAAGAAGGGCAAGCAAAAGGGAAATTGTGTCTTATTCATATCTGGCTGAATCCATCTTCTCTGGGGCTTCACAACTCTGGTGCAGTCCATGATGGAAGTCTTATTACCTCCAAGGTTTAAAGTCCCTGAGTCCCTACCTGGCACCAGCTGACTGAAACCTCTGATAGCCTGTGCACCCCCTCACTTACTGGGATCTGTTCCTTCCAGGTCCAGGGACCAAAATAATTTGGCCCATCCCAGAATCAGAGGCTGCTTGGCCTTGCTTGTTCCCCAGCAAAGCTGCGCCAGGGTTGTATTACTGCTGGAGGAACAAGAGGGACTCAGGGCTGGGTGACAGCCCAGTGGCACTACAGGGCTGGGGACAGTCTGCACAGGCCTTTGGGTCACTCCCTGGAGCAAAACCTCCCTCCCTTCTGACGTGTTTTGAAGAGGAATACAGAGCTGTACACTGGAGCATCTGTGCCCACACACATCTTTGGTTTGTCTGTTGTTCTACTTGCTCTTGTACGTACAAGGGCCTGTGCAGTGGGGTTTTGCTTTGCCCCAGGCTGCTGTAGCTCTGCAACTTCTGTGACTATTAACAGAAGTCTAAGGAAGTAAGAAAAATTAACTTCTCTTTCTCCTTCAAGCAGGAAAGATGAAAGATCCCTGAAATCTCTCCTGAGATGTCTCAGAACAGGTACTGTGTCAACACAGAGACCCTCATAGCCACCAGCACAGTTTGGGACTGGAACATCCCCCACCTGCCATGCTCAGAAATTCTATGCAGTGGAGCAGGTAAGCAGCGCAGAGTGACGCCTTGCTTGGTTTATCCTGTTTGTTAGGCAGGACAGGCTGGGCACTGGCAATATTAAGCCAATATCACCTCTCAATGCTCTGATTTGATGTGGAACCAGCCAAATGCACAACTGCCATGGACCAGGTCTGCCATTTCAGCACTCCGATGGTCAGAGTGAGAGCAGCACAGACACAGAGAGCTCCAGCCAGAACAGGCTCTCACTGCTCGCAGTGCAGTGCTGAGCAGTATTTCCACTCATACAACAAACTTACAAACAAGCAACAGGGAGCCTTTGGCAGAAAGCATTGGTGTTGTCAAAACCCCTTTCCAGGTGAAAATGAAAACAAATTCCAGATGAACATACAGGTATTCCAGACCAGGAAGGTACTGGAAGTAAATCACAGCAAGCCAACCAACCACCTATCCATTTACTTATCACCTAGGATTTGGGGATTTTATATTTTTGAACTGCTTACACTAAGATAAAATACCTCAGATGGAAAATTTGATGGAGGTATTGGTTTTTACTTCCTTTTTCACAGTTGATAGACACAATGCATGCACGTAATGCAACTGCATGTTTGATAAATGCAGCAGCAATTTTACAAGGTTGGCTCTTTTTGAATAGTTGATGACATGAGCTAAAATGACTAGGAATTATCATCCAGAAGTGGATTTAAAATTACCAGACTTCAAGTAACTTAGGAGATATCCTATCCTATAAAACAGTGGTGCTTTGTTCAAAAAATGCATCTTTCTTCTCACTGCCCTTTATTCTTCACCCCACCCCCTTTCTCTCATTTAAAACACAAATTTACTTCTGTTCAATTCCCGCTCTGTTGCCCACAGCATCTTTTATTTTCACAGCAGCTTGGAAATGCAGATTTTGTGACTAAGACCTAGAGAGACACACCTTGTTACAGCAATGTGTCTGGGCCCTGGCTGCACAGCGGCCTCCCTCCTCTCACTGGCTCTGGGGCTCACTGGATGCTGCTCTGAGCCTGTTCAGGATGCTGAGCAGCAAACTGAAAGCAATTTTTGGTTTGGTTAGGTTTTATGCCAGCTCAGTATATGGAGGCAGTTCTTTACAGGGTCAAGTGAGAAGGAGGGGAAAAGAGGGAGACCAACTAGGAGAATGCGCTCAGCAGAGAGGTTGGCTGGGGATGAAGCAGAGCTGCTGCCTTCAGTCCTGTTTTTTTAATGCTGGTACATTATATGTCTTGCATAGGTGTTTGTTCTGGTTCTTGCTCAATGCATTGACCTGAACATACTGTGTAACAGCAGTTCTTCCCTTAGTCCCATCCCAGTGAAGACCTTTGTGGTATCTGTATTTTAAAGTGCATTTAATTTCAGTCTTCTGTAAGCAGGACTATTTTGATAGAGCAGGGGAAGTGATGACACGAATAGTTGATAGCACAAATAGTTGTGCTGGCAGATCAGAAGAGGTGGCAACCTCCGGATGAGAGCCATGAAAAGCAGCTGTGGACAGATACCTCTGCACAGAGTTTGGCTGCAGCTGAACAGGATGTGCAGCCTAGAGATTCAGTCACCGTTCTATCAGGTCAAAGGAAGGGGAAGGCTGAATCAATCCAGAACAAATGAAAACTATCCTGAATGCTGGCTCATAAAATGAAGGGGAACCTTTAAAATCTCAGCAAAAAAAGATTTGGCTAATCTTCCACCATTCTGTTATTTCTGTTGTCAATCTAGCACCTGGTTTAAATCCCATCCCAGACAAAAGTAGAAATACCAGGATACCACAAGTAGTTGTTGGTGCTGTAGCTCTTCAGGCCAGGAAAAAGCAGAAGTAGTGGGGATTTGTCAGGAATTATCCTCCCAGTTTCTAAAAATGTAGCTGTACAGTCTTGAGTGTCTCAGCCTCTTCTAGAGCAGATACTGTAAGGCACCAGCAACTGCACCACTTCTGATTGTGATTCATCCCAATTTGGCTGCAACATCTCAGATGCCTCATCCCACAAACTCTGGAGCTCTCCAGGCATTGCTTCATGTCCAAGTGAACATTTACTGGAAAGAGAACGTAAAGTGAAGGGGAAGCACCCTCTTCCAGGGATGCAAGGGATGAAGGCAGGACTGAGTGAGACTAAAAATGCTGTGTGGTGGCAATTCCCAACCATTGTAACAGCCCTCAGGAGAGCTGGTACAAACCAGAATAGTTTGTAACAGCCCTGTGGGACCAGGGCCAGAGCAAGGAAGGTGCCAGCCAGCTTTGTCCCCCTCACAGAACTGAAGCTTAGCATGCCGTGGAAAGCAAAGGATCTGTTCTCTCTCTCATGGAAATTGGGATCAAGGATGCCAGATGATTAGGGCTCTTTTAACAGAAAATGCAAAATAGGAGTAGCCCATAACCCTGCAATCTGCTCACCCTTAATCCAGTGATTTCTCTTTTAGATCCTTCCTCTGTCCCTACTGGATGGAGCCCTCACTTTTGCAGAGCACTGGCAATGTGATGCCATATGCATGCAGGCCTGGAGGAGTCTTGCACTTTCCAGTACCACCATCAGGAGAAAAACGTGACCTTTTGCTGCAAGCAGACCTGCCCCTAATCCTCAGGTGGCTGATGACAGCATGCCTGACATCCATGTATGCCTACAAACATTCCTGGAGATCGCTCTGATGCAAAGCCCCTTTGGCCATGTGCTGCTATGTGAGGCAGCCTCCATCTCTTTGCATTTCAATCGCATCCATCTACAGCCAATCATCTGGAAATCTTGTCACTTGCATAAAGTCCCCTCTGCTCCTTAATTACAAGGGCCAAACTAAGGTCTTTAAATGGTTTGTGAGGTGATCAGGTGATGAGGATGTGACCTAAGGTATCAAAACTTCCAGCATTAAAGGGGACATCATCGTTAGCTAACCCCCTTCAGGGGCTGGTATGTGGCAAGCTCTGGAATGCACCACTTTTCTTCCTCTGGCTTGATATAATTACTTTCAGTGTTATTTAAAGCTCTGACTAATCACAGGCAATGGCCAGGTTTATAATGCAACAGTGTGTAGCCTGGAGCAAATTCTGACATAATTACACTGTATAAATTCCCCCATTAGAAATGACACTGCATTGGCATTGTGTACAAAGCAGCCATGGTCCAGTCAACTGGCTCTGTGAAAATCTGTCTGACAATTGTTTACCCTGTTGGTATCTTATTGACACTTCTTACAATGATGAGACTGTTACATGACAGCAAATGGGAGCCAAAGGCTGAAGAGTCTCTCCTTTCCTCTTGATGGCTTCGACTGTGGTCATTTTCTTGCCTGGTTTTCTCTGGGTGAGGCCTTGCTCAGTTCTGATCACTCTGAAGCAGAAAAAGAAGCATGTGGTTATGGTACAAATCACAAAAGCCCATAGAAATCCTGACTGGGGTTGCGTCATCTGCTTCAAGGAGCAATTACTCCCCTAGGTCCTATCCCTTCACTGCAGAGGGATTATGGGCCATATTAGGATTTGTTCCGACCTGGCATTGCCTTGCTCCATGGCAGGGTAGCGAGAGCCAAGCTGCTCTCCTGCTGGTTTTAGCTCATGCCAACAGAGCAGCAGGGTGTTGTGGTGGGCTAATTTGTCAGATCCTGGTATGTTACTCTGCAAAATGATTGTATCATGTATTTGTTTCCCACTGCGGTGTCAGGGCTGTGGCATGTTTGGATGGCCTGCAAAGAGGGAGACTGCACCCTTGGTTGGGAGGAGGATGATAGAACTCTTAGGGCTGTGGCCAGTGCAATTTGGGCAAAGGAAATCAAACACATTTCCAGTTTTGGAGCACTGATTCAATGTAGGTTAAGGAAGGATTTTGACCTTTTCAGCCATTATCTTACATAAGGATCGGAAAAGAAAAAATAATAATCCGAATAAATTCAATGTATATTGGTTATAAAAACAAAAGCTTGTAGAGAATTTCAAAGCAGTTTTATCACCTCCCTGGGGAAGGTTCAGGAGGGACCCACCGAAAACATATCTTAAACAACAGGCTTTCTAGCAGCAGAATATCAACAAATGGTGATAGGGTTCAGAGGGTGGGGTAGAGGAGTATGATTCCAGCCTCCCTCTAACCTGGGAGACCTGAGCTAATTTCAAGTGTGGGGAATGGGATCTGGAGCCTTTTCAGATCTTCAGTTTCAAGCTGGCTCAGAGACCAGGAGGTCTCCAACACTGGCAAACTTAAGGGATAAATGGAAGGGGTTTTTTTAGTTACAGCTGAAAAAAAATCCCACCTGTAGAGGATTATCCCTTGCAGTACATTGTCTATACCAGTTAATTTACAATATCCCAAAGACTGAGTTTCTTTTTTTTCCCAGTGAAAAAGACTCTTCTTTAAGGAGAAAGTATTGACACAACTATTTGGAAATCTTTTGGGCTTCATGCAATACAAGTAAGATTGATGGCATTTGTCCATTTTCACCAGCTAAGACATGAACTCATTAATGCTCACCCCCACCCCAAAATCTGAGACAATAATGCCTGTTGCTTGTTTTGTTTGTTTGTTTGTTTGTTTGTTTGTTTGTTTGTTTTCAGCACCATGAGGAAAGCTGTGACCCAGATGCACTACACAGTCTCCTTCTTAAGCACTAAGTAATGCCTCTAAGAGATTCTTCTTAGTGGTATTCAGAGTCTGGAGCAAAGTCCTGACATGCTGTTGCATGTATGGAGGCAGTGGGGTGGTCCCCTGCTTGGGTTTCCAGATCCCAGTGTCCCCACACTAAGCTGGGTCCCTATGGGAATACGTTTTCTCCAGTCCCGGCCTCTCTGGGGGGCATGCCCTTGCCTGGGCCAGCAGCAGCATAGAAATAGTTAGCATTTCTGTTCCCTATGGCAAACCAAGCTGTGGCTAAAGGAGTATTTGGGTACCCTGGTATGCCAATTCAGAACTTTCCTAAAACCAGCAGTAAAATTTGCCTCCGATTCCTTTTTAGGAAAAGAAGGCTGTAGCATAAAGTCCTATTTTCTAGGCATTAAAAGTTTACAACCCACACCATTAAAAGCAACATTCTGTGTCTAACTTAATGTTTGGTCTTCAGGAACAGCTAGTAGGAAAAGAGAAGGTTCCCTGTTTGTTCTACAAAACAGGAAAGTGGCTGCTTTCTATACTGTAAATATGCATTAGAAAGCTCTTATAGGCTCGTGCTGGGGATTTGATGTTTTTAACTGACTACATTCCTTACATTTTTGTATAACTGCCAAGAAAGCTAAATAAAATGGCTTCTTTAGTGTTTTCTCTAAGAATAGCCCCGCTTCTTTGTAAATATAGCAAAGGAATTGTTGATAATAATTCTTTGGGAGAATAACTGGTGTTATTGATGTTAAAAGTAGAAAGATTGCTATTTCTCTGTCTCTGAAACAGAGCTAACCAAGTAGGCTGAGACTTCAGAAAGCCTGAGCATTCCTTGGTCAGTTACTGAAATTAGACTGGTTTCATTCCTGTGCCAGAAGGTGTAGAATCGAAGAAGACTGGCACTGAAACTCAAGTAGAAAAAAAAAAAACCCAAACCCTAAGATTTCCATTTTCTTTCAAGAGGCGAAACTGAACTTTTTCCCTCTTGGTTTGCATTTCTCCATTTGCAGATGGTTCTGCTTTCTGCCAACTTACCCTGAAAAACTGGGGTTAATTTACTCAGTGTGGTTCAAATATGCACAGTTAACACTCAGGCACCCTTAAACCTTTGCACTGTTAGGTGAAGTCCCATCCTCCTGAGATACCAGCACGCAAAGACAGAAGAGCCAAAGTTGAGCCAAAGTTTGGACTACAGGACCCTGGCTGTTGCTGGTTTGACACCCATCACATATATGCCAAGACCCTAGATGTGTTTGTAATGCCATGCAATAAACTAGTGCTAAAACCAGGACTGCAGCATGAGAATTTGAACCAGCCTGTGCCATGCTTTGACTGCTAAACATTCCTGCCATCCAGCATTACAAGAAGGTGGAAGGCTGTTAATCCACTTATATGTCATTTCCAGGGGGAAAAAACCCTACAATTATTTTTTTAGGGTTGACTGAAAGCATCTATCTTCCCTGCAGTTGAGAGAACCCCTCACAAAGGCTCCCTGTCATTAACCAGACCTGCCCTTCAGTTGAGCATGTAGAGATTTGGTGCTTGTTCAGCCAGGCTTCGTCAGGGCTGGTGGCCCTTGTCAGGATTATTTTTCAAAACAGAGACTCGGTGGGGCCAGGCTGTAGCATACACTGCCCAGACACTGCCTTCTGTTTGTTCTGAGTCTGCCTCCTCCCAGCTTCTCCAGTTGCTCCCTACCTTTGCCATAAAAGCTGCTCAACGGTTGTTCCTGATTCACCTTTGCCAGTTCACCACAGCATTTTATAGCCTTCTGTGATCATTTGCTCTCTCATTTACTTCCCGGACTGAAATGCCCCAGTCTCTTCAGTTATTCCTCACAGAGGAATAGTAAGTTAAAATAGGGTGATTTTAGGAAAAGCAGTAAGCAGTCAGTGCTGTCACGACTGGGTTACTTGCTCTCTTTGTCAGTGAGATTTCCACTGTGCCAGATGGCATTTGAGGCCAAGCATCCTGGCATCTTTTGAGCCAGCGGAAGGGGTTCTGTGTTTCAGATTCAAGCCTGTGCTTGTGCCACAGCTTTGATGATATCCAAAGCAACAATATCTCAAATGACAACAAAAGTCATGGAATCTTTAAGGGAAAGGCTTCTCATCATCTCTGCAAGTGACTTGTGAATGTGAGGTGGTGAAGGACGGAAGGCAGAGTTCCTGCCCCATAAGGACATTCAAGATTAAAAAATTGAAACAGCTCCTAGTGGTCCTTGTATCTACCAATTAAAGAAAATAAAAACCAAACCAACCAAAACCCAACACCACCAAAACCCACTTTGTTTTTATCAAGATTGAGAGATGACACACAGGCTGACTACAGCATTAATGAGCTCGTCTGTGGTTTAGGAAATTCAGATTCGGATCCTTCTACTGTTGCTTCCAGTATACATCTGGGCTGGTGGCTGCTCTGCTTAGATTTCATGTTACCACTACGAGTTCCAAATTTGGGTGAATTTTAGCAGATAGGACTTTGTTTGGGTCTAAATAGCAGCTAATTTAGCAGGCTGACAGAACTTCAATCCCAAATGAGGACAGAATTATGAAAATTGATTGTCCTGTGAGATTTCTGCCATTCAAATCCAAATTCACAACCTAAACTTAATTTGGCTATTCCTTTTACTACTCTTTGGAAAAGTCTGAGCACTGTGATAAGGACTGTGGAGAAATGAGAGCAAAGTTAAATATTGCAGATGTGCTCAAACTGGGGTTAAGCAGAGAACCCAACCTGGGATCCAAACCACTTTATGACTTCTGCATAACTGGATAATTGAGCTCTAACGGGATGCAGAGTGGTTGCATGCTTGTCTGTCTATGAGAGGCACAGCTTCTTTTAAGTTGCCTGGACTATAGGCCCCAGAAGATCTTGTACTAACTATAAGATAAAATATCTGTTGCCTCCATGTGCCTGAGTAAAAGGGATGTGAGTGAGGGCTGAGTTCCCAGAGTGGGTGCAGGGAGCACAGTGTGAGAGCGTGTGATGCTGTTCAGAAACATGGCTTAAGGTCAGACTCCACTCTAAAGCTTCCCCAGAATCCCAAATCCTCTTTTTATATGAGTTTCACTCAAACACAAACAATTAAAGAATTTCATCTTCTCCTACTACGGTGGGAAAGCTTGGATGCTTCTCTGGTCTCTTAACTTTATTAAACAGCCCAGAGTGTTTCCTAGATGAGAGTCCTGCTTGGCTTCAGACACGCCAAATCTTTGTGTTTGATGTGGATGAGTTGGTCACTGATGCCAATTGGCAGTGGGGAAGAGAAATAACACAGCAAAGAAGAAAAAAATAAGAGGGGCAGTGACAAGCCTCATGTCTGCTCATATGATTGGAATGATTTGACAAGGACTCCCATCAATGGCAGCGTTTCAGAGACCTCAGCATGGGCCATTGCACATCTCCACTATCTGTGTCCTTTTATGTTTCCTCTCCTAAAGACAGCACCCATGCCAGCTTTGGAGCTTAGGCACCATATGTTCTGACCCCTGCCTGGAGCACAGGGAGGTGCTTTTTGTAGTTTTAATTTTGGAATTTGCCCCATTAATAGCCATGGTCTGGTGGAATGGGGAGAAACATTCCTCCTGGGCCAGATTGCTCTGGTCTCCAGCAGCTCTCTCATCACCAGGGGTTTGTCAAAGCGTGCAGTATGCTAACATCCTGCTGGCTCACCTTTCGCAAGCTGACTCAAAGGCATTAGTCCCACCAGTGCAAATAAGGTGTCTGCCACATGTCTGCTGGTTTCTCCCTGGTGCACTGAAGCAAAGCAGCCCTTCCTTGTCAGTCATTGACCAAAACTGTTGATTCTGGAACAACTGACTGTGCTGGTTGTAAAGGATGCCAAAACCTCTTGAAAGCTGGGAAGCAAAGGTGTTTTCTTTTTAAATGAATTAAGCTGTAGAAGGAATTTCCCTGAGAGCTTGTTTGATATTTGGAATAGAAATGGCTTTCCTTCTCCAACTCCACCTACTCAACACTCCAAGTCATATCCAGAGAGCCTTTAGACACATTTCTCCTCTCCTCTCTAGACTACCAGCATTGGAGTTCCACTGCATTTATTTCTAGACAGACGACAAATGTTCCAAGTGAGTCCAACTTGAATTTGCTTGCTGAATTAGGCAAGGGAAAATGTAGCAGTTGGAGGGCATTTTCTGGTCTATCAGACATGTTATCAGGGCTGAGCTGGAGGAAGTTTGGTCCAGTTTGGTTAAACTGTTAAAATCACAGCCAGTTCCTGAACTGCTTGTAAAAGCTCAGGTCTAGTACATCCCACTCAATGTAGGTGTTTTCCAGGAAGCCACTCCTGCTCTGTTTAGCAGACAGTTCCCCACTTCCCATCCCCAAAAGCAGGCTGAGAGGGATTTCTGGGCAGCTCCAGGCCCCTGGATCACCCAGACACCTTGTGAACCCCTCTGCCTCCCTAGAGAAACACAGCTGTGCCAAGGGAAAGCACAGCCCAACAGCTGCATATGCCCAAGGCAGCACGGACCTGTCATTGCTAAATGCTGTCATAGGTTCTGTGACTGAGGAAGGACCTTGCATTGAAAAACGTGTTTTGCAGACACATAGAGAGCCCCATGATAAGAGAGGCTTTAAAAAAACAAGTCTTATTGGGAGGAGTGGTAAGCCCAACTCTACCTGTACCTAAAGACACAGATAACACCTGGTGGCACTGATAAACTGCTGGAGCGTGAGCCTAATGCCCCTTGGCTCCCGCAGGAAAGAGGACCTCTACTAGCATCTGTAAATAAATATCCCCCTGTGCTTTACACACTTAAATACCTTTGCAAACCTGGCTCCTTGCCTGTTTCCCATACTTGGCTGCTGCTTCTTAATGTTTGCAGGGTAGCAGGAGCAAGAGCTCAGCTGTAATTTGGCGTTGTATTGTGCAAAGTGCTGTACAGGCACAGAACAAAAGACCTCTGACGCTTCCCAGCATCCAGGTCTTGTTGTTTTAAAAACAACCTTCCCTGTTTTGTTTATTTGTTTTTTATCTTTTATTCATTGTTTTCTTGTTTCCTTTATATTCCTGATGCCTCCAAGCTAGAATACCTTTGCTGAACTCCTGACTGAGCCAGGCCAAGCCTGCTACGTGGGAAGGACTTTTTACCTGAGTCCTGCTTATCTGCAAGTGGTGAGTGCGGCTGGAGCAAAGCTGCAAGGGTTGAAATGAAGGGTGTTAGGGGTAATGCTGCACAACAAACTTTGTGCTTCGAGATTCCCACTGGGATTAGGGAACATGAGCACTGCTGGAATAAAAAGCAAAAGTTTAGACCGTAGAGAACTGAGCAGATGCAAACATGTGACACAAAACTGAAAAGCTGTGCTCCAAGAGAGGCAAATGCACTCCAGCTGTGCCTGGAGTGGGTGGGTCATGCTTTTCCTGTGCCCAGGCTGTTTATTCGACAGCAACTACCAGGATGGGATTTCCTCCAGGTTTATGTCAAGGAGCTTCATGTCGTGTCTTTTGACTCTTAACTAGGTAAAAGTTATTGTATTAACAATCAACCAACTTTGGGTTCCAGACTGAGTGACAATTTGCATCCATCCCCAACTTACATAAACCTAAACCACCATTCTTTAAAGAAAAACTTCTTGCGCTGGTGTTTCCTATGAAATCTCACCAGGAGAAGTGTGTCTTCTGTGGGCTTTGATGCATTTCAGGTTCATTTTGGGGCTCTGTAATTCATGGCAGCTGGTTCTCTGATTATTTTATATTAAGGACCAACTTCCAGTAACATCAGTGGGAGCAGGATTTTAGCTCTAAAGCTATTATTAACTAATGCAGCACAACAATGCCTGGCTTTCGTTCTGTTTTGTTTTCTCCCAGGGTCGGAACGTGTGTGTATCCCATTAACTCTGTCCTCACTGCTCTCAAGATGTTCCACACAAATGATTTTATTTTTTTTGTAAGAAAATATATTTTACTAGGCAGTTTTATGAGAGCTGACAAAATGCCTCGTAAATAACCCAGCAGGAAATATGGGGTAAATAAAATTTTTACAACTTTATCATAAACCTGAGAAGTCTTTGGTTCCTTTTCGAATGGAATGAGCAAGGTATTTCATTAAAGGAAAAGACATGCTCTCTAAAGCCCAACAATTATAGACACAATGCCTTTTTAACCTGCAATTCAGTCAAACAGGTTTGGTGGCAGTGGAAAATGTTAAAGGCCCTGTTTTGACACTTTGGGTCATGCTCCCCACAGATCAATTTGTGCTGTAGGTTCCCTACACAGCAGAGCTGGAGAACTGGTGTGTGCCTGACCTGCCCCCAAAGTATCCAGGACCTCTAAAGAAATACAATTCTGGGAGAACCTGTTCAGGACAGGCTGAGGCTCTCTGCTGCCTTTGTACATCTCTGAGTATGCCTGGGCCCCTAAGTGCAAAGGGAGTACAAAAAAATTGGTCCTCAGGTCTTCGGCAGAAGCCTGAAATGCAATGATTTGGTCAAAGACCAAGAGTCTGAAATAGAAATGCTTGGAACAAGCCTCAGTCCTTGAACTTTGCATGAAGGGGGAATTCAGCTCTCAGCAGGAGGATCTTTGACGTGTGATATTTTGGTACTGTGGGAAGACAGGAGGGGGTGTCACTTTTAAGTTC
Organism: Dasyornis broadbenti; assembly: GCA_013397935.1. Lineage (NCBI taxonomy): Eukaryota > Metazoa > Chordata > Aves > Passeriformes > Dasyornithidae > Dasyornis > Dasyornis broadbenti. The sequence continues at coordinate 3,731,507 of VZRN01005367.1, forward strand.
TTTTCACTTGTAAAAACTCATATTGACATCCATGACTGTTTCCTACTCTCAGTGAAACAGAAATTGAGCAAAATACAACTTGTTCCTGGGTGCATAAAAGGTATGGAAACTACCTCCCAAAAGAAGTGATAAGGTGCCATTGTAGGCCTACATGGTCTGATGAGATGTTCAGATACCCTTATTATCTTCCCTGCACTGAGGGCAGACCAGAGTGGACACCACCACCCAGGCCTCACCTTGCTAACACCACAGGTACTGCACAGCCATGGCCCCCACCTCTCCTCTGGGGCATTCTTGCATAAAGCCCACCACCCAGGGTGGTATGGGCCCCACCTTCCCTTGGAGACACTGCTGCATTCCCTGCCTTCCCTCCCAGTCCCTCCCTGCTAGATAGCCCTTCCCCACCTACCCAGCAGATCTCCCAGGTCCTCAGGACATCTACAGCAACTTCCTACAGGAATGTCATGTGAGGAAAGCATCTAAAGGTTTTGCAGCAGAAATGCCATGTAAACAAGGAGGTAAGCTCGCCCCACCCCACACTCCAAGGCTCTTGTGATGTTGATTTTTTAAATGGCCGCTGACCACATTTTGGGAACCTACAGGAGAGCTGGTCCCTGCACCAACAGGTTTGAGATGTTTCAGCCTCATCCTCCATAATGCTGAGTACTCAGAGTCGCAGCTGGCTTCCAGGCCTAGTCAGGGTGTCCCTGGGAGATTTGCCTGTATAAGGGCTCCAATGTCTGGCATGTTGTCTGGAAAGTGCTGTGTAAAGAGAGACAATTACCACAGCCCTTTCCCGAAAGGAAATTCCATCTTGGCCCTGAACAGCACGGTGGTGTGGCAGAGCACAGCCCTGGCAGAGCAGGCTGGGCTGCGTGCAGGGCTCTGCCCTCCCCCGGCAGTGGCTGACAGCATGTCCGGGGGAAATCGGCTTTTCGTTGGGACACACTGCTTTAGTGAGAGCCCATATGTTCCTGAGTTATCTGTTCTGAATCCCCCTTATTATCTCAATGCCTCTGTCACCACCCCCCTGCCTCTACCCTCCCCTCAGGCCCCCACCGCGATGCAGAGGTTAAATAAAATATAATTTCCTTCTAATTTAGCCTTTGTCTTTGGCAATCAAAATGCCCTTCAGGCCCCTGTGGATTCAACCTTCCAGGTCAGGGTAGGACATGGGAAACCCCTTCCCAGGCATTTCACTGTAGATAATGTCGTGGCTGATTCATGAGATCATTCAAAGCACTGCCTTCCGCTGTGACTGCTGCTTTTGGTGTTTGGGCTCTACCTCCCTTTCCCTCCCCACAGCACAACCTCTCCTGACCAGATTTTCCAAACCATCTCCTGGGAAACTGGGAGACACAGGAGGAGTGCTCAGGAGGAGAAGAAAAAATAAGAGCAGGTTAGATCTACTGCAGCAAAGTCTCTGTGCAGGGGAGAAAAAAAGCTGTGTGAGTCCAGAGAGCAAGAGAACTCTGTGCCTGCTCCAGGAGGGGCTGAGCCAGGGAAGCAGCAATGCTTTGCAATTCTGCCGCTCCTGTTTGAGCCCTTGAGTGCCAGAGTGGACAGAAGAAGAGGGAGGACTCCTGTTGTGATCCTGCTGGGCAAATATAGCACGAGACAGGGGAACATATGCAAATATGCCTCTAGAAGCATCACCTGTGTGTTATTCGTTAAGTTAAGGGTGCAATACAAAGCAGCGGCATATTCTTATTTTTTATAAAATCCAATATCCTGTTCATCATCTTCCTGGTGACTCCCTCTAACATTACACCCAACAGAGATCATGCTGGTAAAAGAACCAATGGTGTAAAAGGAAGACCTATAAAGGACAGTATATAATTTATAATGGAGTGTTGTTATTTTAACCTCTCCTTCCTTGTTCGGTTTTATGTATTTGAGTTGAAAGTGCAGAGGCAGCAGAGAGATAGAGATAGCTTTACCCTGTAACATGCAACATGGGTGAAAAGGGGGGAAGGGCGCCTTGTTTTTGTCACTTGTGTGGTCTCCAAGGTAAGTAGGATGAGTATGGAAGGAAAGTCTCTAGTTTTGCTGTCCCACGCATTTTTCTGGCTGGGTTTGTCCATTTCTGACATGGTTGAGTGTGCAAATATGTGGCTGGGGAACAGACACAACTGTCATGTGTCCTAGGACTTGGCCACAAGTATCTCCTCACTGTCTGCTCTGAGCAGGAGATGAGGTAGGGATGCAGGAAAAGGTGAGCACTGAGTAAAGCCGGTTTGTTTGTTTGTATCCCTGGGTTATCCATGGATTAAGAACCCTGTATCGTTGGTGGATGAAGCTGTAGGGAATTACATCACAGGATCCATTCAGAAATAGAATCTATCAATTTCTGTGTCCATATCTATCTGTCTATCTACATCTATCTATCTATCTATCTATCTATCTATCTATCTATCTATCTATCTATCTATCTATCTATCTATCTTAAAGCAGCAGCCTCCTAAATAACTATTTAAAGCATTTCAAAAAGCCAAGCTGGCATGACATGAAAATCAGAGGGAGACAGCAGGGTGGGGAAAGTGCCTGAGAGCCGGGAATAGAGGACAAATGGTCCCCACCCCTGCAATGGTCCCAGCCCCCATTCTCACCCTGCTAACATCCCTCCCTTTGGTAAACAGAGACAGGCAGGTTGGCACCTTGTCTCCTCAGACAAAGGAGCTGGCGCTTTGTTTCGCTGTGTGACTCCCTGGCAGATGGGGGCTGGAGGGTGCCTGAGGGGTCTTGTTCAAGGAAAGGCTCCAGTATGCAAAACTCGCCCACAGGCAGACAGGAGAGGGCTGGGTTTCCTCCTGTGAAGGAGCTGGGTGAAACAGTTTTTGACTCCTGATGGTTCTTTTTTGACTTTGAGAAGACATAAGTAGTCTGTAGTTTTACTAACGGAGCCTTTTGTTTTTATAGGAACTGAGAGGGAAACCTGGCATTTGGAGCCAAACTTTGTTTCTGAAGAGGGAGAAAGACAAAATCCCGGCATCAGGAATGTGTGCATATTTCAAATATTTAAAATTCTTGCGCAGAATTTCTTAGGAGGTGAGAATCTGACCAATAAATCAGTGAGATGCAAGCTTTGCAAAGTCCTAATGGCTGCCAATCCTTGCTTCCAACCCTAGGGGATTTACTGGTTTTTATTCTTGTTGCTTTCAGTGGGGTAAGAGAGGAAGAAAAAGAGGAAATAGCCAAGCCAAGGAACAAGAGTTGATGGGAAGCCCATAGTTAGTTGGTCAGTTAGTCTGTCACTCAATGGTGTGTTTTAACCGGGTCTTCTTCCAAGCCATTGCACCACACGTGTGGCCTAAGCTGAATGTATGTACTTTCTCCAGCCTCCTACAAAACAAAAAGCCAGGCTGAGGCAATTACATCTCTGAAAATATATTGATTTCTTGTGGGAAGTGTCAGGCACTGCACGGGGAGATTGATTTCCATACGCAGCTGTACTGTGATGGCAGCTAAGATTTGGCCCTGTGGATGGGCAGTCTCTGGTTGAAACCAGTCACCATCAGTGGACCTGTCGTGCTGGTTTGGAGGTCTCAGTCTGGCTGGTAACAGGAAGATGCCCCCACTGCCTTTGGCATGATTTGTCCCCTTGTTTCATTATTTTCCTTCCCTACTCTGACCTATTATTAACAGACCCACCTTCTACCTAGTGTTTCTGTTTCCCCTGATATATTTGTAAAAGGCCTCTTATTCTCCTTAATCCCTTTGGCTATAATTAACTCATTCTGCATTTTTGCTGCCCTTATCTTTTCCCTGCAAGCCTTAACTGACTGAATATTCTTGTTTGGTTGCCTCCCTGTTTTGCATTTCTACTAAAGGTTTTCTTTTTAATCCTTAGATCTCTGAGCAGGCTTATTTCTTGCATTTTTCATCTTTATTTACTCTTCTTTTCCTCTCCCACCTTGCTTTACTGTATATGTAAGGACCTCATCTGCCTTACAAACATGTAGATCGCAGGACTGACTCACATGGCACATTACTTGCTCAATTTCTTAATTCCCTTCAGCTCATTCACCTTTTTCCTTTGGCACTATGTAATTTTTTTTTTTTTTTT
>VZRN01005367.1:3735580-3757334 GCA_013397935.1 Dasyornis broadbenti
TTTTTTTTTTCAATCTGGATTTGCCCTTCTTTCTTGGGAGATTCCTACCTTCCCAGACAGTTCCTTTCTTTCACCCAATAATTTTTGTTCTACAGAAAACGTGTGAAGTAAAAACTATTTTTTTTTCAGAAAAATATTATTTATTCAGCATTTATTTTTGTTCCACAAAACCAGAAGGGCTGAGTGTGGACTCAGAGCTCTCCAGCACCATGTTGCTGTGCATTGGGGTGGTAAAAGTCCACAAGGAATGGTGCAGACCTGTTCACCATAGCCTTGCTGAGGCAGCCTTTCCTGCCTGCTATTTTAGTGTGCAGAAGGAGGGGCCTTGGGCCACACTCATACTCCTCAGCCCACTGCCACCACCTGCCTCAGGAGCAAGCATGGTGAGAGGATGATTTTACTGCTAACAAAGAGATATAAACAGAAGTGAGATCTCCAGCCATGGTTTTCCTCTCCCTCCCAAGGACACCCAAAGGAGAGGCCACCAAGCCATTACAGGTACACCGTGTAATGCAGTGAGTGGGGATGGGGACGAACAGCCCATTCTTTTGTTCCTGTTATTGTGGAAACAGAGGCTAAAGCAGACGCCTTTGGTGGAGAGGGTTGGCTGCTCGCTCCATTCCAGGCTCAGTCCTGGGTAAGGGCAGCAGCAGCTGCCCATGGCCGTGCCCACAGCCAGTCTTGCTGGCCTTGGTCCCCATCATCACTCTTTACAATGCCCATGGCCACTTTTTTGCCCTTTACTCTCCTCCAGTTTCAGGCTCTGCTGCTCCAGCACTGCGGCTCAGCAGGGTAGAGTGGGGGAGGGAAGGAGGAAGAAGTTTGGGGGTGTTGCTTTACAGAAGAAAAGGAAAAAAAAGTGAAAAGGCAGTCCTCTGGGGCCTGGGCATGTTGGTGGTTTTGCCACTTCCGTTGCCTGATCCACCTTTTCAGACACACACGAGGAGACTTCTGAGAAGAGCCCTGAGCCAGCCCCGAGCGCTGCGGCATCTCCGTGCACGGGCAAGGGGACAAGCAGTGCCCAGCACGCCGGGAAGCGCAACAGCCAGGCCAGGCTGCTCCCAAACACACACTCACGCAGGCACACCTACCAGCTTCTTTCCACTAAAGAGGCTTCTTTCATTTCCTGCGAGAGGAGGAGGTGGGAGAGAGGGAACTTGAAGGCTGCAAATTCCTTAGCCACATATCTCGCCTCCCTCTCCTTTCCTATGCTGCCTGCCAGCTCCACGTTCAGGAGCTGCGGCTCCTGCTTCCCATACAAATAGGCAAGGCTGAACAACTGTGCTTTTAAACCTTCTGAGACGTTCTGTTGCTTTGAGGGTTGTTTTCTTATCACAGCATTTGTGTGCTTTGCCTGTCAGAGCCACCTCAAGGCTGCTCTGACTCCATAGGGCCAAGTTGTTGGGTAGCTGGTTTGGAGCACAGGCGTGCCTTGTGCTGTGATTTAAGCATTTTTTCCACCCAAGCTGCCCCCTTCTTGCCCCCAGCCAGCCCCAGGAAGCTTGTCTTCATGCATATTGACAATTACCCTGTGCTGGAGCAAGGCTTTTCCAAACTTTCAGCACTATACCTGCCATTTCAAAGGTATATTGCTGTCGAGCACCCAGCTTGTCACAAAACTGTGAGCTGGAGACACTAAAGCAGCAGGTGGTACCCAGGTGAGTTAGGCTAATCCTCGGCTTTTCTAAGTCAGGGTTACTTTCCCTCATGAGTAACTAGGACAAGTACAGGAGAGGCAGATGGGTGTTTCAGTTTTGTGACTGCAACTTGCAGGCTTTCCCTTATTTTTTATGAGATAGGTTGTATTGCTTCTCCTGTGTCAGGGACAGAAGCATTAGGGGTAAATGGGTGAGATCTTATTCCCACCCCAGGGCTGCCATGGCTGTGAGGTGGTGGTGGTTCTTAGCCCGTACAGAGCATCCTGATGCAGTGCTGTGGCTAAGTTAGAGCCACTGCTGATGCAGGAGGGACTCCAGCTGCCTCTTCTGTTTCTTTGCCTGACCCTGCAGGCATAAACGAGTGGTATCAATCAGAAATCAGCCTGAAAGTCAAGTAGATTTTGTGTTAATCTAAATAGGGGAAATCCTGTGCACTGAGATTTCAGGACCTGGTGGCTGGAGTGCAAAATGCATGGAGAGAAAATGCACTTCTGCAGAACGTTTCCCAAGGCATCCAAGGACTCTCTGAAACCCACAAAGCCTGCCCTAAAACCACAGCTGCAACAAAAGAGGAAGAGTCCACAGCAGAACTGGGAGCATATCAAACCTTGCAAAATCGGTCTCTTTCTGTGGTGGGGGGCATGTGTATAAATACATTTGTACATATACACAGAGAGAGAGCTGTGCTTGTTCAGCGTTGGGGCTAAAAGTGAAGGCAGACTGCAGCAATGCTGAGCAGGGGCGGTGATTGCAGGCAGGGCTTGATCAAGGGGGCGTGGCCTGAACGAGTGTCCTCACAAGGAGAATGACCAGTCTTCTCAGGACCTCGTACAGCGGATTTAAAACATTCTGGGTGGTTTGCGAGCCACAGAGATAAATTCAGCAAAGATGTAAATGGGATGTAAATGCTCTCAGAAAGAGAGCAGCAAGGAAGAGGGCACAGATGAAAAGATGTCCAAGTGGTGCAGAGTGATAGCGCAAAAGGAGTGTAATTTCCAAGCGACGCTAAGGAAGAACATAGGAAAAGAAAGTAAAAAGATTGTGTTAAAATATAGCCAGCTGTCTAACATGCCAGTACCATCTCTGTTCTTGTCAGTCCTGACACCACTGAGTGCAGCCACTGTTGAGTTCCGAGTTGTGCAAGGTCCCATGAAGGCAGTGTTGAAAGCTGATCCCAGTGAGACTCTGCCCAAGGTGGCTGCTTTTCTGGCCATTTAGTCAGAAGCTCAGGGTTAACTCTTTCTGTGATGCACAACCTTTGCTGTGCAGGTGTGTGTCCCTCCTGAACAGCTTTGTTGAAGCTGGAATGACTCTGGCCACAGGGATCTTGACAAAGAAAGGAAATGCACAAAGCCTGTGCCTGGACACATTGTCTGTAAGAGCTGTTGCTTCATCTGGGCAAGCCTCTGGGCTCATAGTGCTGGTGCATACTTTGGGAATGTGCCTATGGTATGGTTTGCAGTCAGAACCATGTATTTTGCCTGCTGCATGTATCCAGCTGCAAGTTTCCATTTGCAGCAGGTGACCATGTCTGAGGCCTGCACTAACACAGATTAATGCATTGCCACAACCCTACATGATGTAGAAAAATCCTGCCTTAACTGAGCAGGCATAGACTGTAGGACCTGTTCTAAATCTCAGGAGTCTGTAGCTCCTATGCACAGCGGACTCGCCTCCTGAAGGACTTTAGAAAGCACAGAAGAGGGAAATGAACTGGAGATCCTTGCTGCTATCACAGTTCTTCTGAGCATGCGGTCAGCAGAAAAACAGCTACTCCGTGCTTTGTCTGGACTGCAGGCAGACAGGCTCCACTGGGCAGGCCACAGCCCTGGTTCCCTGACAACCTCATCCAGGCCAGGGATGTGGTTGGGGCTCCTTGACCTCCTTTAGCCCACACACCCAATCTTTCTTCCCAGGAAATCAGATCCGAGCTGCTGTGACCCTCAAGCTGGAAGGTCCAAGGAGTGGCTGAGACCAGGGGTTACAGCAGCATTTCTGTCTCGGAGGTAATCTATATCTTGCCTTCCACTGGAGCAAAAATCACTTTCATATCCCTCAAAGTCAGCCTCCTGTAGAATTGGTGGAGAAAGAGAGTAAAGCAAGAAGATAATGCAGCAGGGAAGCATTTCTTTGCATCTTTCCTGGGTAGAAGCATTGTCCTCATTCCCATCACTTGTAGGACCAGCTGAGATTTCTGGCAATGCTGGACACAGCCATCACTCTCTAGGTTCCTTTCCCTTTCATTGTCCCTCTGGAGAACAGGACTCCTGTTAAAAACCCTGCAAGTATCATTGAGAGTCAGCTCTATTATTCACCAGCCAGTGAAGCAAGACAGGCATACTCTCCCACAACCTAGGGATGCCCCTCTGATCTATTACCAATGGGGCTATCTTTAATGGGATCAGAGCCTGCCCTTTTTCACATCCCACAGGGACAACACCTGCCCACCAGAGAACAAAGAAGAAACCTGTTGTGATGGGAAAAAAGACAGAGTTCTCTCCAGAGAGGCAGTGAGGCTGTTTGATTAAGAGCATCTTTCTCCCAGACAGCTGGTTTGCTAGCAAAACAACCAACTAGACTTCATCTTTATGCAAGAGAGAAAATCTCTGTGAAGCAAATGCCACAAGTCCCATCTTACTCACCTATATAAACCACAAGAAATCTGGGGAAATCTTTCAGAAGAAAACTGTAGGAGTAAGAGGGAAAATATTTCTGCCTAAACCCAATATTTAAGAAAATATTTTAAAAGGCTAATTCAGTGCAATATTTGAAATTCTGCAACAAAGAGATCTATCTAGATCTATCTTGTCCAGAGTTAGAGTGGAAGGACTCAGGCATTCTTTGATGTGTTTGTGCATCCTAGTTCCTTTGGCAGTTTGGTGACTCTGGCAGAAATGTAATTGTGAGCAAAGCTTTATTCCAGTGGATGCAGCACGTAGCAAGAAGTTCACCTTCAGTTAGAGAGAATCTTAATATGACCTTCCATAAAAAAGGGGCATTGTTTTGAGTTGTTAAACAGCTGCTGTGTTCCACCCCAGTAATGGTTGCAATTCAGAAGTGAATAATATAAGCCTTAGATAAACAGCTGGTAAAATAATTGGGATCTTTCCTGGTGGGGGGAAGCAGGCAAGTTACTCAACAGAAAGAAATTATTATTCTCACTGCCTAGGAAATGAAGTGTTCTCCTTTTCATCATCAAGTGGGCTTCCACACAGAATCTCTCCCCGCCCTTCTGGAAGCAGCCCAATGCCATTTGCAGTGCTCTCTTGCCATCTTCACTCTCATAGGAAGCAAGAGACGGTTTTAGTTTGGATTCATGCATCTTCTCTGTTTTGCCTTCCTACCTTTGTCTCCTTCTTCATCCCATCTCCGATCTTCTTAAAAATAACCCTCCCAAATGCCCTTCTACTGTCCTGTACGGGTGCAAACACCATCTACTTTCTTGAAGCAGCCGTGACATGACCGCAAGGGAACCAAAGTTTCCCCCAGCCACTCCCTCCTGCCAAGCTCCGAGTGTCCACTCGGTACACGCTGTGTCTGCTGGGCTGGAGCAGGACTGCAAAGCACCGGGCCTTGGGTCTTGGCCTCCATCGGATGAACAATTTCCCGTTGAAGGTTACTCACTTCCTGTTTTCCGTATTTAGACAATCTGGGCCTGTTGGGAGCTTTGATTTGTTGTAAACTTCAGCTGTTTTAAACGTTAAGTCGCGGGAGACTGTGGTAAGGGGGAGGAGGGGGAAAGGCCTGGAGACAAATTAGGGCTATTTAATACCAGGACTGTGTTCTCTCCACAGTGTTCTAGTGACCATTAGAGCATGTGAAAGGAAGGTCAGGGGCTGACAGCATGGGATATGGCAAAAGGGCTGCTTCACAATGGGCTGGGGCTGGAGGTGCTGCGTGCGGCTCTGTGTGTGCATGGGGCTCTCCATGAGTGTGCGTGGTCAGCACTTGGAATCAGCCGGGGGATGCACTCCAGTGGCTGTTTTCTCCAATGTGTCTTTTATGCCACAAGCAGCTGTATGGAGGTGGTAGCAGCAGTGCAGCAGCTCCACAGCGAAGGCAGGGACGAGCCTCTAACCCAGAGAGTGCTGTGCCCTTTCCTTGTGCCTATCAGTGCACACCACATGCTGACATTTGTTAGAACTTGCCCAGAAGTTTGCTAGGCTGGAGCAAGTTAACACTTGTATGTAGCTGATAGGGCAGGTCATGTCTTTTTCATGCCTGCTTTGCAAAGGTAAACTGAGGCACAGAGCACTGTAATTCTGCTTTTTATCAGAAAGTGAGTGTGTGAGGGAATGGGGTGAGTCCTGGCACCAGTCAGGCAGTGGTCTGCCTTCCAGAGATGAGCTTTTTCATCAAGAACATCATTCCTGTGCTGGTGGGAGTAATGCTTGGAAATAGAAAAATAACGTGCAGTCCAGAGCACCTGTGGCTCAAAGGTTATATGAATTATTTTGGTCTGTTCCTTTTTTATCATCTAGTTCTATCTATGATTGACTCTCAAAATGGGGTGTTTTTACTTCCAAATTTTTCAAAATTCTACAAAAAAAAGAGAAGAAAAATAAAATAATGGATGGGCTGAATTAAAGCAGGAGATGGCAAATTAATCTGAATTTTACAGCAAAATACGGTAGGGATTGCCTTGAAATCACTCTAGCAGTATAACCTGCCACCAGAATGCCAGTGTGGGCAGGTTGGAGTGAATTAAAGAACCAGAGATAAAAAAATCACAACCAAAATAGACAACAAAATGTCCCAGGTAAAGAAATCTGCCATGTACTCTCTGCCTGACAGAGAGCAGGCAGGAGCTGAATCAAGAGCCAGAGGAAAATAAAAGCACTGGGGAAGACTCTGGTGAAGCACTGAATTGTTTAGAAGAAACACGGGTCCATGTTCACGCTCTGGTATTGCTGGGCCCAACTCCAAATGATTTACACAGGCTCTTGACCCTCCTGAGCCAGAGTTAACTTTCCCCCAAATAACTCCCCGCCCAGAGTGCAGAACCGCAGAGAGAGGTATGTGCAGGATATAGGCAGGTGGCTGTTTTCTGCCTAGCACTGCTGCATAGGCTGGGTTAACATTATACTTCCCTGATTCAGGTTTTTATAGACCAAACAGTAGCAGTTCCCTCCCTCAGTGGTATGTCAAAGCCTTTCCCTGAAGGAGGGGTTAGTTCTCTATTGTCTTTCTACCTGCTGGATGTTTTCTCTGCTGTATCTCTCACTCTGTGATTGCATTTCGTCCAGATGCACTTTCGGTGCTCAGAAATGCAACTTAGTTCTTACTGCAAATGCGGGGTAGTTCTGCAGTGTCTCCCATAAGTTTCCTCTGATGGGGGTTCTCAACCTCTCAGCAGCACCTTGATGCAATCTGAGGCCTGGATTTGGGGCAAGCTCTGGATCTGACAGGGACACATCAGACTGAACCACCAGGATTGACGTCAAAGCCAGCACCACCGAGAATTGCACCCAGAGCTGTTCAGGCAAATGGTGTCTCTGAATCAGCACCAGTCGGCTGCCCTCATGCTGAGGTTTGATCTGTTACACCCAGAGCAGCCTGGTTTGCACTCATATCAGCATGCTTAAAGAACAGTCACTTAATCTCACTTAGAAATGTTTACTTGCAAGGACCAGATGGCCCAGGGAGTTGGGCTAAACAAAGCATTTTACTTCTAGGTCATGCATTCTAATCCAGCCCAGGTTGGTGATAAATGAACATACTCACCTGTTAGCCACTTTTGGCTTCATTTTTGGTTGTTTTTCAGGCTAATTTCCAAGGGAAGATGCTGCACCACAAGATCTCCCTCTCTGCCCTGCCACAGTTGGTACTGATTTGACCGTCTCTGCGGAGAAGCCAAGGATCAAATGCACCATGGCGCCAGACTGTTTTCTTTTGCAGCCTGCAGGTAAGGGGAAGTTGTCCTGTGTCTGGCTGTGTCACGCCTGCTCTACGGATGGGCAGGAGTTCAGTTTGCAAATCTGCCCCTCCAACCCCCTCTGCCAACATGAAATTAATTTTTAAAAAATGGGAAAATACTTAATTGCAGTTGACATATAGGCACTCTCTGCTATGAACTTTATGCACGAACACAGATAACAGCATCAAAATTAGTGCCTGCTTCCCACTTGTCCTGCTATAAGCAATAAATGTTTGGCAAGTCAGTAAATAACAAAATTCTCATGTGGCCATCTACAGGTCACCAGAATACTTAAGAAGTTTGCGTTAATTATACCATGTTTGCCATCAAAGAGGGGATATTAACCCTTTCAAGCTGTTGCAGGAAAGCAGTGAAGTCATTTGAAAGTAAGTAAATGAGGTCTTGTCACTAAAAGTGCAACCTTTGCAAAACAATAATAAAAATAAAGGGTTATTTTAAGCAAAAACCTCACTAGACATCATGGAAAATACAGTACCTTTTCAGCTTTCCTTTTATTTATTTTGGATTTTGACATCAAACACTCCCTGTAACCTAATCTTCTTGGCTTTTGATGTGGCCGTGGAGACATGACAATTAAGCACAGCTTAAAACAATAATTCCAACAACAGGAACCAAAGGCAAGTAATGTCAGGGTTCCCCCCTCACAAAAAGCCTGTCCCCCAGTGTTTGGTGGTAGTGAAAGGACTATAATCCCAATTTGTTGCCTCGATATCTGCTCTGTGCTTACACTTTACATTGAACTTTACACACTTGCTCCATTTCCATTCCCTGCTGTTTGTTTTTCTTATGCTATGCAAAATGTCTGGAGACAAACACGATACACACATTGCAGAGAGATGTTTTGATCTTTCACAGATTAGTGCCACCTGACAAACACAGGATTATTTATTATCTGTGTTGCAGGAACTGCTGAAGCCCCTGCTCAGAGAGGCGCGCTGCTCCGGGTGCTGGGGGATGCACCACCCCTCCTGACAGCCTGATGGATCATGGTCCCAGTTCTTTCAGCAGATCTGACCAAACCAGCAAAATACCAGCAGAGAGGCAGCCCCCAGATAAGCCACCATCACAACCTGAATTGATATGTGATGTGCAACCAAAGCAAACAGCTTGATTATTTCATATTTTAAAGAGATGTTGCTAGTTTGCCTTTCTCAGCTATTCAAAGATGGAGGGAGAGAGGCCAAGTTTAGTTATAACCCCATTTTAAACCTGTCTGAAAAAGAACATGTTTCTTTTTAAATGAAGCTTGCACGGTATGCTATAAACTGCCTCTTTTTTTTTTTTTTTTTTTTAATAGGTGTTTGCACTAAGCCTTGCTAAACAAGTTAGAGAGATGATTAACTCGTCTGAAACGATGCAGGAAGACCTCATCCCAGTTGCGTGTTCTTCCTTCAGCACACTGAGAGCTGCTGCTGCTCCGTGGTATTCACGAGCAGGGCTTGCAACCAGGGTTGGGCAGGAGGCTGCAGGGGAAAGAGAAGCACTGGTAGAAAGGGCTGGAATTTACACACTCACTGAAAAAGGAACTCAGGTTATTTTTTTCCTTAATGAGTAAAGAGTTATCCCCAAGCTGGTTTCCACAGAAGTGAGACACATCTCCCAGGGGGTCAGAGGAGGAAACCCAAAGTTCACCAGCAGTTTTCTTGAAAATATTGCTGCTGCAGGAGCAGCAATGCCCACCCCTACACATGGCGGGGGGACTTTGCAAGACTTGTAAGGTCCTTGCATGGGTCAGACTTGACTGTGTGATGAAAGCGGCTGGAAAATTTTGGCCATGGAAGATCTGTCTGGTAAGCACTTTTCTTATCCTCATATGCTAGCCCATGTGCACATCCCCCTGCACTCGCTGTTCCCAGGGCAGCACTGAGCAGCTCCAGGCTGACCATCCCCCTTTGCTCCCTTCATGCCACTGATAACGACAAATGGCAAGAAATAGGTTTCCAGGTTGAGAATGTTCCTTTGGAGAACTTTCCCTGGTCTAATACAGGTCCTGCCTTGAAACCCATTAAGCAACTGGCTACTTTTCTAAGTTTACAGTGCCTTTAAAATGTGTTTTTAAATGCAAAAGTATTTCTCTAAACACTTTAAAAGAAACAACACACACACACACAAAAAACAATCTCAAGAGAAACCACAGTTCATCATCTGCAATGTGGCTGCTGCCTCAAATTTTAAACTAGTTCAGAAACTTTAGCGCACTTAACTGCGTGACCTCGTTACTCCAAAACAGCACTGGAGAGTGAGCTTTTGTACCTGTGCTCTTAATACTAAATCATTCTTTAACTACCCTTTTTTGTCCTACCCTGTTGGGGTTTTCAAATATCAATAGACTGATCTGCATAAAGTATAAGCTAATAATTCTACTGGCAACAATGACGGTAATTTTTCCCCTCTACTAAAAGCAGCTTTTATAACATGAAGCTGGGCACAGGTAGTTTCACAAAAAAGGTATTTTATTATTCTTAGCAATATTCACCTTGAAGGAATATGAGGAAAGCATACACTTTTTACAGACAATATATAAACATGTTGTACATAATTAACAATAACTTAGTTCACTAATCCAAAAATAAGCAAAATAAAAATTAAAATAAAAACAGAAAATACTGAAGAATTTTTTTATGCTGATACAAGTACAAAATAATTTAAATCTCGACTGCCGTTGTCTATGCTGCAGTGACTGACAATATATTGCACTTTGTCAACTGTATCAGTAATCCCTGTCTTTCACCCACATCCCTTCCCCTCTGCCCAAATCCTACAGAAATTTGAGTTGGGTACAAATAATGTACAACTGTACCATTGTAAAAGGTAAAAAGTAAAAAGGACCTAATTTTTTACCTCAGTAGATTAAAAATTCTTATGATTTCTCCCAACCAATTTAGTTTCCCATTTATTTCCACTTCTTTACAAAGTGCACCTATATGCCTATGCAGACCAAAAAAAAGAGGAAAGCAGGATTTTCATGGCTGCTTGGTTCTTAATTATAAAATACTAGAATTACAGGTTTAAAAAACAATTTACATACATCCATTTTTTGTTTCATTCTGGTTTTTTCTTTAAAGCAGGACTTTTGCAGTTAAAGATACAATTTGGCTTGATCCAAAAAAAAACAAAAAAGAAAAACCCAACAACAAAATAGTTAAAATTTTAAAAAATAAAATAAAAAGCTTGTCACAGAGTTAAGCTTACGTGGTTTACATTATCAAACCCCTCTGTTCATTGGGGCATTTTCATCAGAAGTATAGCTAAATATGTACACTGTATGTTATACTGGAGCTTGTGTTCACGAGAGGCATCAGATCATAACAATCAATAGAATACACTTCACATTGGCAATAACTTTGTTTTCGGTCATTTACGTACAGTATGGTTTAATAATGGGAGATTTAAATTTTTTTTCTTCTTTTTTTTTTTTCATATAAAATCTGCTATGGAAAACAGACGTTCCCCTTAGAACGATGCTTTCCCTCGTCTCATCAGCTGCCGCTGTGTCTGGGATTTGACGGATGTGTGAAGCTCAAACTGATTGTCTCTCTTTTTCCCCTCTCCAGTGATCTCAACCTCATTTCTGCCCTTCCTCCCTGTGAAGTCCACTGGGGCCTGGATGCCTGAGACAGCACGAGCTGGCTGTGTGTGGACGTGGTGGCCACACTGCCTGAAGTTTACCCAAGCAGCTAATCTGCATTTTTAAGCAACAGCTGCCAACACAACAGAACAAAATGCTTCAACCTCTAAAGTCTGCGAGCAGGATGGTTTTTGTGCCTCGTGATGGTTTTGGCTGTGCTAGAACTTAGCTGCAACAGTTTTGGTAAATGCCTGTATCTCACCCCTTGCTAGTGCAGGATTGCCTTCCCCAGAGTTTTTTCCCAACAGTTTGCCCGACCTAGGTTGTCTGTTTTGAGGAACAATAGGGTAGCTGGAAGAGGGGCTCTTCTTTTAAATAAATCTTTCATGTTAGGGAAAAGAATGAAGGAGTTGTGTAAAAATAATCACCATCTTGGGCATATTAAAATCCCGTATTACAGCTACATTTTTGCTTTGTTCCTTGCCCTCGCAATGTTTTCCCCCTTCCTAGTAACTTTGGTATGGAAGATAGATGGAGCTAATCCAAGAGGGCTGTCAAGTACATTTCCCCTCTCCTCCTTATTTTGAAGGCAGCTTTTCTTACAAGGTAGCCATTGCAAATGACAGCACAAAAACATGCAATCAGACGGGTTGAGGCTTTTTGTGGAAAACAAAATAAATATGACTGTGTCTGGTTTTAAAAATTACAGTTTAATAAAGACGTCCTTTTCTCTTTTTGCCTTTTTTTTGTTTTTGCTTTTTTTTGCTTTGTTTTTTCTTTTTTCTTCCTTTTTTTCCCCATCCCAAAGTCCGCAATAGAAATCCAGCGTGTCTGGCTTCCAGTGAGCCAATTCCATCCTGGGAGGCTGCTTATATCTCTTTACAATATTCACAGTAATAACAAAGAGAGAAAGGAAAGCCAGTTCCAAGCCTTCTCCTTCAGCTTCTGCCATCTTTTGCTTCCTGCTGGACCATTAAGTATCAAACAGGTGAGTTCTTTTTTCTTATACCTGAGGGGGCAAAGTGCATTCCAGGCACCACTACACATTTCTGCAGAAGACCCATCATTTGCAAGGTTTTAGTCCAACATTAAGAGTTAAACCACATGGGAGCAAAGATCTCCTTTTGCCGTCCCTACATTCTCCTCTTGGCAGAACATTTTCTTACTTGGTGTCATCTTAGGTAAAGTCCCATGTTCTTGTATCTGGGTGGGTCTCTTGGTCATCAGGTTTTATCCCATGGCTGTAACCATGCTGGATGGGTGTGGGTGTCCAAATGAGATGCTGGAAGAGGGGTGGATGGGGGTAGGTGTTGGTAGGATGTGTCCAGAGTGGCTGAAAGGGGGCAAATGCCCCATGGGTGCCATGTGACTGGCAAGGGCAGCAGCGCTGAAGGGAGACGACTTCTCCTGCATGCACTTGGACAGTTCCTCAAAACACTCAGAGCCTTTCTTGCTTTTCTTTGATTTGTTGGACATTTTCCTATTCCTGGTCTGAATTCCTTCCTTTTTCATGGTCAGAGGCCTGTTCACCTGCAAGAAATGAGAAAATCAGGCTCATGCAGACAAAATGACCTTATTGTGCAAAAATGAAAATATTTGGACAGCCCCCATGGGTTTTTCCTGGATGGAGACCTTTTTCTGGCCAAAAAAAATGGTGTTTCTCTCTGCAGAATTTGTTTATATTGATTTGTTTAATAAAACCACACACAAAAAGAACCCCTAGACATGAAAAACAAATTCAACTGAATTTGGCAGCTGATGACTCTCTTTCCCGTAGGCTTACCCTCAGTCCTCATTCATTTCCTAATAGAAGATCAAACTAGGAGGAACATGCTGACCCAAATTCAGTCCTGAGACATGAGCAATCTTGTACCAGTAACCTCTGTTACTTACAGTGTAAATAACGTTCCAACATATCAAGTGTTCCTGCTTAGGATTAATTTCTTAAAAAAAAAAAAAAAAATAAAGCCTTAGATGTAATTATTTTTTTACAAGTCAAAATTAAGTTAGCCCATCAGGATTAATTTTTGCAGAGCCCATTCCAAAGGCCTCTGTTTCTGGAGGGAAACGGCACACAAAACCCACTTAGTTAAAACCAAGTGTGGCAGCTCTGTTTTGCCTGGTTTGCCCAAGCGTTAGAAGCCAAGCTAATACATTGTAATGTCACTGAACTTAGCATCACTATGCTGACAAAGAACGGCTGTCACTTCCCAGGGGAACCTTAGAGACTGGGGAAGGAATAAAACAACAACCAAACCCCTGAAACCAATAAAAGCCTAGTGTACACTATGCAGTTAAGACATCAATCCAGGCTAGGCAAGCAGCGACACATGAGATGAGTAAATACTCACATTGTGCAATTTATAGTAGAGTCCGCAGGCATTACAAACTGGGTCCCCGTTTGCATTACGTCGCCATAAGGTCGTGGTGGTTGTCTGACAGTTGGCACAACAAGTCCCTGCTCTCCTGGCCGCTGACTAACCAAAAGAAAAAGAAAATTAAAATGTATCACCAGACGGAGGGAGATCATGAGAAAGGTCAAATTGGGCTCAATATTTAGTTTGGGGAGAACCAGTTACTAAGATTTTACAGAGCATCAGGGCTGGAGGAAAGCTGTTGTCAGTTTTACATTTTATGGCCGTTATGTTTTTGTTTAAATTTAAATATTCTCCTATGCAAACTGCAGTTTCAAGCCCCATGGTGTGCAAGGGAAGTAAGGAGAGACACAATGAATCTCCAATTTCACAAATAAAATTTTAGAGGGGGGAGGAAAAAATCTTGACTTTTTCAAATTTTCTCTTTGCAGGATTCTAGAATGCATCATGAAAATGTATTTGCCTTTTTTCTTTTTCTTTAATGACCGATTTAGTCTGTGCCAATGTTTGGACTGGGTTTGAAAACAGGGAATCTTTAAGAATGTGATTTTTACCCCTACTCTGGCCCTTGAGGTGGACACAAAAGAAAACGAACCACATTACTTAGCTGGGTGCAGTATTTATCAGAGCCATCACTGAAAATTCAGTTTGCATTTACAAGTGAAAGGGAGAAAACAAAACCGGCTCCAACTTTCTTTAAATATTTAGCAAACCAAATTTCATGCCTTGCAGCAATGATTCTGCTGACCCGTCTGCCGCCTCTGTCCCTACTTAGTTCCTTGGCTGACAAGCCCTCAAACAACTGTCTTAAAATTAAACAAAACCACCAAAAAATCCACCACCCTTTCCTAAAACTATTGTTCTGCTGAAACCAAGGTGAGGGGAAAGAAAAATGCCCAAACATTCACCCACCTCCCAAAACATGAACAGGAAAAGTAGAACAGCAGGCAGCCGTGATTCCTGGATGGGCCCTTGTCTGGCAGACTTCATGATAAAGCGTCCTTTGTGCGTGGACAGTGGCGTACAAAGTGTTATGGACAGACTAACTGCATCCCATATTTTGGGAAATTATTTTGTATTAGAAACCTTCAGTCCTGCCTCTAGAAGTGGACAAAATACCAAGTCCATTTTATGCTACTGAATTAATGCTGAGGACTCAGTATTTTCTTTAATTGGGGTTTACTTCCTAAAGCATATCAATCACAGTCATTCCCCGGGGGCTTTGCTCCCTGGGTATTTCTGTGATTAGCCATGGAGAGCTTTGGGGTGAAGCAGCAGCAAACCTCCCAATAATGCACAGGGCAACTCCATGAGCACAGAGCCAGTACCAGGGCAGTGTCTTTCCCAGAGAACTCCGTGCGCTTCCCTGCCCGCCAGCCCTGGTGGGGAGCTGGTGCCACTGGAAGCACAGCCCGGCCTGCTCGCCGAAGAGGAGTACAGGGTTCTGTTCTCACTTGCTCCTGATTTATGCCATGGCCCTCTGTAACTTTCCTAAAGCTGATGGACGGCTCAGCAGCTTTAGGCAAGAATCAGGCCCTCGGAGACTCATATATTCCAGTGCCTTACTCGCCTGTGAGAACAGGCCAAAGGCAGAAAGAGGGGTTACCCCCTACTGCAAATGCACTCATGCAACCCAAACACAATTAATGCCAGACGTTCAAACACTGACATTATTAATATGATCACTTTGCTATTGCATGGCAAATGAAAAAATTCCCAAAGATGGCCCTCTCCTCTCCCCCGCAAACAAGCAAACTACAGTGGAAAAAGGGGCAATAAACAAAGCTGTAAATCAATTAAAACAAAACAAAACATTTAAACAACTACACTAAAAGAAAACCTCTCTAGTGCCCCGCAAACCCCGCACAGTGAGCTAAGTATAACAGTCTCCCAACACACTGGAAGGTGGAGACCTATGTTTGCATATTTGAGATGGCTTACTGATACTCAACTATGCTGCTTAACTCTATGGTCTGTCCCATTCAGTCTGGAAAGCACTTGAGCCTGAGAGACGATAATGTTACACTGTTGTCTTAACATTTTTCTATATGTCAGTCACTTTAGAAGGCAAGTCATTAAGAAGCTTGCATAGCTGAAATTCTGACTCACGACAGAAATCTTCTGTATCCCATCCCAGTGTTAGAACAGTAATGCCAATTTTCTGCTCTCTAAACCTCATTGAAACTTGCCCACAAATAGCCAGGAGACTTAGGCACTATAAATCACAAAGCTCCAAAAAATATATTTATTATTCTTAGCATTTTACGCATTATTTGTGGAGTAGAGTGTATTAGAAATTTCAAAACAGCAAGCATGACTGGCAAGGCTTGCCTATAGAAACTCTCTAAAGCTTTTAGAGTCAGGAAACAGATACACAAAGTTTCCTTATCTTTAACGTACAGATATCCGGATAGGAAACTACTACCAGGAGCTTAGAAAGGACTTTTTTTTAAAATCACTCAAATGAAAATACAAAGTATAGGTGACTCCATGGAAAAATAATAGGATTTTTTTTAACAGTAGGGGATTGTCTGGGGAGGGAACCAATATTAATATTGCCAGAGAATATAAGAGTGAAAATTACTTCATGGCTTTTATACAAATAATTATTGAGCAGGGAGCAGTAGCTTTGACTCATCTGATTTGTTTTGCTTTTTTGGAGCTGGAACTTTTTTTTAGTACATGGTGCAGGACATTCACGCTCATAACCCTTTCACTCCCAGTGTGTGCCCAAACCGTCCCAAGAGGCCAAATAAATGAGGAATTAAATTAAAAGCTGTCACCCGAGGATAAACGGGGAGCCAGGCACACGATATCCCACTGCATTGTGAGCAGCAGGGAGGCTTGGGACAGAGGCGGGCTCGGTGGTCTGTGCTGGGATGGGGGCGGAGGGGTGGAGGGGGAGATGTGCCCCGAGGCACGGCAGTGACCTCGCCGTGACTGACCCCCGTGTACTGTACAGCTCGGCTCCACGCAGGGGCTGAGCAGAGATGAGGCACGACTGACTTGTGCCTGTGTGTGGTCCCTTTGCCTTATTTTTCCCCAAACCCAGGAGAAACAGAGACACCTACCAGCCTTCGCTTAGGTTTAATGAGAGGTCGGTTTTGACCGTTCATTTTGTGGTAGAGCCCGCAGGCGTTACACAGGTAATGCCCGGTGCCGTCTCTTCTCCAGAGAGGGGTAGCAGTGGCTCCACAGTTCACACACTCTCTGCCTTCTAAATGGAAACACGAAGAAACCGGATTTCTTTCTTTAAAAACAAATTCACAAAATCTTTTTGCATTGTCCTTTAGGCATTTTTCACAAGTCAAAACAGTGTGTTAATTCTGTTAATTAAGCACAATCAGACAGCAGTGACATCTACAGCACATGCAGCAAGGAGCTCAGTGTTTTGAGAACTCCCAGGCTCCAGTGAGTATTTTATGTCATGATCAGAAATAGGCAGCGCTCTCAGCAAGGTGAGAAAGAGTGACACTCTTATTGTGTCAGATGGAAGTTATCGTTTCAGCAAGGAGAACTCCCTCAGTCTGCGCTGGGCACCACTCCCCTCCTGTATCTGTTGCACTCCACTGGTGAAATCCCGTGTTCCCCTGCCACAAAAACAGTCGTGCACGTGCACACAAACACACACACCTGCAAACACATAACACCTTAAAGAGAGAGTCAGAGGAAGAGGTTTTCTAGAATTAAATCTAAGCAAAAAGACCTCCAATTCTGCACTTTCTTTTTTGTTGCAAATGCTACAGGATGAGAAAGTAGAGCCGAGCAGACTGGGAATGGATACAGAATACCAGAGACTCAGTTGTGATTTTTTGTTCTAAAGACAGAAAAACGCTGCTAATGCTGTTCTTTGAGAAAGTTCAGTTTCACTGGAAATTACTGTAAAAAACAGGCTTTGAGTGCTTTTCTGTTTCTGTGATTTTTCAACAATCCAGTTTGAATTTGCTAGGGAGCAGTTTACCTTCATTATTAGTTTTAGTAGTACAATGTGGTAAACATGGCATTGTAGAATAGCTGTATTAAATAAAACACAACATGGAACTCCTAAATATCCATCTCTGCCTCAGAAAGCTCCATGCTAAAAGTTCATTTGCCTTGGATGGTTTAAGGGCAGGTCTGCTTAATATAGAAATCTCTCTTAATATAGTTTATGCAAATCCTACAGTATTTAACTGGAAAGGAAATTCTTTTTGCTAATAACTGAAGCAGGCCATGTTGAGTTCAGCGGGGCTTGTGTCTACTTTAATCTAGGGAGTGTGTAGCTTTTAAACAACACAGTCTAAAGTGAAAAATGAGGGGAGCTCTGCAGCGTTGCATTTGTAGCTTTTGTCCCTCCTAGGGCAGGAAGCTGCAGGAGTCGTCCTGTCGTGAGTCTTAGTTTTCCTACAAAAACACTGAGTGGTCACGAACTTTCCCCAGTTCCTTGCACTGGGAGCTCCCTTAAAGTGGGGGGAGAAAAAAGAAGCAACTGCAAAACAAAACAAAAAACATCCTTGCTTCCCTCATCTAAAAATCATCGGCAGCTAAAGGACAAGAATTTTTAAAAAGCTACTCAAGATCTCTCTATCTTTAGAGACCTGGATCTTGAATCAGTTTCCAAACTCAGGAGGCTTGGGCTACCAATTGCCTGTAGTTTCTCTTTATGCACTACCGAAAAATACATACACATAGTAGCAACTGCCTGGAAATAATGGCAGAGAAAGAGTGTATTTTTCCCCTCAGAGGAATCATTTGAAACAGTACTGATGAGCTTGTAAAATAGCTGGTATTTTTGTTACAAAACTCATAAGAGATCGCTTTTCTAAATTATTGTCTACTTAAATAAAAACATGTAGTGTATTCATAAGCAAATATGTTCAATGGAATACATATGCAAACGCCTATAGAGCCATTTATATTTAAAGGGTTGTTTAAATTCAGCCCCAATATATTGCAGTTAATTTCCTTCCATTGGGGAGAATGTTAAACCAGGAAGGTCTGCAGAATCACATATATTGTCATCATTTTTATCTAGCTGTATAACTACTGTGATTCCAAAGTGGGGGTCAAAACTTTGTGCATCGCCTAATTTGTGGATTTAGGACTTTTAGAAAAAATGCAAGGAAGGGTTGTGAACATAGGAAAGGTCTACAGGCAGTTGTTTGGAAGCAGAGATATGTCTGATTCAGGGTAAAAAAAAAAAGGGGGGGGGGGGGGAGGGAGTATTTTCTAGTTAAAATTAGGCTGGAGTAAGTTAGCAATGACTGGACACCTTAGTCTTTTGCACTGGTATGTAAACTATATTTGAACTTTTGCTCTTGTAAAATGCGAAGGGAAGAAGGCCCTCTGCAATCTGAAGGGGACCGGCCAGGAAAGTTTCGCTTTCATCTTGCACTGGAGCCTTGGGTGATGTTAATGAATAGACGTGAAAATTATGGAGGGAGAAATACCTATCGCTGGAAGGTCCCCATATGGCATCCACGGGGGTTTGCCTGACTAGAGGGAGCAGGGTCGAGCCTGAGCCCCTCCGGAGGCTGAGGCCTGCTTTTCTCCGAGGTAAAGGGTTTGGGTTTCTTTCTCCATATAAATCCCTCTTTGTACAACGCGTTCTGCTGGCGCAGACAGCTCTGGTCCCGTGCCCCGTGGCCCTTTCGAGCGCCCTGGGGCCAGTGCCCGGATGCATTGGCACCCACAGGAACCCGGTCCAAGCTCCATCTCCGAGTTTAAAAACCCAGAAAAGCAGAACCAAGCAGTCACCTGTCCCTCTGTCCCGAAGAGGGCCAACGCAAGGACCCAGGCTCGCACCCTCACCCCAACAGCCGGCGCAGCCAGCCAGCACCCGGCACGCAGCCCCGGGAGCGCGGCCCTTCCACGCGGGGCACGGCGGGGAGGCCACGGGGTGCGACACTTACCCGAACAGGACCTGGCCTTGCTCCGCGGCTTAGGGGTGAAGCTGGACGCGGGGCCCCCCAGAAAGCTGCCCGGGTGGAAGAGGCTGCTGCTGTAGTCGTGGGCTGCCGGCACGTAGGAGGGGTAGGTGGGGATGGGATGGTGGGTGGAGGGCTGGGCCCCCATGCTGGTGAGGCTGCTTCTGAGCGGGCTCGCGCTCTCCATCTTCATCCCCTCCGACAGCGACACTTGGTACTTGATGCTGTCTTTGTCCTCCTGCCGAGCCCCGGCGGAGGAAGAAGGGGAGGCGGCGCTGGTGGAGTTGGGGTCTGGGGACACTTCCTTGGGAGGGGTCGGGGGGAAGCCGAAGAGGTGAGAGCCGGAGTGCGAGGCCGGGGTGAGTGAAGACACGGAGGCGGTGCTGGAGGTGCTGCTGCCCGGGTACACCGAGATGGCCCCAGGCGCTCCGGCCGCCGAGGGGTGCAGGGGTGTCTTGGTGAAAGGGCTGACGGTCCAGGGGTTGTGGTGATGGGCAGACAGTGCCGCCTTGCTGCTGTCCAGCCAAGGGATCCCGGGGCTGTGGATAAGATGAGGCCGGCACATTTGACTCCCGGTCAGGCGGGCTGTAGAAACACAAGAGCGATTGGGGGGCGGCTCAGCCCGGAGCGGCTCGGGGAAGTCCCCCAGCTCCCCGGGGTTGGGCAGCTCCTCGGTCTGCGGGCAGCCGGAGGACACGGGAGAGACTTCACAACCCGGGGAACAACAGCCAGGCTGATGCAGCAGCCCCTTCCCCCTGTGCTATCCGAGGGATATACCAGCCAGGCAGGCGAGAAGGAGCAAGGAGTGCGGAGGGAGACCCAGGCACCCCCTTTCCTCCCACCCCATTCCTGGGAATAAGCAGCAAACCCCTTTCTGCTCTATCTTCTGAGCTGCCATAACCTCTCTCTTCGGCTCCTAAAAACACCCTCAAATAAAATCCATCGCCGGTTTGAATCGGTTTTTATTTTGCATCCGGGAAGTAGCCGTGTCTGAGAAGTTTTAGCCTGTGCGCACACTATTTCCCCTTCCTCTCTCACCTCCCCCCTTTCTTTCCCTCCCCTCCGCTAGTCCTTGGTTATCCCTAGGGTTAAAATCACCCGTGCCTCCCTCTCTATTCTGTTTTCGATCTCCTTTTCCCCGGCTCCAGCACACCGAAGCGGCCCCGAGTGAAACTTCTCAGCCCCGCTCAGGCCACCCGCGGCCCGTACGGAGGGGTCCGGAGCGCTGCCGAGACGGCAGGGAAGGAGCCGGGGTGCTGATTTACCGTGTGCCTGGCTGTACGAGACCCTGGCGCGGGCATGGGCGGAATTGGCGTAGTAAGGGTTGCCCTGGGAGTCCAGGTGATTGAAGAAGACGTCGACTTCATCCGGAGGTAGGAGCTGCGCTGGTTCCATGTAGTTGTGAGCCAGCCCAGGGTGGTGGCTCTCGGGGTGCTGCCCATTGAGCACGGCGTGGTGGGCCATCCAGCGAGGCTGATCCGTGGCCACCTCCATGGCCTTGGGCCTCCCGTCCCACCCACCCCCGGGCCAGGAGCGAGCGGCGCTCGGTGGGGGCGGGGGGTGCTGCTCGGGGGATCGCTTTTGGTGGGTTCTAGGAGATGGGGTGGCTTTTCTTAGAAAGAAAACCGCCGGGTGACTGGAGCGCGCCCTCTGAGGCGTGGGGGAGGACCCCCGAAGTCAGCGTGTCCGTCTGTCAACAGGCGGGTAGCGGAGGCAGGTCCGAGGAAGCGCCGGGGCAGCACCTGTAGGGAGAGACGGGAGGGTTTAGCAGCTCGGCAGTCCTGGGTGCGCTGCTCGCCAGGCCGGCTCCCGGCCGGCTTCTTTTCCCAGAGGTACATGAACGGGGAGGGGGAAGCACAGCCCCTCCCCCCTTCCAAAAATATCCTCTCCCCGAAAGTCCTTGCTTTGCGCCCTCTCTGCTCATTGCCCCACAAAATAAACAGAGATCCCCTTTCAAACTCTTAACCAAAAACAAAAAGAAAAAAAAAAAGGAAAAAAGGAAAAAGCTTCTTTCCACCACCACCACCACCCCCCNTCGCAACAAACGTCAATAGGAGTTTTTCCAGCTGGCTTCAAAAGCGGGGTAAAAAAGGAAGAACGGCAGAATTAATATAGCATAGTTCTAGCAAGAACTCCAACAACTGACACAAAAGGAAAAGAAGGGGGAGAAATGGGGAGGGGGTAGAGAAGGAGAAGAGCGGAGAGAAGGGTGTTTAGAGAAAGCAGCGACTGCGCCCTGGCAGCGGCGCGGCTACCACCCCCACCCCGCGCCCCACACTTACCCGGCGCGAGAGGCTGGGTGGCGATGG
>VZRN01005367.1:3767626-3817178 GCA_013397935.1 Dasyornis broadbenti
TTTTCTTTTTTCTTTTCTTTTTTTCCCCTCCTGAAACCTATCTGTATAACAGTAAATGCCTCCCAGTCTGGCTATGCAGCCCCCAACTCCAGAATAGGAGATCCCCCAACCCAGAGCCAGGGACAGATGTCCCTTCAGCTCTCACCCAACCCTTCTTTCTCTGGCAGCACCTGAGCCTGTGCCCAGGCACCAAACAAGGAAGCATTTTATTCTGCAGCACATCACACGTCACTAGCACTGTCCTGGACCCCCAGCCCGGGGGACAGGACAACCACAGTCTCCTGGTCTCCTCTGCCTGGCAAGCAAAGCTCATCTCATCCCTGCCTGGAAAGAGAGAGAAACTTTCATGGGAAGTTGCAGGCAAGCAGCAGCCCCTGCCCGCGCTTGAGAGTTTTGCAAATGTTCAACTTGTACTAATTTTTTTATGGCTGTATTCACAGTTGTTCTCTGTAAAAAATGGACCTGTGTTAGTTTATTAATAATCTAAACATTACGTATTAAAGACCTATGAGTGACACAAGATGACAAAAAGCTGTATTTTTCCAATATACACAAGCACACATTTAATAACCTTCTATTGCATCTCAGCTAGGCCTTCTCTCTGATGGTTCCCATGGCAACTGAGATAAAAAAGCAGCCATTTTCCATATCTCTATGGAAGTCTATTATATTGCAGGATTAGTTCATCTTCTGCTAAGGTCAAACACAAAGTCATACAACCTGAAATATTTAGAATCCATGTACATTCATTTTTTTATATGCCCTTTCATTTTCCACAAAAGACTGGGCTCCTCTGAGGTTTTATTCCCCAGAAAATGCTAAGCAAAGCAATAAAAAAAATCATGATTAGCAGCTGATGAAAAGTTCAATTGTTTTTTTTTTTTTCCTTTTTTTTTTCCCCCTTTAAAAAAAAAAAAACCCACTATTGTTGGGCAGATAGTGCCTTCCCCATTTATCTCTATCAGCAGCCGTGATTGCAGCCGATACCGGCCGCCTAATTGGGCTGGGAGCGATTCGCAGGCGGACGGCGGCACCTTCTGGCAGCGGCGGGTGAGACGCGGCGGAGCCGGGGCAGCCGGGAGTGCCGGGGCCGCCCCCGCTCAGCCTCCCCCGGCCGCCGACCGGCGGGGACCCAGGCAGGAGCCGGGCGAGCCCGGGGGCTCCTGGCGGTCCCCACGGCTGTACCCCAGGGGCGCGCCCCGGGACGGCACCGCTCAACTCTGCGCCGGATCGGAACAATTCATACAATCTCGCTGCGAACTTGCAAACACATCAAGAGTCCGTATCTGCTTCTTTCCGCAGTGATTTTTATTTGGTAGTGCAGGTGCCCAAACTCTTTCACCTGCAAGTTTCAGCTACTGCACGCTTGCAGGGAAAAAGCGAGCGGCTCCCGCAAGCCCTCATCTCCAGTGTGGTGACGGAAAGCAAAGTCACTTTTCCTTTTTTATGAAGGATTTGGCAACATAATTCAACCGGGTCTTGGTGACACCTTGGAATGCAATAAAATAAAACCTAGGCAGCATTCAGACAGTTTGAATGGTGACAAACGTTATCACCCATGCCATGTAGAACTACGGCTCACTCTTTTTCGAAGGTCACTCCTGAAAACCTGGGAAATCACAGAAAAGAATTTGTGCGTGTGGCCATTCACACTTGTGGCTTTGTTCACAGATACCTGCTACAATGTGACATTTATTCCAGATCCTTTTAATGTGGAAAAACAGACACTCTGGAAATGTGTGGAAATGGGGAAAAGCTTGAGAAGTTTTTCCTTCTTTTCCTTCTTTTCCCCATCCCTCCATCCCCAGGAGGCCCCACACCGGTGTCCTAGTGGCCCCAGCCATGCTGTTGGGGCAGCTCAGGGTGGGCCAGGTGGAGTGTTTAGCAGGGGTGGTGTATCCTAGTCTATCCCTGGAGATGATCTACAACTGCTGCAGAGAGGTGGAATGGAACTGGGAGATAGGAGCCAGCATGGGCAAAGCCAAATCCCAGCCTGACCCTCTGTTTCCCCACTGCCTCAGCTTCCCCCAGCCCGGCTGAGGGCACAGAGGTGTTCCCAGAGGTCAGCATGTGCCCAAGGGTGTTTTCATTTAGCAGTTTGCAGGTAGGTGTTGCACAGCAGTGGCCAGAGCCATGGCCACCTCCTGAAAACAGCAGCACACTTGGGAGGGGGATGCCAGGGTGGCGTCCACATCTGGGGACCCACTAACCCAGGGCACCTGCGCACCCATAAAACCCCACACCTGCACCTTCCCCTCCCCTTCCTTTCCTCTCTGCTTCCTTCTGCTCCTTTTGGGGGAGGGCAGATCACTGCATTTTTAGGGCTAATACAAATCTATGTATTTTAAAACTTTGGATCCTGGGATTTAGATATTTGGTGGTTTGGGTTTTTTCTTTTTTTTAAGGTGACTGTAATTTTAGTCTCAAGGTTTGGACTAAAGAGAAGAAGGCTGAAAGTGTGCTCTGAGCTAAATATTTGAAGGAGGAGTTTAGAGAATCACCAAACACAGGTGGGTTTCTTTTTTAAGTCTTATGGTTTCTTGTCTCCCCTACTTCATCCTTGCCATCCTGGTCAGCAGCTGTTCATGGTGGTTGCAAACCTGAGGTCTGCAGTCCTGAGAAAGCCTTTAGAAAGGGGGTAATTCTGTCCTTAGCTAAAAAATGGTTTTCCCTTGCCTAGGGTGTTAGCACCTTCTTCTTGGCGTAGTGGTGTTGGTCTTTTCTCACAGCTCTGGCTCTCTTGTGATATCTGCTGCTGTGACAGGTAGGGGCTGAGCTGCCCCAGTGCTGGCAGTGTGGGTTGTTATGGGGGGCTGTGACAGAGCTCACTGTGAGCATTCCTGTCCTCCAGCAAGTGGGGATGTTTTTGTGCTGGTGTCCACTGGGGCTACTGGGAACTGGAACTGTGCTGATTGCCATGCTGAGAGCTATTCAAACACAGCAAAAATGGTGAAAAAAACAAGTCCCCTTTGGGCTGCAAATATTTAGATCTTTTCCAGTGGCCGGTTAGTGCTGTAGGGAGCCTGGAGGATGTGGGGCTGCTGGCTTTTTCCAGGAGCAGGGTGGCTGTTCTTGCTGGGAGAAAGGGGCTCTTTCCAGCCCCAGGGGCTTGAAGGGCTGGCGGTACTGCCAAGGGGGTGCTCTCTGCTCCCCTCCCCAGAGAGCCAAATGCCACATGGTTCATTCAGGGCCATGGTGAAATGCCCCAGTTTGGCCCCTGGTTGTTTTTCTGTCTCTCAGTGACATCTGGTACATTGCTGTGAGTTCCCAGAAAGAGGCCCTGATGGAGGATGTCAGGGTAGGAAGAAAGGAGCTGACCTTGCTATTAAAAGGCAACAGAAATGGAAATGTTTCAGGCTGTTTCTAGCAGACATGTCTGGGAAGAAAATCTCCTTGCTCTGTTCCACCAGGCCCTCGTGGGCAGCTTTTCTCTGCTAATTGTTCACTTGATACTACACTGGAGATGCTTAATTTAACCTTGTCCCCATTGCTGTGCCTGAAAAGATCTTGTGGAGTTTGAGAGGGATTTAAGTCCTACTGATCCCTCATGACTTCGTACGTTTCTGGTCTTATAGTGACACCAACAGCCCTGATGCTCTTGGATCAAAGATGTTGGGCTCGAATGGGAAGAGTTTGGGCCTCAATCCTGCTTTGAGTCCTAAGCAATCCTGTTGAATCCAGCTCAGCATCCCCAGCAACATTTCTTTAAAGAGGGAATTTCTTGCAAATCTCTGATCCCTGCACTGAGCAGGGTCCTATGGAGGAAGAAAACCTTGCCATTGTATGGCTGCTCCTTGTGATGTGGGAGAAGTCGAGTAATTATTGAGATTAGCGAGAAAAAGCTTTGCTTACAGTTTGAGATGAATGAATGTTTAAAACCCTCTTGGCTTTTTGGCTGAAATCAAATGTGGCATCAGTGTAACATCTGTATCCATTATCTGGGGAGTGGAAGACTAACCTTTCTTGATGCAAGGTGTGAACTTGATTTACAAGGGCTTTCCTTCAATTTCGTTCCCCAGTGCTGAGTGATCCTGCTGGGTGATACTGTGGGGAGCAGAGGCTGCTCTGCCTCCCTGGAAGAGAAGGGGAGGAGGGAGGACTGTGTGATAGGCCGTGCTGGATATTTGGAGAATGACGAGAGCAGCGCATGTGAAATGTGTCTGGGGGTCAGCCTGTGTGCTAGAGGACAGTGTGGGTAGGGTGACAGCACAGTGACAACAGTCAGCCATTGGGATTGAGATGTACAGACAGTCCCTGCTGGCCACAGAGAGATCATCTCCCTGCTTCAGACTCCTCTGAGCTCTTGTCCACTGGGCTGTGCCTGACAGCCTATCTCCAACAACCCGAACAGTACATCAGCAGCAAAGGCATAAATCATCCCAGGTGCCACCTACCTGTGCCCCAGTGCGTGGTGCATGATGCTCTGGCTTTGCCCTGGGAAGCACAGGGCCCGGTGTGAGCTGACAGCCAGCACTCGCCCAGAGTGTGGGTGGTGCAGGGGACTTGGTAGCAGTCACCAGAGCCAAGGATTCAAATGAGTAAGGCCAGGAGCACAGGCAGCTGCTCTTTTCTTCAGCCACAGTGCTCCCGTTGTTCAGATCAAGGTTTTCCAGCCACTGCCTGTGGATATGCCAGTGGTGCTGCCAACAGCTGTCTCACCAGCACCATAGCAGTGGGAAGCATAAATTAAGCAGCTTCCTCAAGCCATGGACACAGAGCAGGGACAGCCAAAGGCTTTCTCAGCTCTGCCTTCAAATGCTTTTAGGTGATGAAAGTAGTTGTTGTAAAACATCATCACCAGCTCTGTGGTGCTGGGCATGGGTGGGCACTGCCTGGGCTAGTGGCCTGTGCTGCTGTGGCAGTGGCCAAAGTTTGGCAGTGAGGCTGGTGTGTCCCAAATGGAGAAGGCTGATGTGCCCAGTGCAGGATCTCAGGGCTGGGCTCTCCTGTGGTGTTTCTCCATTCTCTGTGCATTTAATCCGTACTGAGGTGAAAGCATCAGCTTCACTTTCACCATTGTTTTCACTTGGCATGTTGGTCTTGGTCTCTTCTCACTGTCCTTAACAGTGACAAATCCCTGAGCAGAAGAACACCTAATGACTTTGTTTTCCATTCCACAGAGAGGGGAGATGACATTTAAGAGAGCCCAGGAGCCTTTTACCACCTCAGGGGCCTGGCCTAGGGCTTGTTGGACTAAATCAGCCTGGGACATCTCTGCCTGTCCTTGCAAAGAAAATCCTATATATGTTGGAAGGAGATTTTGTTTGCTGGGCAAAAGAGGAATACAACCCAAGAGCAGGGCAGGAGCCCAGCTCACCTGCCACACTCAGGCAAGTGGCACATGAAGGGGCGGAGCTGCATCCCTTAAAGTCCCTGCACATCTGAGCCACTCCAGCCCCACACAGGCAGCAGTCAGGTCGATGGGTGGATGCAATGTATGTAACTAGAAGGTCTCCAGGAAGGTCCTCTCCCCTTCAGAGACCAAGAGAGCTGATGCTGGGAGGCAGAGCACATTGCCTTTGCCTGTTGTGGGCTCTTAAGACCTGCTGGAGCATCTGGTTGAGCCACTGTTGGGGACAGGATATGGCAGCAGGGGATGTTGGAGCTGCTCCACCAGCCGGTTCCTGTGCTGTGTGGATGTGTAAAGCACACCAGCACAGTATATACTGTGCAGAGTGTGTGACTGTGGATGCAGTATTTATTTAGGTGTTGAAGGTGAAATTAATCTCTGCCATTTCCCTCTGGGCTGAATCTTTACCTGCTCTCCCAGCTGAAAGCCAACACTGCTCCTCTGCACCATGGGAACCTCCTCCCGGCACAGCAGGATGTTTCCTGGATTCTGGCGTAAAGCCCTTTTCGCCTCCACACCCCTTAATGCCAACACTCACTCCCCACTTCTCACTCACTTTTGCCTCCATTTCCAAAGGCTGATGGGGCTGCCACTGTTCTGCCCCTTTCCCTTGTTTTTCCCAACTGTTTTGGAGCCCAGTGGGTGGCTTGGGACAGAAACCTGCCCAGTTCATGAAAGCCGTAGAAACACTTCCTATGGGACTGATAAAAGCAGGGTGGTGTTTTTCTCTTTTTTCTTTTTTTTACCAGAGCCCAAAATAGCCTTTTCCAGTGCAACAGACACATCACCACTGAATCACCTCAGCACAGTAACTGCAAATCCTTCTGGATGGAGATGCTCTTCCCCAGCATGCACCGACAGCAATGGGATGGGTGGAGCTACTGGGAGCATCCCTCAAAGTAATGCTTTCCTTAATGTGTTGATCTCAACCCTTGCCTGCTGGGCTGTTCTCAAGGCTCCTAAACAAAGCCCATCCTTCATTAGGTAATGTGGCTACATTTTTTTCAGAATTGAGGGTTTTCTTCATAAATCACTTTATTTTTTCACCAAACTAAGAGGGAAGAGAAGGGGAGGAAGGGAAATCCCCCAGCCCTTGTCTTGGTGGCTTGTCATGCCTGCCTTTAATTGACAGACCTTGTTATTAATGTTTTCCAGCCGCCTCTCATCCAGGGCTCAAACCTCCCTTTTAAAGCCCTGTCATGTTAAAAATTGACATGTGTTGACTTTGGCCTGGGAGAAGCCAGGCCCTGGCTGTAGGTAGGAACTGCATGTGTTTAGTCTGGCTTACATTTTATTTTCCCCTTTCATCAAATTAGTTCAGCTGTATTTTTTTTTTCTGAAGGAAAGAAAAGAAAAGAAAAACTGTTTGACAATCTGAGGCTCTGGGTTAGAATTGCAGCATTGTGTTAAAACAACAAAAAACAGCTTACAAATGTGGGCTGCGTCAGGCTAGGTGGAGATGGGGCCACTGGAGCAGGGATAGGAAGAGCTGCTGCAAGTAAACACTATCTCTGAGGAGGAACACAGGTTCCTCAGAGAGAAACCCCACAGCCCTGGCTGCTTGTCTGATTTATTCCAGTTGAGCTTGTTGCATTCAGCCTTGCTAAAATTAGTGTTGTCCTAACTGCACCAGGATTATTTCTCCCCCTTCTCACTCAGCCCAATCAGCAGTCTTGCTGTGGGTACCCCAGTTCTCCACCCTAAAGCTCAGCCAGGGATGTGCTGACCATAGAGTGACCACTGGGCTGGACTGGAGCTGGAAAGCCAAGGAAATCCTGATTCTTGCTCACTAAATATTTGGGATTAGGGGCTATGTAGCACTTTTCATTGGGATAGCAGTTAAGATCCAGACTGCATCCATCAGGGACATGAATGTGGAGTTGCAGAGTTCCCAGACACTGGGGAGAGTACGTCCTGCCCCTGCTGTCCCAGGTTTTTACCTAAACCTTAGTTGCCTCACTGTGGAAGGCATCTGGTTCCTTCTTCCTGTATTTCCCCAGTTGCTTCAGGAGTTAAATGCACCTGAAATGTCCTTGGGGTTCATTCAACACAGGAGGTCTCCCAGTCCCGAGTCACTGAGGACCAGGGTAGCACCAGCTCCTGTTTTGGTGTCAAATGGAAAGAAACAGCTGAAACCTCAGGGAGTTACTGATGTGCTTGTGTCACCATCCTGCCCACAATGAGTCCGACCCTGCTCTGCCTGGGGCAGATGAAATGCCAGCCTGGGGCTGGAAACAGTGAGAGGGGAAAACTCCAGGAGTGGCTGCCAACAGGCTCCATGGGGCTAAGGGAGAACACCATTTCCACCCCTTCAGGAGCACGGCAGTAGCATGTCCCCATACCCACATCAGGGTTCCTTCTGTGGAGCCTGTGGTACTCAGCACCTGCTGCTTGGTTGATGCCATGTCCATGCAGAACTGGTGTTGCTTCTGCAGGCAATGACTGCCCTATCACACCCAAACAGCACAAGGGAAGTGGAAAATAAGCAGAGAGGGATCCTCCTTTGCCCCAGGGCATGTTGTAGACAACCCATCTTTGCCTCCTGAAAGGTCTTGCAGGTGGGTGCTCATAGCAATTCCCATGCATCTCCTTTTTTCCTCCGTCTTATGATGGTATTTCTGTGGGACCCATGGGATGCCCATCCAACAGCTCTGTATCCTCAGTGCCCACCAAAATTGTGCCAGACCCACCATCCTGGCAGTCCCAGGAACTCCACCCTGGATTATCTCCCTTTTTTTTCTGTATGAGCAAACAAGAAGAGGTCCCATCTGTGATGCTGGCTGCCCCACAGGTGCCATTGCAAACTGAGGGAGCTGAAGGGTTCCTGCCTCCCTGATGGATCCAAAAAGAAAGAGTTGCACTGGAGGACGTGTGAAGAGATTTGGCACCAAGACCTCTTCTCCCCACAGCCACAATCCCTTTTCGAAGGGCTGGTCTGGGCAGTGCGCCCATACACATGAGGACCTGACTCCTCATGGGGGGGCTGAAATATTTTCTAACAGTTACTTTTGTAACATTAGTGAAATCAAAGCAAAACGTGTCAAAATTCCCATTAAGACACATTTAACTTCCCTTGTTCCAAGACAAAGTGCCTTTGCCTGGAGGCAGGTTTCAGGTTTGCTGCACGGCCGTGGGAGACTATTGGATTACAGGCAGCACCGAGCCAGAGTTTGCTTTCTTCAGGGTAAAGGCTTTCCCTAATCAGGATCAGTTTAATTCTGTTATCTGAATTATTAGGTTGGCTCTGTGTCTGGCCTGTGCAGGAAGGAGATGAGGGAAAGGAGACTGTTGCTGGAGGAGGGGAGGGGAGAGGGTCTGAATCCCAAAGGGCAGAGTCTCTCCCTGTCTGGGACCTGCACTTTGCACTACAAAAACTCTGTGTTCGTGTTGTAGACGATGATGGATGGTGGAATATGTGAAGGCCTCCAAGGGCTTTGCAGCTCCAGGTTAAGGCTCAGTGCCTGGCTCTGCCATAGGTGAGTGTCAACCTGATTTACTGGTGGGGAAACTGAGGCATGGGGCAGCAATCAGGAATGTGGAGCTAAGCTGCCCTCACCTACAGAGATATAAGATGAATTGTTCATTAAGTAGAGGAGACAGCAAAATCCCTTCTTTCCTCCTGGAGAAAACAGCATCTCTGCATCCTGGCTCATGTGCCGGGGAGAATGTTTAGGCCTTACCACATCCTTGCTTTGAAAAGGATACTTTCCCCCGCTTCCTTTTTTTTCTTTCCTTTTTTTTCCTTTCCTCCCAGGAGTGAGGGTGTGTATGGAAATTTGAAGGGAGCGTTTTCCATGCTATTCCTCCAATGTCCTCACTCCCTGTGTCACAGGTTCTGTCTGTGGTCCCCACTCCCTACTGGATCTGGATGCTTATGCTTGAGACACACACAGTTGCACTGCTTTAAGCAGAGGAACCCCAGGGAACATTTTGGCTGTTTAACCTGCTCAGAAGGCACCAGACAGCAGCAGTAACAAATAACACGTTGAGTACTGCTGGTGGCATCGTAAGGAGAGTGGGATGGGGAATGTTAGCATGGTGGTGCTGGGAAGGGCTGGCCCTGGATGAAGGATCTGGGCAATGCACCCTGAGTGGCCAGGGAGTAAGTTTTGTGTTATCTGTGCCTCTGAACAGGGTGAAACAGGCTGGACTGAGGCATCAAAGGAAAGCTGGTGCTCGCTCATGCGGAGAGCAGCCAGCTCTGCTGCCTGAGTGTTCCCATGTGGTGCCTCAAGACAAGGACAAAGTTGCTGCGATGAGGGTGATACCATTTTTGTTTCACCTGTGCAATTCAGGGGACAGGGGAGCCTCACTTCAGCCCATGAGCTGGACACCTGCTTGTCCAAAGATGGCACCAAGACACTGAAGATGAGAGAACCCAGGCACAGGTGGTGTGGTGAGGATGGACCAGGTCATCAAGGCACCTTTAGGGTAGCTGAGACTTACAGGAGCATGCAAGGACTCCAGTGCATCTGATTTAAGAGGTAATTCATGAGACCTTCCCCATCCCATAGCAGTGACACCCCTCTGCTTAATAAACTCTCTGCTCTTTGATTACACTCAGGCTGTGGTTATTCCAAGGTCTGAGCCCAGGTAGGACTAAGGGTGTGTGTTGGCAGAGCTGTGGAAAATTATGAGCTGCCAAAGACTTGGAGAACCCTTAGCAGAGCTACTCCTGAGTTGTGTCTTACTGGGTTTTTATAAGGTTTCCTTAGCACCCATGAAGAACAAGAAAGACTCACTGGTCATGAAGAGTCTCCAACCCATTTGATTTGGGGACAAAAGAGCTGCTTGATCCCTTGGGAGTGGGAGCAGGGAGGTCCAGCACAAGGCTGATCAGTGATGTGAACAGCACCAATTCTCATCAGCGATGGGGAACCTGTGACTGGACCCATATTGGTCAGCACTTAGGGGTCCCACACAGGGCAGAGCTCAGCTCCAAGGAGATGGAGGCACTGCCATGAAGTTTTCGGCTTTGTTTTTTGCTGGAATAATCAATCTTTTGCAAGAGATGCTCTCTGCTCAGCTTTCTGACATTATCTGATCCCCACTGTCAAGTGCAGGCTGAAAAAATGTCCCAGCACTTTAATTTTCAGCCACTTAAACTCTGAGCATCTTTGAAGCCTTGGCACCATTCTTCCCTCTCCATCTGAGTCTCCGTGCTCATGAGAAGCTGTTGCATGGGGAATTCAGCCCCTATCTTTGATGTCCTGCCCCTGCAAGGTGCTCCTGCCCCCATGGTCTGTTTTGGTCTATCAAGTCTACAGGTTCCCTGTGTCAGAGATCAATTATTTCTTCCTAAATCAGAAGCTGATGGTTTCATGTCTGAGTCCAGGAACACAGTGATCCTGGAGTTCTCTTTGCTTGGCCTCCTTAACCTGATGGAATCAAGAGGCTGGCTCTTTAACTGGGCCCCAATTTTTTCCAAAGAAGGTAATTTTGGGTGGAAACTGTGGAGTGTGCTAGATTGCATTTGTAACTGTGCTGTGAATTTTAAGATTGTTGAGGGTTTTAAAGTGTGATGCTGATGTGTGGGTTGTTGCTGAGAGTCATTGTTACTTTGGGTCACTGCTGTGAGCTTCTGCCATGGAGCTGCTGGTGCCCAAGACATGTGTGGTACCAGCTAGGCTGGTGTCAATTTCAACATCTTCTCCAACATCTTCCAGTCCAGTCACGTATCCTGAAGTCTTTTCTCCCCTTCTGGAAAGAGGCCAAGAAGATGAGATGCATGAACTCAAGTCATGGGAGCTTTTTCCCTCTGGCATGAGCTGCTGAACCTGGATGACAAGGATGGCACTTCCCAGGGCCATCAGCTAGGACAGCCCACAGCCACCCTCAGCAGCTGCCAAACACCTCCCCTGTGCTTCAGCAGTGTTTTTTTCCCAGGGAGGCTGGTGCTCCCTCAAGCCCTGCCTTGCAGCTACTCGTGGTGAGCACAGATTTTGTCTGCAGTTCCTGTCCGGGTGTTTCATGGTGCACTGCAACCCACCCATGAGAAAGGGACCCTTTTCTCAGCTGGGAGAGGGCAGAGCTCTGAGCAAGCTTGTTGGGCTGTTGTGCCTCCAAAGCTGAATGGTGCTGGCCTCTCTCACCCCAGGGTGCCTCACCAAAATAGCTGCTATGGAAAGAGGTTTGTTGACTTTTTTCTTTTCCTTTTCTTTTTCTTTTTTTTTTTTCCTGTGCTCAAACTTCCCCAGACCCCCTCAGAAGACCCTGGCATATCATCCTACAGATGCAGCATAAAAGCCTTGGTTGCAAAATATATCCGGCATGGCAGTTGGCAGTGTTGTGCAATCTCCATCAACTTACGGAAACCACTGTGAGATACTATTAAAGAGGGACTCCGGCCCCATCCATCATTCCAGCCGCAGTCACATGTCCTGCTGTCAGGCTGAAGGGCACAGGCAGCACAGGGGCTGTAGGCACCAGGAGAGCTTTCCCTCACAGTGGGTGCTCTCGTGCAGGGGCGGAGGGGATATGAGCTCTCTTCCAGCACCCTTTGCTTTTCAGACCTTCTCTGTTGTGTTGCCACCAATGTCCTACCATTACATATTCTCCTTCAGTGTCTCTCACTGCTGCTGGTTTCACACCAGTGGTCAAAATCTGGATGGTTGTGAATGGCCATGGAAAGCTCAATAGGGAAACATGGCGGAGATGATGGTTATAGTAGCCCTGAGAAGCCAGATATGGGTTGGCATCAGGAAAACTGCTGTTCAGATCCCAAGTTTCCTTTTTCTTAACCCAGCAGAGTTTTTCCCACTGCCTCCATGGCCCAGCTGTCCCCTGTGGCAGTCAGTGCAGTGTGCTAGGCTGGCAATAGGGCATCTTCCTCCCATAGATCCATCCTGCTTCCCTGAGCCCCTGTTCTCTGGGGCTCTTGCTAAATGCTCTCTCAAATCAGCAGGGCCTTGGCTGCGAGGGAGTGCTTGTGCAACAACCTGGGTCTCCTGGATTGCCAGGAATGTGAACATGGACTGGCAACCTTCAGTCATGGGCAGACTTGGGCAGTGGGCTGAAGCACACAGGTCTCACTGCCTTTACCCATCCCTGTCCTTGGGGCATCTTCCTCACCAAGACCAAGGGCTGTGGCAGGCCTGGCAGAGCACTGGGAAAGGACACGGCCCTGGTGCGAGCGGCTGTCGCTTGCCCTTCACTGCTGAACCCTGCTCAGCATGGCCAACCCTTAAACACCATGGTTTTATTGCTGGCACCTCCTGGCCCAGCTCACTCTCTCCTCCTGAGCTGCCTCTTGCCCTTCTCTCTCTCACTGCAGGCATATTAAATCACCAAGGTCTGCCCAGGAGAAATTGCTGCTTCTCCATTACCCTGCTGTCAGCATCCGCCACACTTGTGAGAATCAGGTTCTGCATCAGAAAATAATAAAGGCAATATTATGAGCAGAGGGGAGAGGAGATTAAAAAACCTGTTTAAAGAGCCTTCTGGTCTCCATGCTGTTTATTGCACTTCATGACTCTGGGTTATTTTTGTTGTCACTGAAGTTGGACTTTTGATTTTCCTCTGATCATCAAGTGACTGGTTTGTAATTTCTCTATGGCTCCAAGAATTAAAATAGGCTGTTTTTAAAAATACCTGTTGCTCCCCAAGATCAGTTAGTGATATTTTCTCTGCTAGTTGGAGTGCTAATTAAATTCTTTGTTTAGCCCAACCACAGATGTGGTGTGCACTGAGTCCATCCCCAGTGCTTAGCCAGACTCACAGTGCCAGTGACAGAGCTGCTTGGGGAGGACTTCGTGTCCCAGTGCTTGGCTAGTTCTGTTCTCTTTGGGATCTTGCTGCCACTCTCATGTTTACCCAGGACTCTTTTTTTGACATGATTTACTTTCCAGGGTGTTTTGGTCAATTTTCACCCTTAATGCCTTTGACTAATGAGCCTGTTGAATTTCACAGTATGGTTTTCATGCACTGGCACATTTGTGCTGTGGGTTGGCAGCACTAAAAAGCGAAGGTGTTTAAGTCCTCCAGCCAAAACTGACATCTCCTTCACCCTCATGCCAAATGCTTGATCTGTGATAGAATTTTTGTGGTGGTGGTGGCAGCTTTTTAATTAATGGATAACTGCATATATAAATCCCATGAGCTGCAGAAGCAATGCTGGGTGATGGTTACTGAGACCATGGGGCTTTATGGGCATGTGGCAGCTCTGGCCTTGGAGAGAATGTGGTGTCCGGCACGGGCATGTGGCTACTGCTGGGTGCTGCCTGCCTTGATGGTAGCGCCCATCTCTGCACTGATGAGTTTGTGTTATACTTCCCCAGCCAAGAGGGTCGAGGCTACCTGGGGTGGTTTAATTGATTTTATTGCAGTACAGGTCTGTGGCAAGCTTGGAGAGTTTCACTGATGTCAGTCTGGGATCCATCATGTAAGCAGCTCTGCCTGCAGCTCCAGGGCAGGCTTCGCTCCAGCTGGCATGGCCACAGGAGAGGGGCATCGGTCTTGGAGATGTTGGCTGGAAGCAACTCCTGAAGGGCTCCAGACTGAGAGAGCAGGACTGTTGCTGGTCCTAGATCAGCTCAGCTCTGGCTTTGCTCAGTTAAGACCTGCAAACCTCCAAGGATGGCTCTTCTCACCCCTCTGGGGTGACAACCCGCAGCCACACTCTAGTCCTGCCAGCTGAACGAAGGAGCAGGTAGAGACTAGGGCTATGTTTTGCACAGCACTCGAGCACGGGGTGATGGCAAACACTGCTGATGTGAGGGTGGAGGAAGATGGGCCATGACAGATGTAGTCACTGGCCTCTACATGGCAGAGCTGCTGCAGGCACCACTGGGGTGCCCTGTCCATGTCTCTGTGTTGGATTTACTTATTGCCTGAGATGTGAGTGCAAGTAGAGCTGTGCTGTGCATGCTCACAAAGCGAGCAGGAGGTGAAAACCCTCCGCAGGAGCTACTGCTTCATTTTGCTCTGCCATCCACTTTTCCCCCACCCTGCTCCCTGGGCATTGCTGTGGGCAGAGTTCTACCACCTTCCCAAGAGCAAAGGTGTTGCCTGGCTTTGCTGGAGATTAACCCAGGTCCAGCCCCTGCTCCCCTCCCAATGCCACCCGAGTATCACCACAGTGCTTGGCTGGCAGGAGGAGAGCAGAGCTCTGTCTCACCTCTGGTCTATCCCTCTCCCTTCCCCCAGCCCCAGGAAGCCAGTTTTGGGACCACCCCAGCAACAAGCCATGCTGGCACCAGAGACTAAAATTAAAAAAAAAAAAGAAAAAAAAAAGAAGAAAGGAAAAAAAAGAAAAATCCACATATTTCTAAAGAAAACTCCAAACTGAGCTTTCCCAGCTGGAGGGTAGGGGACAGTTGCTTTGTAATCACTCCCAGCTTACTGTTGAAAACATCTTAGTCAGATTTTTATCAGTGCCTGAACAGGAACAGCCTTGGAGGACTGTCTCTGGGGAGATTAGCGGTTGCCTAGTGCGGAATGAGATGCTCCTGCCCAGCCAGCTGAGGTGCATTTTAGACGACACTGATTTGATGTGTGGCTGGGGAATGGCATCCCTGGTGTTCTATGGCAGAGCCAGTGCCTGCTGTCTGGCCTGGGGAAGGCCTTTAGCTGTCGGGTGATGGCCACAGTGGGATGTAAGCATGGAGTTAACTCCTGTTCATGGTGTGAAGGAAGGGCTGGGGATACCCAGAAGACAGGTGGGATGAGTTTATCCATCCTCAGAATGCTGTGAAAGGAGAAAAGGGCAAGAAGGCTCAGGGCTGCCCTGTGGACAGAAAAGTGATACTGGGGATGAGAGTTGAGCTGTGCAGAGAGAACCTTGTAAAAACCTCACAGGGAGATGTCTGTGCTGCAGAAACAGGGTCAAGGTGAAATCAAATGGTGTGAGGAGGGCTGGGCTGGAAGTGGTGAGATTTGATCTGTGGTGTTGCTAAGCAGCTTTGGGGCTAAGCTGAGTCCCAAGAAAGTTGCAGCATCCTCCAGTGACAGTGACCAGGGCTGGGAGAGGAATCTGCATAAGAGGAAGTGGACTTGAAGAGCAAGAAACTGCTAGTGCAGGCTGGGATGGATGTACAATGGGCAGGGAGGAGACCACACCAGTCCCCTGGAGGTGAGCCCGGGTGTGGGGTTTTTCTGATGGGAAGTAATGTGGGTAGGAAGACAAAGAATGAAGAGCCATGTTCCCATCAGGAAGCACAGCTCGGTGAGCACAAACCCTGCAGGCATTACCCCTCTGCTTGGCTGATGCTGCTGCAAACTGGGAGAGCCTGCTAATGCACTGAGTGTGACTGCCCCACAAGCCCAGGCACCAAGAGGGACAGATTGGCTGATACGCCCTGTCGCCCCTGTGCCAATGTCATCTCCCACAGCCATGGTTTGTGCCATTACTCCCCTCTGCTTTCCCTGTCCCATTCTCTTCCATACCCCTACTGTAAGAACGCAAGTACTTTGCTCCAGCAGTAGCACGAAGCAAAGGGGAAGGGGGAGAGCACGGCCATGGCTCACACCAGTCTTTTTCCACCTGGGCAGTGCTGGTGACTGGGCTGGGAACACTGAGCGGCACTCAGGGTTTCCAGTAAGGCTGTGGCTGTGGTGGGGGGCAGGGACAGGGGCAGGAAACATGCAGCAGGAAACTGGTTGCCGCTGCCAGCATTCCTTTGCGCTGGAAACCCGAGTCACTCTTCCTGCGGCGTGCCGGGACAGCCTCCACCCCAAGCAGCGCCTGCCACCAGGCTGGATGCCACAGGAGATGGCACATGCATGTTTTAGATGACTTTGGTGTGGAAACGAGCAGTGCCCCATGGCAATGAGTCCCAGACAGAGCCCTGTGCCACTGTGGCAGTGCTCTGCTGCTCCTGTCCTACTCACAGTGTGTCTCCGCCATGC
This sequence comes from Dasyornis broadbenti, assembly GCA_013397935.1. Lineage (NCBI taxonomy): Eukaryota > Metazoa > Chordata > Aves > Passeriformes > Dasyornithidae > Dasyornis > Dasyornis broadbenti. Next base: position 3,783,822 of record VZRN01005367.1, read on the forward strand.
CATGCAACTACACTGTCCACAAAGATCCCATTTCCTTGTGCACCTCTGCTCTGCACCCCCTGGGCTTTGGCCAGGAGAAACCCAAGCTGCTGTGTTTCAGGACAGTTGGTAACAGATCCATCCCTAAGGGACGGTGTTGTTTCCTTTCCTCCACTCACATATGGTCCACAGCATGGCCATGGCCAAGAGCAGGGCTTGTTACCGTGTTCCCTCCAGCCTTCCCCATTTCCTCCTGTCTGTCCTGCTGCCTGCAATCCAGGCCAGCGGGATGAGACTTTGGGCTTTTCTCCCAAAACCTCTTCCACACTTATGCTTTGGGTTATTTCTTATGTTAAGGTGCTTGTGTTTTAGCCAGAAAGACCTCAACTGATCAATAATTATTGTGATCCCCTTTGTTTTACTCCTCCCTTTGTCCCTGTGATTCCCCCTTGCTTGTGTCCATAGAGAATTCCATTAATCCATGTGCTAATTAAACAAACCTGGCCTCTGTGCTGGCACAACAGCATATCTCCAAGAGGGCTACCAGCTTTGTTCTCCTCTGCCAGCCCACTGAGTGACTTCAATCCTCAACAAGAGGCTAATGTCTGAGTTCACTCTTGCTCCAGAAAGTCCATGCAGTGGCCATGTCCTGGTTCATTTCTCCTGGCATCCTGCAGTCATGCAAAGCCACTGCTGCCCCTGCTTGCAGTGTTGCTGCTCTGTTGCCCTGTCCTTTCTTTCAGCATGCAGGTGAGAGTTCTGTCTCAGTGTTGATATCCATTCTGGATGAAGCTGAGCGCTGTCCATGGAAGTGTGAGAAGTGGGATGACTGCAGGAACTTCTGCTTTGGAGCTGGACTGGCACAGCTGGCAAAGTGGGAAAGCAGATGGGCACAGGTGATAAGGAAAGTCTCATTGGGAAACTTTTTTGAAAGAAAGAGGGTTGTGGTGTACCTATTTAAAGCTGACACATGCCAACATGACTTAAGGGTGCAAACAGGAGCTATTGAAACCCTCAGTTCACAGCAGGAGAAAATACAATATTCCCAGCCACTACTGTTGAGGCCAGTGCCATGATTCTCTAGGCCTAGAACGCCTATTTTTCTGTTTTCTCTCATTCCATCTAGCTAGCCTGGAGTTTAGGACAAGTCTCTTCACTGCAGAGTTTTCCCAGCACAGTTCTGCCTTTAAGAGGGTCAGTGCTTTAGCCTGCAAACCTCCCGTGTGTTTTCCTTGGCAGTCCTTGTTCTGGCAGCGTAAGCCTGGCCGACCAGTGATCTCTGCTACCATGGCTGCCTTTCACAGCATACCTGGAAGCAGACTGATCCCTAGTTGAAAGCCAAGCTCCACCTGTGACCTTCACCAAGTCCCCTGAGTGCAACCCAGCCTGTGGGCTTTGATGGCTCCAAAGTGACTCGCAGCCATCCACAGTGAGCATGGTCCCTGTGTCACTGCTACTTCCATCCAGCAGCAAGTCCCACTGGACAAGAAAACTCCCCAAAACATGCCAGCAGCTTTCCCTTGGCCGATTTCCCCCTGCAGAGGGATCAGCCCTCTGCCAACCTGCTGCTGTAGGAAGAGGGACTGTGGCTGGTGGCTGCGGTTTCCCACGCAGCTGCCTTCCCAGCCGAGATTGCAGGGCTGGAGTAATGAGTTACCCAGCCGTCAGAGGAGAGCAGAGCAGAGGAGAGAGCTCCGTGGAGCCAGCAGGGTTTCCAGGGGAGGAAATCCCAGCGCTTCGTGAGCTCCACATAATCACAGGCAGCAAGGAGCAGGAAGCACTTGTTAGGAAGGAGCAAGGAAACAGAGCTGCTGCCTCGACCCAAGCACACTTTTTAGGACCGGAAAGTGGGAGTATGAAGGCATAAAAAGTGCTTTGAGCTTTCGCAGAGGATTGCAAAGGGCAAAGGGTGAGGGGAGAGGGAACAAACACCGGCAGGGCTCTCGAAGAGGGGGCAGCCAGCATGTGCGTGCTGTGAAGGGGACTTCACGGTGGAGCTGCTAATTAAATAAGAAAGGCTCGTCTCCATGCTTGTTAGGTTAACTCAGCAGGGATATTGCAAAAGCAAATTCCTCCCAGCAAGAGTAATTAGGGGGCCGGAATTCCTCTAGTTCCTTGTCCTCCCTGTGAATCCTGCTAAAGCCATCAGGTGAGGACACAGGGTGAGGGGGGAACATACAAGTCCTGTGCAATAACAGCCCCCCTCCCAGCATGGCAAGGATTTCAAATCAAGGCTTGACATTTTACTCTCTCATTATTCCAGGGTGGAAAATACACATTAAACAAAATAAGCTCCCTTTCCAGGCTGGGTCGTAGGGCTGCTTCCCCCAGGACAACATGCTCGCATTGAAGATGGAAAGAGGACTGTGAGGGGTCTGGGCAGGGCAGCGGCAGCTCCCAACCCACAGGAACTGGGAGGTGTCCACTCACAGCATGGTTGTCCTGGATGGTGCTGCTGACCTGTTGATGATCTGCTTCATCTTCCTTGCCAAGGGGAGCACAGCTCCAACACAGCACAGCAGGACATTTCAGGGTTTGCCTGGCACATCATGGCATGTGTTACAGTGCTATGCTTGCGCCAGTGTTGCTTGTGCAGGCAAAGGAGGATGCTCATGGGCGACAACAAGTGAAGATGTGTCTTGCCTGGCACTAGGGGACACCAGGTATGTGTGGGAGCACAGGGGCAATGGGAGTTGCGTGGCATGGATGGAAGGGGAGAGCTGGCTGGAGGGGATGGAGGGCATGGATGGAGGTTGAGGGGTTGGGAGAGGAAATGTGGAGGGAGGAGAAAGGGTGAGCCTGGGACCTTAAAGAGCAATTAGTCAAAGCTGAATTGTTTTTCTAAACTCTTAATGAAAACAAAGAGTAGGGCATGGCCCAGATGGTGCCAGGGGATCAAATAAATGTCGCACTCAGGAAGCAGCTGCTACTGGGAATGTTTCCTGCCAGCCCTGCTGCTGCTCACAGCCACTTTTATTATTTGTTATTTTTCAGGACTGCAGCTGGGGTTTCCCTCCAGCTGTGTGGAAATATACTTAAGGCTGGTCCATGCAAAGGGCCTGCTAGGACTGGTCCCCGGCCCTTGGTAGCCCTGGGCATGCCACCTCCCTGCCTGGCATCTGCAGCCATTCTTCTCCATGGCAAAGCCTCTGATGGAGGAATTTCATCCTCCATCTCCCACCCAGCCTAGTCCAGCACCATCCTTATCTCATATCTTGTGTGCCTTTATCTTGTGTAGGGTTTTACCCAAGGGCAGTGTCCTGTCTCCCTGCCGAACCCAGGCATCTGCCAGTGGGAGTTCAACATCTCTCTGTTCCATATTGTTGGTGTGAATGACCAGAATCAAGAAATTTGACCGCAATGAACATTTTGGATGTTGATTTTATCTGCCTGTTGGGTTTTGGAGAGAGAGAGGGATAGTTTTTCCCCCTCTAATTCCAAGTGCTAAAATTAGCCTTGTTTTTAGGTAAAAAAATATGAATCACAACCAAACCAATGAGGTCCTGACTCCAGCAGCTGAGATTTAAGAAAAACACCAAAGCCAACTAAATGAGCTCTTTAGCTGTGACCTGACAGCCACGTGAGCTGGCAAAAGTAGCTGAGAGAGGACTTGTGACCCAAGCAAATCATGGAGACCCTTTGATGGAGGGGAGGGTGGCTGACTGGAGCAGGACTGTGTTCTGTCCCCCATGCTGGCTGGTCTCACCCAGTCCACCAGCAGACCCTCTGCTCCCTTTTTTTGGAGCACAAAAGCCATGACTATTTCACATGCACTTTTCTGTGCACATGAGTTATGTAAGCTCAGTGTGCCAGTCCCACTCTTTTTCTGGGCTTTCCAAGGCCCCAGAAAATGTGCGTGCAAAGAGCTGAACTGGTAGAGAAAAGGGCCTGTTAGCACTACCACAGAGGGAAAGAGCATAACATGCACTCCACCCTTTATTAGCCAGCAGAGATTCTACATGGGGCTGGGCTTTTGTGGCACCAATTGGTTGGACATTGTTTTGTAGGGCAGCTGCTCCCAGACCAATGCACTTCTAAGACATAAGGACCATGGTGGTTCCTGTATATCCAAGTATTTTATTGGGAGACCAGATGTAGGGATCACTCAGGTCCCTCCTGAGGAGCTGTGTCCTGTCCCTGGCTTATTATATACGGCAAAAATATATCAAACATTCAATGTTGTAGTACAGCCTGATCTTTGAAAATCTCATTTTCCACCCAAGCCTTTCTCTGCGTGACCAGGAGGATGAGCATGGATGCTTTACTGAGGGTCGTGGCTGGCTTTCATCCAGGTTGGGGTCAGATACCTCTGAGCTGGCTCTGCTGCTCAGGGATGGGGATTGCCCCATGCAGCAGGTATGAGGGTTGTGTGAGTTCCCAAAGATGGGGAAGGAGCTGGGCAAAAGGAAGCAGCCATGGAGCAGCCAGCATTGACTGGGATGGTGAGGAAACCCTCCGTGTGCCTGGGGTTTGGCAGCACAACCCTGGTGCTGTGGCCCAGCGTGCAGGCAGGGCAGGAGTGTTTCCCTGTTGATCCACAACCCAGGAGTTTTGCTCCAGCCAGCCTGTCAGCTGTGGCCATTGTGGCAATTTGGAGATGCCCACTGGGGGTTTGGGGCTGGATCAGGGTGGGGGGCTGTTTCCCGGCTGTGATGGCCAAGGCTTTGCCAGCTCGTGCTGGAGACACCACTTCCCTGCCCGTCATAGCATGTCCTGGGATTTGTGGTTACGTCCTCAGAGCTGTTTGATCCACTCAAGTCACAGCTGATCAAAGGGGCAGTTTACGAGAACAAAACACTGGGTGACTTCCTCCGGTGGTGCCAGAGGCAGCCCTTCAGAGGCAAGATACAAGAAAAGAAGAAATCTTTTAACTGCTGAGTGTCTTGGCTCCTCAGAATAGCAGCTTCTGTGGGACTGCCCTGCTGCACAGCCCAGGGAAGACCATAGTAAAGGAAATTTTAAGAAAATATAAATGAGAAATATATGTTCTGATAGATGACCTTGGATTTCTCTTCTGCACACACACATTAAAAAAACTCTGAATTCCTGTATTTCCAGGCTTGTGAGCAAGCTTGGCTGCTGTAGTAACGCAAAAGTGAAAGCCCTCAATTGCTCCTCTACTGGACAGGTGCGGAGCAAAAGTCCAATAGGCCCATCAGATTTGGGGTTTGCACAGCAGCTGGGAAAGGAAAATAACAGAAAAAGTGAGGGCATCTGACAGCCAGCCATGATCACCCCACTCCCTCTGTTCACATTCTTATTTTGATGAATGCTTTGCTTGTTAACATAGGACAGTGCTCTCAGGTACATGGAGGGATTCTTCGAGTTGTCCAGTGCAGAGTCAGGAGCTGGACTCAATGATCCTTGTGGGTCACTTCCAACTCAGGATATTCTATGACTTTATGATTAAATTATCTTTGCTTGGCCAGCAGAAGAAAGAGATAGGTAGTGATGGCCGTCCTGCAGCAATAAGCATGCAGTGGTGACCACACATTGCCATCCTGACTGAGACACTGGGAGTGTCAACAGGTGGAAAGAAGCTCATCCCCAGCAGGTGCTGTCAGGCTGGATCTCAGCTGCAGACTCCCCTGTGGTCCTTGTGCTGGGTGGCCCTCTGAAGCTTCCTGACTCTATCTTGACCTGTTCAGTAAATTGAGAGGTGTGCTGATGAACAGAAATTGTGTTGATCATCATTTCTGGAAGCTGGAGCATCCTCTGGGGTAGTTGCACTGATCCTGATGGTCAGGAGTAAACGGGATAAAAGGACTTTTCAGAGGAATTGTGTAGAAGTGACCACTACTCCAAAGGGAGCTTAGGTAGAGCCTAGAGATCTTTCTGTGCATTACTGGGACATCAAACACTGAAAACTGAATTTCTCATTGCACAGGAGTGGGAGGAGATGGGCAGAGAGTGGAAAGTCACTCGGTGGTGGGATGCATTAAAGAGGGCTGGGCAGAGGAGTGCTCCCCACCCACCCTCCATGCTCTGGAAAAAGCCTGCTCCCCAGGTAGAGGAGGAAACTGGCAGTGATGATGTGCTCCGGATGTCACTGTGCAATCAGGGAGGCTATTTATAGGTCACTAATTGATTAGAGCAGCCACAGCAGGAGGAAATTACTTTCAGGAGAGACAGAAAACTACAGTGCCCAGCCAGCTTTGGAGAGGTCTCAGGGAGAGCAGAAAGTCCTGAAACAATCACAACACTTTGGAAAGAGGCATTTCTCTGCCATGGTGCCTGAGTTGGGGTATGGTCTGGAGAGAAGCTGCACATTTGCCTGTGCTATTTGAGGGGACCCTGGGGTAGGACAGACCTGCCGTTGGTCAGGGAAGCCCCATGGAGGTGCTGGTGGCTGTACTCTGTGCTGGGGCATGAGATGGAGTTTTAGGCTCTCCCTGTAGCCATCCCTCAAGGGACGTTTTATCTCTTCTGCGCTCAATTTAAGAGACTTTGTCCCCAGGAGGGCCTCTCAGGATAAATCAATTAAAAGCTGGTAAGAAGAAAGGACACCAGCTCAGAGAATGCCTTAAATGCCAGTTGATGTCCTCCTAGGTAGGATGGTTTTTTTCCTTGGCTTCTTGAGACACATCTATTCCCTCCAGCCAGAGGCTAAACTCACAGTCAGCCATTGCACTACTCAAGCCAGAGCATCTCAGAGCAAATGTAGCTTTTCCTTACAGCCTGGAAGATGGCAAGTTGATCTCAAGAATGGACCTGGGCAATGTCCTGTGCTGTGACAAGGGAAGAGCATGTTTCCTGGAGGTCCTGAAGTGAGATCCCAGCCTGCAGGGATGTGAGTAGTGGGGAGCTGGTCCCCACATGCTGGGGCTGCCTGAGGCGAGTGTGCTGAGCTGGTGAGAGCTGCAGGAATGCACTGTCTCCGAGTCTGCTCGTTTGGAAATGGTGCTCTTTTCAACGGTTCTGTTATCAGATGGAGCATTTCCTTCATCAGTGTTAATATCCATGTAGTGAAACAATGAAAGGGCTTCCTATCAGTTCCAAATAGGACGTGAAAAGCTCTCAGCGTTAAGAGTAGAGGATGCTGGAATAGGGCAATGGGAAACGCCTGAGTCACTGAAATGCCTCTTTGATTCCATGAGGCTGATATGTTCAAAAGGAAAGAAGAAAAAAATAAAAAGAGAGAGAGCAGAGCTAGTTAATGATCTGCGGGACAGAGAACAGGAAGGGCCAGCGATTGCAGCGTGGGCTCTGCAGAGGAGGGGAGGCACAGGGGGATGTCTGGCAAAGGCTTTGGAAAGTGGAGACTGCAGCAGAGAACTGAGCACAGTGAGCTGCCTAGTTTGTTTTTGGAAAGGGAGAAGGCATGATGGAGAACTCCTCCCCCAGCCTAACCCTGCACCCCTTGTCCTGCTGCCTCTTAGCCAGTGCGTGCCAGCTCAATGTGGGATCAAAGAAGTGCAAAACAAATTTTCAAATCACTATGATTTAATGGTTCCCAAAGCACTGCCGATTTGGAGAAGGGGAAGGGAAATACTGCTTTGCAAAGCACCCAAGATCACCAGCCCACTGCTCAGAGGATCTGATCCTTTCCATCGTCTCTTGTCCCAGCTGGGGGACATGCACTGCCACTTGTGCCAGAGCTGTGTCTGCAGGCAGGAGGGAGGGATTTGCTGCGGTTGGGCAGCACTTGCCATCCTGGGGCAGAAGGAGCAGGATATCCTGAGCCCACAGAAATCCCTGGCTTGGAGTGGGGCAGGCAGCCAGGGCAACACAGACACCTTCTGCTCTTTGCTGGGACTGAAGGTCTCCCTGCCTGTCCCCGCTGGCCAGCTGTAAATCTCAAGGCCACCAAACAAACACGGGGGCTGTGATGTGTGCCAGGTCAGAAGCTGCGGGCAGATTTTTTGCTGTTACAGGAAGAGCTACAAATATTTCAAACATAACCTGTTTTCTCTCTATTTTGCAAACCAACCCCAGTTGCCTGCAGGCAAACAGCCCACTGTGCATAATGGCAACTGCCTCACTGCACTCCCTGGGGAAATTCCTCAATGGAATGAGCTGGAAATTTGAAGAGGAGGAGGTTAGGCTTGCTCCTTCCTGGTGGTAAGAACCCTTGGCACTACAAAGCTCAGTAAAGAGCAAACCACACAGAAGCAGGTTTCTCCCCACCCTGAGAAATGCCATGGAGGGCTGCACCCAAGGCCGCTCCCTGTGTGGGGTGATGGAGCAGTGCACACCCAAAATCACTCCTCTCCTGGCTGCATGGCCACAGGTGGGATGTGTAGAGGTGTGCAGGAGTCCCTGTGAGCCTACTTTCCAGGACTGTGTCCTGTCTCCCATCCTGGCTTGCCCAGGAGATTGATCTGTCTCCCTGTTTCCCTTGCTCCATGGGGAGCCCAGCCTCAGGGAGACTCATCTCCAGGCGATGTGCAGCACATGCCATGCCATGACTGCTCCCATCCCCACACAGGACAGGGCTGCCCTTTGTGGTAGGCAAGAGGGGAGGTGTTGAAAAGCTGGGGGGAGACGTGCCAAGGCTGGAGAGAGCCCAGCACCAGGGGCAGGGGCAGCTGGGGAAGGCTCACACACAAAGGGCCGAACTGTCTTCACACCTGCAGGGCGGCTGGGCGCTGACAGGGGCAATGATACCACTGACAGGGGCACGTTGCTGGCAGGCAGTGGTGAGGCGCTTCAAATAAAGGCAAGAGGCACAGTGACAGGAGACAGGGACTTGACTGCAGAGGGGAGGGCAGCTGCTGTGGGCATGGCCTGGGGACAGGGACAGGTGGAGGTCAGGCAGTTGTCTCTCCTCCTCTGTCTCTGCATATTCAAGCCTGGACAGTAATTTGCTGTGAATCCACAGCCAAGATGTGCCCTTGGCTTTCTGCATCATATCCAGGGCACATTTACACCCAGGACTGCAGGTGAGGCTGGGGTTCTTTGGGAGCCAGTGTGCAGAGTTCAGGTGGGCACTCAGCAATGTTTTGTCCCTACCACACCTGGGTGAGTTTCAGCATGGGACTGTGGTGGGCACCCATCCCCAGAGGAGAATAGGCTCAGGCTATGCAGCCCTTTCCTTACAGCGTGCACCAAACCTCACCACTTCTAACCCCAAAGTACCAGTATAGGTACCACTGTGACACTTCTCTTGCTCCCCAGGAGCTGGGGGTCTGGCACTGTGGGATTGCTTCCTCTCACTGGGGGCAACATCTCTTGGCTCCTGCTCCCTTCTGCGCATTGTCACCGGTTGGGGGCATTCATGTGGCTACTTCCCATACATTCCCCCATGCGTGGCGTTGAGCAGTGATTAGGGGTTCTGGAGAAGGAGGGTCCGTGCATTAAAGAGTAGGTTGTAGATGTGAACAGCTTTCATGTGCCTTTGAACAGCTTGGCGTCCCGGCTTGCTGTGGATACAGTCAGGGCCGGGCCGATCCTCGGGAGCTCCAGGCAGCCGGGAAAAGTGGGCCGATGGTGCCCTCCGGCGGCCCCGGGGCCGGGCTCGCTGTCAGCCCGGAGTGCCGTCACTGCCATGGTTCCCCCCCACCAGCCTCTGGGCCAGCGAATTGGGATGTCACTTCTGTTCTTTTAGTTTGTTTGTAGGGGTGCTTTCCCTCCTCTGTTTTTTTCCCCGTCATCCCATTGCTGAACTCCAGGAGATGGTCCAGGAGATGCTCCATCTCCCAGGGAGATGGTCTGTGGGCATCAAGCTGCTCCTGTGCTGTGGGGCCAGACCCCTCCCTGGAGAGGAACCATGGAGTCCCTGCAGCCCCAGCCTCTGGATCGCTCCCAGGATCCCGAGCCTGGGCAGCTCCCACTTAAGGGTTGGTAACAGACCTTTGTCTTTATGTTCAGGAAGTCTGGGAGTGATCTGGTCCTGGGTGGGCAGTGAAGGGGCCATAAAGGGGTGGGGTGACCCTGAGAAGAGCCTGGTGGCATGGACACCCTGGGGTGGGCTCTCTTCGGTGCTTGGGTGTCCATATCGTGGCTGCCAGCGCAACCAACCTGGTCCCTAAATGGGACCCAGAGTGTCTCTTTCCTGTCCCAGCTGGAAAGGGCTGGGTCCCTGACTGTTTTCCTGTTTGTGTTACACCCCACTGTTCCCCCGCAGCCTGTCCTTCACAGGGTGGGCGGGGAGGGCAGCAGTGACTCTGCTCTCCTCCCGCTGGCATCAGTGACATTCCTACAGGAGGAACGGAGGAATATTTGGGCTGGGCAGATTAGCCCCTTCTGAGTTCTGAGCAGCCCCAGATCCCCTTGCAAGGCTTTCTGAGCCACTGGCCCTTGGGTCTCTGGGGAAGGCATACCCCAATGGTGGCTTGGAGGAGCCTTTCCCCTCCAGCTGGACTTGCTGCAGCAGGTGAAAGGGGGAGCGATGGGTGGCCAGAACCCCCTCCAACAGGCGGTGCTGGCTCCACCACGTGCTCACACCAGGCCAGCGATGAGAGATGTCTCCTGGAGCTGTCACAGGACGACAACAGAGGACGGAGGCTCTCAGCCCTGCCCCACAGATGGGCTGAGGCAGGGCTGCCTTCAAAGCAAAGCATGCATACTCCCCAGCCTGCTGGGATTACAAAGTTAAGGGCTGGCATTGTTTTCCCAGTTTCAGAGGGGGTGGATACCAGGCAGGATTAGTCTGGCAAAGCTTCCCAATGTGCTCAAAGGGGCACAATAGGACCTTGAAGAGAAGAAGCTGCACCGATGACAGGCAGAGGAGTGTCTCTCATCAGCCTCTGCCTCCTGATGCAGGCAGGACACACTCAGAGCAGGTGCTGCTGCTTTGCAGCTCTGTCTCTGCCAGGACGCCCTTCCTCTGTGCTCTGGGACCCCCCAGCACAACCGGTGCTGTGGGCAGGCAAAGAGGGAGCAGGGCTCTCTGCAGCAGAGAGAGGAGAGGTGAGGGAGTGGTGATCTCAGCTGCTGACAGTCCAGGTCTCCCCTGCAAGCCCCTGGGAGTCTTTTTTTTTTTTTTCAAATCATTTGCTATCAGGAGCAATTAGAAATAAAACCTGGAGAGCCACAAAACCCCTGTCTTCCTGGGTTGCTGCTCCCCAGAGCTTTCCTGCCCAGAAACTCACTTCAGCACTGCAAGGGCTGCTCTGTGCTTGGTGCAGTTGTAGAAAGCGTGGTCATAAGGGCACAGGCAGCCCATGAAGGCAGCCAGCTCTTAGGTAGCACCTCCTGCCTGAAAATGGGTCCTCTGTGGGCCTAAGCCTCCTCAAGGGGCTGAGGGCAGGGGTCAGATGGACTGGATGCAGCTCTGGGAGCAGGGCTGTAGGGAGGGTATTATCTCAGGGTGTTGTTTCCCTGAGGTGCCAGGTGACATCCTGAGCAGGCGCTGGGCAGAGGGGAACCTGTGACCATACATGGAATTTCCTCAGGCTGCTCTCTTGCTCTGTGCAGGCCCTTTTGTGCCTACTCAATGTTCCTTCTTATGAGATCTTTCCTGAAGTCTCAATCAGCAGAAGCCAAATTTAACTGAGTAGAAAAGTGTACTTGAACAGAGCTGCAGAGGTCAGCAAAGCAGTGCCAGGGGCATTTACTGCAGCACAAGGAGCTGCTCCCTCAGTGAGCTGCAGTGATTGCCTGGGCTCCTTGCTGAAACCACAGCCTGGCAGCACCAGCACCAGCTTTTGTTTGTCTGTGATAACTTATTAGCTCTCGTAACTCATTAAGTGGCAGGGAACTTGAGCGTGTGCCATCACCTGCCTGGCCCAGCTCTGCCAGCACGGGTCACGCATGGGCTTAGCACCACCCTGCTCTGCAACAGCCTGTGCCTGCTGGAGGCAGGGGCCATGGATGCACCCAAGCTGCCATCACAGAGCATCTACCTCACTCATGACCTGCCATGTGCTGAGGCACTGCAAACCAGGCTGAGAACCAAAGAAGCTCAACACACCTCAGGCTTCCTATCTACCTAGCCTCAGTGTGACTGGCCTGGAGCAGAGACACCAGACCCAGGCTGGGCTGTCTTTGGGGTGGCTGCAGGGGATCTTGCTGTCAGCATGGTCTCATGGAGCAGCCGGAGCATCCGTTGGGCTGAATGGGGCTGGCATGCCATGTTTGTGAAACCCGCCGTGCTTGCGGTTGACCAGAGCGCTGAAATAAGCCCGGCCGGAATTGGTGTACTGCTCTGTATCCTGATGTGGTGAGCAGCTCCGACTGGGGAGGGTGGGGGCAGCCTCACTGGGGTGACTGGTGGCAGCGGGACTGCAGGAGCTTGGCAGCACCAGCACGAGGACCACACGCAGGGCCCCGCCGGAGCCCGGAAAGCTCAGCCTGGCACTAACGGAACTGTGATAAAAAAGAACGTGACCAGGACAGCAGCGCAGGGGAGATTAATGTCAGATTGTCAGAGGGGAGGAAACTAAGGCAGACAGCACTCAAACAGATACTGGAGCGTACTGGGGGTGGTGAAGTGGGTAGATGCCGCTTTTCCCAGCATTGCTGCATCTGCAGATCTGCATCCTCACCTATAGCCTTTGAGGTGAGAAGAAAGGACAAAGGATTTACCTGAAGTGTGTGCATCACTTTTGTCAACCCTGTCGTGCAAATCCTCCCACCTCCGCAGGTGGGGGATCTGCCTCTCTGTACCAGCCTGAACAGGAACATCAGCAGTGCTCTCTGTCTGAGACATTGCTACACATCTCTTGTGGGTCCCTGCCCGGGCCGGGTTTTCTCTGCTGCCCACCAGCAAAGCTTTGACTGTGATGAGAGCACTCTTGGCTGCAAGAAGGTGCTTCTCCATGGCTGTGAGAGGAATAAAGCTCCCCTTGTCATTGCTATGAGCTGCTCCGGCCTTGCCCACGTTTACAGAAAAGACTGGCTGTTTAGTATCTCCCACACTGCCTCATTCCCAGTATCACCACAGTGTCTTCAGGACCCCACAGCTTCCAGGTATGCAGCTATAAGAGCCTCCCAGAGGCCTCTGTTTCTCCATCACCTTTGGTGAGGTGGTTTGTCTCTGCCCTCCTTGCTGCTCTGTCAGGGAATGTTCATGTCTGATGGGTCACATGCGCTTTCCCACATGAATGAGGCAATCCATGTCTTTACCCAATCTCCAGTGCCTCACCTTCCCTCCCTATTCCCATCTGTGCCCTGGGCACTTTGTATGTGTCTCCCAAAAAAAGTATCCAAGCCCTTTTAAACCTGCCCGTGGCATCATCCGAAACAAAATTCTCGCTAGGATAAATCAGAGAAAAAACAGCCCCAACGCAAGGCTTAAATAAGTGGTTACAGGAGTTGGGATCCAGTGGGGCCATGTCTACCCTGTTCACAGCTTTGCCCCATGTTCCTCCCTCATCCTTCCTATTTCTTCCCTCTCTGCATGCCGAGTCTGGGGTTCAGCTCCGTGCTGGCCCAGCTGAGCTACCAAAACCCCTCGAAATGCCAGCTCAGGGTGGGCCGAGGCAGGGGAACCACGTCGTCCCCGTGTCCCCGCGGTGGGCGAAGCGCGGGCCTGCAGGGACCCCTGGTGGCTGCCGGGAGCCGGGGGTCCCTCGGGGGCAGCCCTGCATCCCACGGAGCAGGAGGATGCCTGCTCCTGGGAGCTGCTACGCTGGAATCTTAGGGCATGGACGGGGCTCCTACCTACAGCATTCCCCGAGCAGCTGCAGCTCCTGCTTTTCTGCCCTAAGGACCGTTCGTGTGATGTTATCCAAACAAGCAAGCAGTTCAAGCATTCTAAAATAACTATATCAGTTATTCCACTACTATGTTTAAGAGTAGTTAGCAACAGAAAGAAAGGCATTAGTCATCATTACACAGCTATATTTTCACAGCAAGGTTACCTTTGTAAAAATTAAAATTATACACATAGCATCCATTCTAATACTTGCTAAAAGCCAACATTATTATGTGTATTTATCACAAGAGCAGAAGGGGAACCAAGGACTTTTCTCTCCCCTGGGCTGCATGAAGAGTCAGGGAGAGGTATTTTCCATCTCAGTCCCTTTCTAGCTGGGTTTTCTTCTTCCCTCCTCGCAGGTCTGCAAGGGAGCGGGTGGAAGGGCTGGCTGTAAGCACATGCTTCTATGCCAGCTGAGCTATTGCAAAGGGGATGCTTGCTCTTGGCTGTGAGGCTGGAGTGGGCAGTGCCAGAGTAGGAGCTGACAGCACAGGGATGGGTGACAAATTCTTCTTCCATGAACAAGTCAAGGGTAAATCCTGCAGGAGCAAGGGCTGCAGTGTCTATCTGGGCTGCCTTGTTCCCTCACTGCCCAACTGGGTGTTGGGCCAAATATACGTGATGAAAATTGAGGTCCACTTGCAAGTCGTCAGTAAAGAGTAAGGATAACAAATTTTGGCACTGCCCCCAGTAGAATTGTTACCAGTTCATAAAGCTGCGTGTGAAGGCACCCCGTGGCACAGTAACCAGTGTCCCACAGACAGCAAAAACTGCTGCCTGTTCTAATTCTCTGGCACCGGACTGTTCCAAGGTAGAGGTTGCACCAAATCTTGTGGGCAGAGCTGACCTAGGACCCCGCACGGGCCGTGCAAGCGAAGGCAGGGGGCACTGCGGGAGCAGGAACCAGCAGGGATGGGGTGAGGAGAGAAGGCAAGCAGGATGCAAGCCCAGCTTGCTGCTCGTGGGATGCGCATCCTCCTGTGTTCCCGGCTCCTGCGCCTGCTCCTCCTCCTGTGTTCCTGGCTCCTGCGGCTGCTGCCCGTGCAATTTAAGCCACCCACAGAGGTGATGCTGTTCACAGGGTACTCTCGGACTGTTGGCTGGGATAAAGCCAAGAGGTTTTTGCATCCACCCACCTGCTGGAGACCTGCAGCTTCACTCAGAAGTGAGTGTCATTCATTTATCTGGATGATATTTATCCTGTTCTTTTGTCCCATAAGCTCCTTTTCAAACAAGCCAGGTCTTATATATCCCAAACAGCACCCCCTGATACGAAGTTCCAGTTTATCAAGGACACTCAGCTAGGATGCTTGCTCTGATGCTCTGGTTGTATTACTCTTTTTAGCCTTAGCACCTCAGTAATTCACCTGCCCAGAGCTGGTACTCACTTGATCCTCCATTCCTGAGCTCATATCTTATCCCTGCTAACCCACATCATGTGGATGTGCTCTTTCATCACCACCTCCTCTAAATCCTCCTCGTCATCCTTCTCTGAATGCCTTCAGCTTGTATAATCTCCCTGGGTGCCAAAGGTTACACTAGAAGTGTGTTGGCATGTACATTGAGCAGCAGGGAAAAGTGATTTTGGTGCCTGGGACCCTGAGCAGCTGGATCTGGCTGAGGACGCCATCCTGCCTTTTAGTGGCAGCAGACCTTGGGGGCTGGCCCTGAGCTTCTCACTGTCATTTCCTTCACCAGTCCTTTCTTCTCTTTACACAACAGGTTTACCAAAGAGGTGCCAAACATCGCCATCAGCTTCCCCATCCTTGCTCCGAACCAGTGCCACTGTAATGCTTCTCTGCAGGCGATGAGCATGAAAATTTCACTGTGGGAGGATGTTTGGTAAGCCAGTATCTCTAGTCTTTAGTCCAAGCCCAGCAAGACCTGGACCAGTTCAAGGGTCAGAGGGCAAGAAGCACCCATGATCTTTTTGCTTGTATACTTGGCTGAGAGTAAAAATTTGTCCTAATGACAAGCTCCAGGCAGAGCTTTGCACAGCCACCGAGTAGCCTTGTATGGTCAGGAGCTGGGAAGGATGGGAAGAGAGCACAGGCTGTGTCCCCCAGCAGCTGGATGTGTCAGGGTGTAGTGATGATCAGAGGCACAATGACATGGAGACAGCCAGCAGAGCCTGCATGCCTGAGCCAACATCTCCCGTTGGTGAGGAGGGACCCAACACAATGTGCAGTGTGGCTCCTGATTTAGCTGTGAGCTCACAACTTCTCTGCTCTCTACCTCTGTGCTCTCCGAGGTGTTGGCGGTGGGCGGCTCCTCTCTTTTGAGTGTCCCATGCTGTTCTGAGCTCAGAGATGTGGGATACTCTCAGATCACTCTTTTCTGGGGTCAGCTTTCTCCAGCCTGGGCTGTCAGGCTGAGGCAGCTGTATCCCTGCTGGCCAAGTGATGCTCTGCACCTCAAGGCTGTGCCTCGTGAGGCACTGTCATGTGCAGCCCTCATGTTCCCATGGCAGGAGGATGCTCCCCATGGCCTTTGGAGCTCCTGGCACAGCAGAGGCTTCAGGCTGGGTACTCTAGAGAGCCGCACAAGTGACACCAATGGAGAACATCCCCTGACACCAGAGCTATCAAAGCTGGGTCTGCCACAGCAGGCAAGGCCCACACCGACCCTGTGGTGCTCCTCCAGCTTCAGTGTGCGTGGCTGCCGTCCCTGGGAGGAGGAGGCAGCTCAACAGTGCAACATGGAGCCCTGCACAAGATGGCAGTGGGGCTGGGCAGGGAGGATGGAGGTTCCAGCGAGCCCACCATGGCCCCAGTGGATTGCCTCAGCTGTGCCTCAAGACCCTGAAGCAACCCCAGAGGAGCTCCTTGTGCCCTGAGGACGTTTCCTGTTTGCTGCCCATGCTAAAGCATCGGCCCTTCAACCGTCACCAGTCCTCTGCTTCCGGCAGGGGCTCCCGCCCGGAGCCCCCCTGCACTATCAGCTCACCAGATGCCTTTTTCAGGATACTGTGGTAAAACTGTGCCGGGCAGGCGCTGTCATTTGGGGTTTTCTCTCATGTCAGCTTCGAAGACAAATTGGATGAGGAGGAGCAAGAGGGGGGGAAAGAAAAAATAATAAATTTAAGCCAAAAAAAACAGAAAGAAAGAATGATGCTCACCACCATCCTAGGCCAGGGCTGGCCCATGCACCAGCATGGCAATGGGTCCCCCAAGCGGCGTGGCCAGCGGTCACCAGGGACACGGCAGGTGGGGATGTCCAGCATGGCAGTGCCACCCCCCTAGCACTGTCGGCCTCTAGTGGCAGTGGAGGCAGCGAGGTGCCATGGCAGCAGCCTGGGCCCCATGGGCCCCACCAGCACTGTGGGGACCTTCTCCCATCCCCCTGGGCACTGCTGTCCACTGAGACGTGGTCCTCATCCCAGTGCTGCTGCCTGGTAGGACATAGTCCCCCTCTGGGACATGGCCCACCCTGCACTGGTGAGGGAGCAGGTGGTGGGAAAGAGGTTATGAGATACCCGTCACCCCTGGGCTAGCAACAGCTCAAACTGGCCCAGCCAGTCTCTGGGCCGCTGGTCCACAGCCACCAGATGGTGCTGAGCGGCTGATAGACTAGGTAGACTGGGAGCCTGGCAGCACTACTGGGGATGGAGGGAGGGAAATGGTGAAACAGCACGTGGGAAGCCTGTCTTTCCATCTGTGGAGCCCTGCAGGGAATGTTCACTAGGTCTGCCATGGGTCTGGGGTACCCAAGGTTGTGTGCTGCACTGCAGGAATGATCTGGGGACAGCAGAAGGGGACAGACTATGCTTGCTGTTGAATTTGAGAGCTTGCCAAAACTCCCTGTGCTGGTGCAGGGTGTGCACAGGTGTGATGAGGCCGTGCTGCCTGAGGCTGTAACATAGCAGGCAGCATTAAAGCATGGCTGATTGCATGGCGCTTGGCATGGGCTCCAGCTCTGCTTCCAACTGAAGTGGCACGGTCAGGTTGGCTGGAAGACATTGTTAAACCAGGCATGCTTTCAAATGTGGTCCCCCAGGGTGTACAGAGACATGGCACCCCAAGAGCCAACCACAGACCTGCAGGATTTGCTCCAAGTTAAGCCCAGTGATTTTCTTTTGTTGGATGAAATATAAATTAAATAAAAAGGTGGTTGGTCCCTGTGGAGCAGAGGGGAGGTGTCAGCATGGGGAGGGGAGAAAGGGTCAATGGTACAGAAATAATACCAGTCTATCCCCACCCACAGAGGATGGATGAGAAACTGTGGGTGGGAGTTACCATGCACCTAATATAAAACCTGATTTTCTTTCCAGCCCTTGAGTTTGAGCATCCACTGGAGAATGGGTTGGACTTCATGGGCTGGTCTTCAGTTCTGTAGTCTCCCTTGGAGGACTGTAAGCAAGAAGTCAAAGAGGGAGAAGTTGTTCCCTGGCTGCCCAGGACCCCGAGGAGAAGCTGTGGGTGTGGGTATCACTGTGGTGAGCAGGGGAGGTGTGGGGAGGCGGTGGGAGCAGTGAGATGCCTGTGCAAGGCAGGTGGCTGTGCTGTGCTGAGATCTGAAATCATGGCTGCTCGCTTTCGCCGGCAAATCTTGCATTTGTGTGGTTTCCTTTTCCTTCTTCTATGTGCACATTTTTTTCTTCTCTCTTAATTTTGTTCCTTTTGCTGCAGAGGCAAATTTCAGCCCTTCTAACCTTTTGGTTCCAAACTCTGCACAGGAATAAAACTAAACACGAACTCCCAGCAGGGATCAGCTTTAATTACACGTGAGATGCTAATCTGCTGGAAGGTCTCAAGTGCTCCTATATTTGAGCCTTCCTTTCCCTTCTGCTGCTCTGCAGTTCCCTAGGCAGATGCCTCTCAACTCCTCACAGCCTCTCCAGGCTGTTTTCTCTGAGCAAGATCACAAGAGAACTTTGTAGCTCAGAAAAGCTTCTGTGAAGAGTAGCAGAGACACTCCTTTGGCAGCTCCCAGCTCTGTTGAAGGCCTGGCTATTTTTGGAAGCAGCAGGAAGATGAAGATGGTCCTCTCCATCAGCTTGGGATTCCCCCTGCCCACAGGTCTCTGGCTGGATGGCCACTAGCGTGGCTGAAAGGAAGAGGAGCCCTTGTGCCTGAATTCCCTGGTGGCAGTGCCTACATTTCTGCCCAATGCTGGCTATGATGCTTTGGGGACCTGCTGGCTCCAGTTCCTCACACTTGATGAGCTGCCAAGCCTGAAAGAAATAAGGGATATCCTTGCAAAGCAGCAGCTGGAGTTCAGGGAGATCCCAAAGCCAACCAAAAATAGTACCAGCAAGGACGGCCCTGGCCAGAGACCTGCTGGAGTGGCCCTGATGGCAGAAGCCAGCATGGAGACAGTGGGTGAAGGATGCAGTGGCTGGAGGAATAAAGCAAGCCCAGCCTGAGCCACATGGATGAGAGACTGAGCTCCCTGATGTCTTCATTTGGGCTGCCCTGCAGTAGCTCCTTCCTGTCATCAGTGGGCACCTTGGGTCACATATCTGGCAAGGGGCAGTACCTGGGCACATCCAGTAGTCTGAGCAGGGAGATCAGTTGGAAATCTTCTTGGATATATTTAGAATTTGTAAAATCCAGCCATGAGAGAGCTTTTGAAGCCAGATCCCCTTGAGCCCTCAGAGCTGATGGGGATGACAGCAGATGAACAGCTGACTGCCTTTCTGATCAATGACACTCACCATTTCCCCCAGCCCATGGATTGGAAACTGCTCCCTTTAAATTTGGCAGAGACAACCAGTTCCAGCCCTAATGGGTCCATTTGCTGCCATCAGGTGCTGCTGCCCTGCCTCTTCCCTGGCTCCTGCAGATCCTAAGCTCATGGTAGATGCTGTGGTTTTTCCTTTCTTTCCTCATTTATTGTCAGTAGTAAATTTGCAGGAACCCAGAAATGGCTCAGATTTCTAGGTCGCTCTGCTGCTGTGTGTTCGTTAAAAGGTGCCCTGATGTATGTGCTGCTGCAGGAGCAGCACTGGGGCAGAAGGAGCTCAGGGAGCACGGCGTGGGAGGTTGTGAGTCCCCCAGGGAGGGCAGCAAAAGGGAGCTGTGTGAAGAGGAGCAAGGCATCACTTCAGCACTGGCTGTTTTATTCTCGGCCTCAGGAACTGGGGCAGCTCTCCTTGGAGACCAGAGGCCTTTTTAGCTGGGTCTGCCTGCATTCATCCTATTTATAGCTGCTATCTTCGCAGATGTGGTTTCCATTAACAAGCAGGATCTGAAGCTGCCCAGTAGCTCTGTGGGCTGAGGTGTGTGCTGATTGATCAGATCCCCTTGGGATAGAGAGGAAAAGACACAGAGACACCATCAACCCCACAGGGCTTTCTAACACGTACCCCAAGCTCCACTGTACCTCAGAGGTCTGAGCTGCCTGTCCAGCCAGGCAGAAGTGGTATGTGGGAAGGAAGCAAGGCATTGGCTTTCCTCTGCTGGGGGAATGGAGAGTTAAGAGTGTCTTTGGGGTCGCCAGTTTGATCCCTCTTCTCGTCCTCTGGACCTGCCTGCTTTGGCTGGGTGCAGCAGGCAGCCCTTGTCTGGCTTTGGATGCACCTGGTAGTTCCTGAGTATAGTGTATGTGTTCTGGCTCGACGGATGAATGACAATTTATTTGATTTTAGCTATCTGCAGATGGTCAGGCAGGACTCACCATGTCAGGGCTCCCCATAGCACCTACACAGGGAGCAGACAGGCAGGGCTTTAGGCTCGCTCAGTCTGCTGCAGGGTGAGATTTGTGGGCATGGGACAGAGCTGGCATCTGGTAACAATGTGGTGGGTGCCTGGGCTCAGGCCTGCTGCAAAACACTCCTGACTAACAAACCACTTTGGAAGCTGTATGGCCTGGGGCAGAATGCTTTCCCACCAACTGCATCCTCTGTACAAGGAGAAAAGCATCCCAGCAGAGGATAAAGATAACTTTTACCCCAGATAAGAGGGGTAAGGAGCAGAGACAAGTGTGTCTGCAACAGACCTGGACTATGTGGGTCCAGGACAGAGGGACAGCAGTGCAGGTGGCCTGGCAAAGGCTTGTTCTGCTGCTTGTGCATGTCCAAGTACAGGGCTTGGAGGCAGCACTGGCCCACAGGCGCTATGTTTGCCCCAAGCTTTACAGGGTGCCAGTACAGGCACTGTGGCACACCTTCACTCGCCAGCACAGTCACATTTGGCACTAGTTTCCTCGTGAGCCACCGCTCTGTGGGGCAGCCATGCGCTTTGCCCAGCCTGCAGGTAGCCTCCAGCCCCTCTGCAGCATGTGCTTCCTGCAAGAAGTTGTGGGTGCCCAGTGGAGAAGGCTGCACGCCACTTACCACCCCTGCCCTGCACACATACCCACCCACGGGCAGCTGCCACCACCTGCAGCTCAGGGCAGGCTCAGGGACACACAGCCCCTTCTGCCCTTCTGTTTTTTTCTGCTTGAGGATCTCTAACCACTTTGCCAGGCAAGGGCAGTAGGGGAAAACCATACTGCTGTCCCTGCAGCCACCTCTGGGGTGTTTAGCAGTGAACTGAAGCAGAGAGGCACAGGAAAATAATTTCTTATGAGACTTATTAAGAGGGGATTGCATACACCCCCCCAAGGTATCCAGTTGTGAACAAGGGCCTACATGGGCAGCACAAAGGATGCAAGGACCTTTCTCACATGCAGGATTCAGTAAGAGGCTGGCAGGAGAGGTTCTGTCGTGTTTTTCTCCCTGTAAGCGTGTAGGTACATGCACATGTCTGGGGAACAAGGACTTGGCTTTCTCCCCTGCCTGGGTCAGGGCTTTGTGAGGTGCCAGAGCTCTGACCTCAAGTTACATAGCCGACAGGAGGCAGGAGTGGTCAGTGCAGAATTGCTCCACAGGGAACCGCACTGCTTGGCCGTGGGCAGGATGGGACCCCCCAGCACCTCCACCTCCCCCCAGCCCAGCACAACACAAAAAGGCAAAGCAGTGACAGTTTTATTTCAAAGTAGAACAAAGGTATCTTTTATTCTTTCCAGAGCTGCAACATTCCGCTTTGCCATGAGCATGTCTGTGCTCAGACTGGCTGTTTGTGTGCATTTACTCAGAGCACATCTATACAGGGCAAACCAAAAGCAGGAGACTATTTCATAACCTGGCTGAGTCTCACCTCTGGTAAAGAAACGCCATTACCCAACCAAACATGATGGTGTGGTCCCTTGCACAGCACGTGCTGCCAAGCAGACAGGCTCTATAGAAAAACCTAAAAACAAAACGTAATTTCAGACATTCCACATCAACTTTTCCCCTAATTCTGCTGGGAAGGAGTTTTGGCTCAATGTGTATCCACTCTCATCTCCCTTCATGCCTCTCCCCTCTGCATGGTCACGGAAGCAGAGTTACAGTGCATCGAGGATGTTGTCGATTTTGGAGACCAGGTCCTGGCGCTTGTTGGAATGCATCTTCTCGTTCTCGATGTATGTGTCCTTCTTGAGCTTGCCTGCCACCAGCCGCTCTGCCTCCACCGACGACTTCAGGACTAGCTCCTTCACTTGGCCATCAAGCTTCTGAATCTCACCTACCTGGCAGGGTGAGAAACCAACAGAGTATTAGAGGAGACAAAACAGAAACAAAAAAATCCCTACAGTGAAGCTGGAAGAGATGGTAGATGACAGCAAAAGATGAAGTCAATGCTACGTAGAAACATCTTCGATCTCCAAATGTTGCCTCCTGAGCCATCACCACTCCCTGGCATCACATTATGAGGAATATTTCATGAATGGGTAACTAAGCAGCGCAGATAAAAAGGGCTCCAAGGAGCCAGGAGCCACACTGGCAAGAGACTGTTAAAAGAGTATTTACTGACAGATTTTAAAGGCTTCAAGCTAAATCACAGCTCTGACAGCTGGAAGCTGTGACCCTATAGTTAATGTTCATGGTGTGTGAGTGGCAGGTCTGCAATGACAGAGCTACTCTTTGAGTTAATAACAGATTAACCAAGGTGGTTGTTGGCTAAATGGACCTTAGGGGCTAAAGTGTCCCTCACTTGGGTTTAAGAGGCTGTTCCAGGTAAGTGTTAAAATGTATTGAATGGAAGGACAGTGCGTGTGTGCTCATTGTGCCATGGCTTTCAACATGGTACAGCAAAACACCCCCCAAAGGAGCATCATGTTACCAAAATTCTGTCAGTGCCAAATGCAAATGTGCAAGAAAATATGAGATGACAGAGAAGACTTTGGGTTGACTGGTGTGAGAAGTAAAGTCAGAACTGTTAATGTGTTGATAGTTTCCATTTTTGCCTAAGCGTCACTGCCATGAGCTCAATGAGAAGCATCAGGATTATGTTACAAAAGCATTCATCTGTACTAATGCAGCTAGTTCAAGGGCTGCTTAAGAAACAGCACAAGCAGCTGTTTGCAAGCAACACTTACATGGCTGCATAACTGAAATTACTGCAAAAATAACATTTTGCACAGCCCCTTGCAGGGATCAAGCCATTTTCAAATTAAAAAAACCAACCTCGACTGACTGCAGAAACTAAACCCCCAATTAAAACTCATGCAGAATACTCCACAGAGCCAAGAACAGGAGAGCTTAAAACATAAATTTGAATTTCTTACTTTATCACATAAGTCAGAGCCTTCTGTCTTCAGTTTAGACTGCAGAGAAGCTATTTCATTTGTCAGGGCCTTGTGCTCCATCTCCAAAGACTTTTTGCCACTGTTCAGGGTGGAGATGTCCCGTGACTGTTTGTATTTATTCACTGCTTCATCAAAATGACGGTACAGCCCAAGCCTCTTGTTCACCAGAGTAAGCACCTGCTCTGTGATGCAGGCAACCTTCATCCTGGCTTCAGCTGCTGGATCCTGCAAGAGGACAGGAGGGAAGATCAAAGCAGTCGTATCTTTGACCTGCATCAAGCCATGCCTGCAATCTGCCACAGGACTGTTACAGAAACTGTTCCCTTTGCAATTAAGTCAACTGACAGTAATTAAGTGAATGGTACAAGTGCTGATTAGGGCAAGCACCTTTCAGCACTCAGCCCTGCCCAACAAACAGTTTAAAAGTGAAAACACTGCAGAGGAAGAACGGCAGACATCCCTTCTTCATGAGGGGATTCCTTTTTATCCAGAAAGCAAGACTCCAGTTAGCTTTATGTCACCAGATCAACCCGACAGGAGTACTAGTGCTCAGGTTGCATAAAAACAGGGTTTTAAAAGACTAGTAAAATATCTCAGTGGCAAGAACATTCAGCAAGAATTACTGGTATGAAAAATGTCCATTCATCAGCTGAGAAATCTGCTTATATTCCCACAGGGCTCTTCATCATACAGACCTTGGTGATGGAGAAATCCAGCCTGACGTAGACGATCACAGTAAAGAACAAGATATAAAAGGCTCCAACCACCAAGAGAGGCTCTTGCAGCATCAGGATTTTGTTGAAGGTGTAATGAACCTACAAGAGAAGTTCCAAACACTGAGCAGTGCTCCATGTTACTACAGAGGGTAATTCTCCTCAGGCAGCAGCAGAACCACCCATGCAGCCCAGCAAGTGTTTATTTCTAGAACCTAATACAGGTGTTTCAGCTGTGCTCCTGAATTCAGGAGGCACAGCTGCTGAGAGGCCACACTCACCACGATGTCCTGGATGTGCTGCTCCACCAGGTTGCTCTTGTGTGCCACAATAACAGGACGTCCAAAAGTGTCTAGATATGTGTAATGAAGCTCGTCTGAGGCACGATTGATTTCATAGGGGCTGTCCACGTGGATATTCCTGTGGATAAAACCAGACAGTCCCATAGGACTCTACAGTTTTTGAGATGATGTAACCCAGGACTTATCTGGCCAACTGCAGCCTCTAGCACAAGGTAAATTATGCAGTTTAAACAATGCTCTACAAGGAAGCAAAGCTTTGTTCCAAGATCTCCACATGCAGTCATAGTTTTGATTCACTGTCCCCAGGCCATTAGAGCAGACTGGAGAACTGCCACCAACACAGCACTATCTGCAGTAACAAACCAGGAGGAAGGACACTTACTTGGCACCTTCTGGCAGGACAATCTTGACAGTCAGAGAGTCCGTAACTTGCTCATCAAACACGTGGTCAACAAACCTCATCTTCAGGGCATATTGATCACCTAAAAGTATAGAGCAGAGGGTGGTTACAGTTTCTCAGAGAACAAGGGACAGCTTTGAAGCTCAGCTCCCACCCAAGGCAGGAGCAGAATTTGCATGGGTAATTGTGCAGCAGGGGGCACTAGCTCACTCAAATATATTTTAATCATATGTCTACAAAAACCTGAAGGAAGCACAAAAGAGTGGATTTGCATTTTCTAGAAGAAATACCTGGAAACTGTTGTTGCTAAGGTGCAGTGTACCACAGCTTTCAATTCTTTACTGTACAGCAACCACCTTTAAACACCGAGAAGGAGGTTTCTTATTCCCTTTCCCTCTGCCACCCACCGAGATTGTAGAGGTATTCGTAGCTTGGCAGGTTATAGCCAATGATGTAATGGGTTTTCCAGCCCCCAAAAAGCGGGAATCGGGGACGGATCTCCATCTCCACAGAGTCATCCAGGACAAGGAGGTGGCTGGTGGAGATGTTCCCAATTTCATCTCTGTAATAGACATCCTGAGCAGCAGCTGGGAGAATGGTCTGTATGGAGAGAAGCAGCAGTGAGTGCATGAAATGGGAGTTATTTCCAGTGAAACTGGCAAAACCAGTAATGGCTAGTATGCATCGAGAAAACTGTTCCCACGTGAGACATGACAAAATGGCCATTCAGTTGCACTGAGTGGTAAAATTGTGCTGTTATAAGCAATCCCAGATGTGGCTGCCAGCACTAAAATCACTTGGCTTCCAAATGAATGTGCTTTCTCCAGCCCAGTTGCAAGCTCCCCAGACAGCAAGGGATCTCATCATGCCCACCAGGACAGCAATTCCCTTTTCACTCCAGCCCGCTGCCCTAGCTCACTGGGCTTGTTGGCTTTACGCTCAGCAAAATGAGATTTCTGTTTGGCTGCACCACCCTAGAGAATTACAACAATCAATCCTGGAGGCTTCAAGCAGAGAGAAAGATTTTGGTTCAGATGAGAACATGTAATACTTTTTACATCTGGCTAGCAGAGCCACAGCTTTATTCTTGTTGAGTGCTTCGTGAGCAAGAAATGAATGGGTGAGTTTCCAATTAATACTGTTCAACATGATGAAGATATGACAGAAAGGCAACTCTGAAAATCAGGAGGTGGGGACAGAATGAATGGCCCTTGCACAGTGGAAAACTAAAACCAGAGCTCTCAGTGCAGGGATAAGGGGTTTAGAGGGTCTCTGTGATGGGAGGGTTGGGAGCGTGGAAAAACACTACATGCCCTAGTATGTGCAGTCTGTTTGACCAGCAGATGCAAGAACGTGTATAACCTCCTAATGCAGCTTCCAAAAGTTATTCCTGTCCAGCACAAGCCTTCTCTGAAAACAGACCAGAACTTTAATATTCCCTTATTACTGGAGTACGGTTACTAAACTAAAGGCAAAGGACAACTGTATTTATTTTCCTCTGGCAATCTAAGAAAGCAGGAAGCCACTGTTAAAAAAAACAAACAAACGTACTAAATGCCAACCTTAAAAGACTTGACAGAAGAGATCCCACTGTCTGGCTGTCTCTGGTAGTCGTATCTAGAGAAAGGCCCTTTCAGCACAGCTCCTGTGTGCTTTAAATCAACCGTCTCTTCAACTGCAATGTTACCCCAGTGAGACACCTCGATGACTCGTGTCATGCTGGTGATGGTCAGGAACGGACTGTTATTTTCATAGTGTACCTTCAGTGTGTCCTAATGAGGAAAAAAAAGATAAAGTGTTGGACCTGAAATAAGGAGCAAGCTCCCCTCACAATGATCCGCTCTATGTGCCAGAGAAATCTCCCATGCAGATGCACGTGTTCCTGACCTGCACACAATCTAACTCAGGTTTGACCTGTGATTTCTACACAAAAGCCTCTGCATTCCCCTCTCCAGCCTCTGAGACACATCTTCCATGTCTGGAAGATGCTCTCTGCAGAGCCACAACCCCTTTGCACAGACATTTACCTGGCTGTATGGAGGAATGTCCTTAAAGGGACCATATTCAATCATGTCCTCAGTGCGGGAAGGGTTGCCCAGCTTGGTGTAACTCTCCACGTTCCTGGAGGCCAGTTTGACACGAGTCGTTTGCGTCTTGGTGAAGTATGGTGAGTAAAAATAGTGATTTCCTTCAAAGACCACAAACTGCTTCTCACTTTGGGTGATGTGGGTGGGGTAGGGCTGCAAGACGTGCGTGAAAACCATTTCAACAGAGACACGGACTTTGGCTCCTGGGGCCAAAGGAGATGGCAGCTTCACAGAGAAGAATTTCCCACTGGAAGGTAGAAGAACAGGTAAGTTGTGTGAGATCCCCCTTGAGAGAACATTCAGATACACCCACTGCAACTACCCTTGCGGATGGAAGCCCACGTATCACATGCATAATGTGTGATTTGGGCCAGTATTTTACTTTCTCCTCCAAGACATACAGATGTCTTGTCCCAGCAGGTGTGATTACTCTAGACCAGGGAAGCAGCACCTGTCCACACACAGTTATAGTCTTTGCTTCACAAAAAAACCATCTAGTTCCTGTTTTCAAAGAGGAATGGTGACACACCCCTCCATAATCCTGCATTTATAAAGCTTCATCAATGTTTTTTTTCTATTCTTCTCCAGATGACAGGAATGATCTGAATCAAAGGAAGCCATACTCTAGGTATGTGGAACTGGGGTAGTAATCTCTGCTTCACGGTGAGGACAACTATGAACCCCACCCTGCACAACTCTAGGTATTGACTTTAGAGGGTGATACGCACCTTTTGCCCTTAACTTTAGTCTCCTTCACTTCCAAGGTGTTCTCCTCCTCTTCCTCACCTTTCACCTGTTCCCAAACAACAGACAGATCAGTGTGCTGCTATTTAAAAGACTTAACACATCCAGGGCAAAGTCATACCGTCCCTGTAAGGAGTTTTTAGAGGAGATGCTCTCCAGAAAGCAGAAGCTTATTAAGAAAATTTTTTCTACAAGTCCATTCATAATGTTGTTCAGAAATACAAACTGTAGCGTGGTCAGTGTGCAAAAACAGATACTGGAGGTTTCCAGTAACTCTCATGTTCCCATTTTCTCTCAGCCTGGTTCCCAAGCCACATATTTCTCCATGTCTCCAGCACAGTCACCATAACTTGTGCAAATGAGAATACTGATCAAATGCTTTTGTGATTTCTCTTGTGATGGAGGAGTGAGCAGGCCACGTGAATACAACTTGACCAGTTGAGGTATACTACAGAGCTCTATACATAGATATACTACAGACTGCTGTATGTACTTCTCTATGTTGTATGTAGAGTTTATATAAACTGACAGTACTTCTGGGGCTAGGATATAAGTATTGTCCTACTGCTACTCCGTACCTCCAATGGGTAAGGGATGGGCCCCCCGCCCCGACGCTGCCCGGGGCTGCCAGCCCTGCTTCGGCCTTGCTGCCGGCGACCCCCGGCCAGCCGTGACGGCGTGAATCGCCCCCCTCATCACCTGCCAGGCCTCCCACCTCCGCCCTCACGCCGCGACAGACACCCCCCGTTCCCGGCCGGCGGCGGATTCCGGGAGCGGCGCTGAGGGCCCGGTAGTGCCGACGTGTCCCTTCGGGCGCGGGACCGGGCAGGGACTGGGCATTGCCCGCGGCCCCTCCGCAGTCCCCCCGGGAGCGGTGCTCGATGCCTGCTCCCCGCGCTCACCTGCACGCCCAGGTGGGCCAGACGGGGTTCCAGCCCGGGCTCCAGCGCCAGCAGAAAGGAGGAAGCGGCCGCGCCACCGGGCGCATTGGCGAGACTGAGCTCGGCCGAGACCTTGGCCAGGTGCGTGCTGAGGTCTAGCGAGCGCCGCGCCTCCTCCAGCACCAGATCAGCGCTGGCCCCGGCGGCCGCCAGGCAGAGGAGCAGGAGCCGGCACAGCAGCCTCGCCATGGCCGGCACAGCGCGCGGGGAGGGCACAAGATGGCGGCGCCCGCGCTCTACGGGCTGGGCACAAGATGGCGGCGCCCAGTGGGGGAGGAGGCTCGCCATGGCGGCGCCCAGCGGCGCTGGAGGCTCGGCCCCCCCGTCCCCGCCTTCCGCGGTGCCTGAGGTGGGAAGTTAAGCGGGCTCCTCCAGAGTCTCGGGAATGGCTCCAGCTTCCTGCAATGCTGGCACTTCCCGGCGCCTAGGCTCTGCCGGCGAGCTTGGGTGTTCCCGCAGTGCGCTGGCCCCGTGCCCTTGCTGAGCTCCCAGACCTGGGCAGACATCGGGGCCGCTCAAGCCCTGCTTGTTGAGCCATGTTGGGGTTTCCCACTTCTTTTTCTGCCTGAAAAAGAGGGAAAAAACAACTATAACAAATATTCCGGGATGTTCAGGGCCTTCACGTGTTCCTCAGCCTCCTCTCCAGCCACAGCACAAAGCAGCTCTGTTTCTCCAAGTTTTTAGCAGTGGCTGGTTCCTGTCAGGGCTTCCAGGGTCCAGAGGTGTCAATCCTGGTGGAAGTGCTGGGCATGGGATGGCCCACAAGACCTGTTAGTGTGGATGGCACTGAAATGTAGCACCGGGCACTGCAAAGGGATGGACTTTGGTTCTTTTGATTATGCTGTTGAATTAATGAGCCTCAAATTGGGACAGTTCATCTCACTGGCCTGACACACGGACCATTGTTGCTCTGGAAGGTGAGGTTTAACACTAGCAGAGTTTAAGCTGAACTCAAATTTTATGCAAAAAAGCACAGATAATTGACAGCTGGGTGATGCCAGGGTAGAAGTGCTGCAGGTAGCCAAGGCATGGTAACCAGCTCTGAACTGACTTCAGGCAGCTGAGGAAACGAAAATGTTAGTGGTTTAACACACGACTGGGGAAGAGGTGATTGACACTTTATTCCCAAACATCTAAGGCAGATAAAACCAAGGAACGGATGTTATCTGCTGTGATTGCTGGAGCAGGGCTTTTGCCTGTGAGCCCTGTGGGACAGCAGACCTTTCATGTTTGCATAATGTGATCCAGGACTCAATCTTTCTTTAAGATCCTAATGTGAGTCACAGAGATAATTCTTTGATTTGGCCTGAGATTGCCAAGTATCGGAAGAGGATTTCCTAAATTATGTTTGGATATGGAGTCAGATAGCCCCTTGGCAAAGGCTAAATAGAATGGGATGTCTCCTGGTGTGCTATGTTCAAAACAACATCACTTCTTAACTCGCCTTCCTTTTCTCCACTTACTACATCCCTCCTCCCCACCCCCCAAATTCCTATAATGGAAATTTTCTTGGCAAATTACGTCAATTTCCCTTTGATTTATTAGGCACCAGCCCTGTGAATTTGGCAGCTTGCCCTGTAGCATATCCAAGCATAAGCAGGTAGTTTTGTCACTGTGTTTTGGGTGACAGCGGTGTTCTCTTCCAGCGGCACAGCAGGAGATGGCTGCAGGGGTGGGTTCCACCTCCTCAGCCTCATGCTTTCAGCCAGGGAAATGTTCCAGGTCCCTCTGCTCTCCAGGAAAAGCCTGTTTATCTTGGCCTTCTCCAAAGAGTTGGGCTTTGGGGCCTGGAACTGGCTAGGCATGTTCAGGGGGAAACAACTGTGAAACATGAGGGGCTGAGCAGAACAGCTGCCTCTAATTTAAGACTGGCCAGTGGTGCTGCATCTGGGGACTCCCTCCAGTTGTCCAGGTTGGGTTTGTAAGTTCCTCTGCTAGGGACAGCTGTCACTGTCCTTCCGTGTGTCATGGGGAATAAATGAACTCCAGTCAGCCTCTTAATAACACATGCAGCTCCAGCTCTTATTTCCCTCTCTCCCTCAGGGCCATTTCTCCTGGTAAAGGGAGGAAAATAAATAAATGCACATGTCCCTTGTGTCTGGAAATAATTGGGCTTCAGTTGTTACATCCTGGGCCAAAGGTTGCTCTCCAGTGGGTTCATCCCAGAGGCTGGATTTCAACTCACTGGCAAATGCCAGTTTCAATATGTGACCCATCCCAGATCCTGGCAAGCTCTGAACCAGACTGTTTCACGCTAACCCTGCGTTTGGTTCCATTTCTAATTGTGATAATTGAGTCACACTGAGCCTGCGCATCATCTGTTTCAAGACTTCAGCCCTACCACATAGGCTAAATTTGCCTTTGGGTTGAAAAGCTGCTGCCTTTGGGCTTGTTCATGGCTGAGTTTGGCTCTGCAGGCCCCTTTTGCCACTGCCCTATGAGCAGTGCCAGGCTGTTCTTCATGCATGGGGTCAGTCACAGCTGCTCGTGGTCCCTGGCTGAACGTGATGCTGGCTGGGACAGCTCCAGGGATAGCTCTGGCGACAGCTCTGAGACAGCTTGCAGGCTGTGTTCAAGCAGGGACAGGCTGCAGTGCCTGTGTGCAGATCTGGCCACCCAGGCCTGGTGCCAAGTAACAGTGAAAGCCAGGAGTTCAGAGCTGCTTTTTCTCTTTTTATATGTTGGTTTTTTTAGTTCCCTCATTGCAAGGAATGTCCCCCTCCAGCAGTAATGTCCCAGAGAGCTGCAGGTCAGGAAGCAGTATGAGAGAGGTTACCAGACTCTGCTGCCATCCACACACTGGCAGAGTGCTCCAGCTCCCCGTGTGCTGTGGAGAGAGCATGTCACCCTCAGGGCCACGGAGCAGTGGGAGGGCAACAGCCGCAATGGAGCTGGTGCCAGCCCAGCTGTCTGCCAGGGCTGAGAGACCAGAGTGGTCTAATAAATGCCTCTGGCAGGATAAGCCATGGACAGAACCGCACCCCAGGAAAAGCCCTGAGTTCCTCTGTTTTTACATAGCTGATGCCAAACTCAGAGCTGTGTCATCTGTCAAAGCAATTTGCTCTCAAGGAGGGAAGGAGAAGTTGTTTTCTAGAAGGAGCGGGTTGGCTGTGACCACAGAACCACACTGAAGCCTGTAGCAGCAGGGAACAGGATTTATTCTGGTGTGAGCCTCATACCAGTGGGGAGCTTGTACCAGAAATATGCAGGGACCGCGATGCAATGTGTTGCTGTCTGAGGAGCCCAGGTCAGGGACAGGAGAGAGTAAACTGGGCTGTGCATGTGTAGCTGAAGCCATCCTGGCAACACTCTGAACAGATTTTAATACAAATGTATCAGTGATCTTGAAAAAACCCTCCCAGCTTCAGGTTTTATTGGTGTTTCACCGTTTAACCCTGTGTATGTAAAATCAGCCTTTTGGCTGACAGTGGGAGGCAGAGGGCATTTCTCTCTCTGTATTCAGTCCTGAGTAAGGCGTTGCAGTTGCCAGCCATGAAAGCACAGGTACGAACTGGCTGAGTGATGGCAGAGTTTGCTTAGCCATGATAAGGTCCTCAAAAAGCAACTGGGGAAAAAGAAAAAAACAGTCTTCTAGTTACATTATTTTTACAACCTTATTTTTTAGCTCATCAGCACAACTTATGCTGAGCCTCTGCCAAGCAAAACACACCATTATTCTTATTTGGGGTTTGCCTGTGATTTCCACAGGAATGGTGGGCTTGGAGGGGACTGGTTGGGTTCCTGCCCCTACTTTTTGTTCGGTTGCTCTGGAAACACGTCCTGCCTTCACAGAGAGACAGTGGTGATGGGGCACTGTCTGCCCAGGGGCTGCTCCTCTGTGTTTTTTCAAGTTAATTTAGGTATCTGCAGTAGGCCTTGCCTCCCCCCTCCTCATAGTGTTCAGCTTACTTTAAAATAATTTCTTCCTGATTTGAAAAAATGTTTTTCTCTCCATGTCAGACCACAAGACTCAAAAAAACCAACCAAACAAACAAAAAAACAAACCGTCTGTGCACAGCAGTTGTACGAAGCATCAGAAAACACACAGGGAAAACCTCCTGGAAGAATATGGGAGAGCATCAGTGAGTCCTGCAATGAGGTGAGACCACTGCCGTGATAAGTGTTGTTGACATGAGGAGAAAATAATTGTGGCAAAGAGGACACTTCATCACTTCAAAAAGTACTTTTAACTCTGCTTAAAGCTTACTGAAAATGTAACTGAAATAGCCATAGGCAGGCACTGGCAGGCTGTGAATGAAAAAAATTTGCTACACATGTGTAATTAAAATGCAAAACCTCAGCAAGGTGGTTCACATAAGGAGAGCTGCTTTGGGCTTGGTGGGTCTGGATTTTGTCACAGGATCAGAGCGTGTTTTGGATAGAGGAAACTGTGCTGTTTTAACTATATATATATTAAAAAAGAGGGTGTGATCAGGGCTGCCACTCAAGTATTTCACAGTACAGGCAGGACCTGGGTACACCCACAGCTTGAAAATGCCTTCAGTGGACTGACATTTGCAAAGCCAGGACAAGAAGAGGACAAAAGTATGTCTTGGAAAAGATGGATGCTGCCTTTCACTGAGAACCAAGAAGGCAGGAAGCTGCTGTCCTTTCAGGCTCCAGAGGAGGAGGCTGGGGGTCGTAGCTATCGGCAGAGGCGGGGGGGACATGCTGGCTCCTGGGCCAGCAGCTGAATCTCACCATTTCACCCTTGTGCTGCAGATGAGGTTTGGGTTCACCAAATCCTTGCAAGACCTGACACAGAATTACACCTCTATATCTGCCTGTTTGTCCCAAGGCCGATGGTGGAGACAACAGCACCCGCATTTGGCTGAAAAACACGGAGATAAATACAGTGAAAGAGGCCACAGTGGAATCAAGGTAGGAGCACCAGAGAGGCTGCTGCTGAGCTTCCTGACCTGGACTGGATGTGCTGGGGTCCTGGCAGGCAGCTGCAGGCAGCACTGACACTTCTGCCCCGTCCAGACTGGGCGATGGAGCCGGTTCTGAGCTGTGAGAGGTGACAAAAAGTCTCACCTGCCCCCTGGCCATGTCCC
>VZRN01005367.1:3817191-3851410 GCA_013397935.1 Dasyornis broadbenti
CCCGCCCCTCGGTCCCGCCCCTCGGTCCCACCCCTCGGCCCCGCCCGGAGGCGGCTGCACCGCCCCGAGCGCTGCAGCCTCACCGTGGCAACGACAACAATTAATGCCGGGCAGGGCCCAGCTCGCTCCCGCAGGATCCCGGCAGCAGCCCCCGCTGAGGCGGCACTCCTGGGCTGTTTGTGATGGGCAAGAGCCTCCTAGACCTGCGGGAGTAGCGGGCACCTCGTGCTGCAGGGATCTGCGGGTCTCACTGTGCTGTCCCGCTGCCTGCCAGG
Source organism: Dasyornis broadbenti (assembly GCA_013397935.1). Taxonomy (NCBI): domain Eukaryota; kingdom Metazoa; phylum Chordata; class Aves; order Passeriformes; family Dasyornithidae; genus Dasyornis; species Dasyornis broadbenti. Next base: position 3,817,467 of record VZRN01005367.1, read on the forward strand.
CTCTGGGGCGTGCGGTGCCTCTGCTGGGGTCACTTCAGGAGGTGGTTTGTTTCCGCGGTGAACGACGGGAGGTGAGGGAAAGGCTGTGCAGTGATTCAATGCCTGGCTGCCTCGGGACCGCTGTGGGATTTAGTGCCCACCTCTCTGATAAGTGCTGTTGCATTTTTCCTTCTGACCCTTTAAGGTCTCGCAAATGTGGTGCCAGGACCACCTGAGAACAGTGCAGTGTTGTGGTCCATGATCCTGTCCTCAGTGGCAGTGAAGTCTGGCAAGGAATTGTCACTGGCCACTCAGTACAGTAACTGAGTTACCATATTCACATGGAGCAACTCCTCTTTCTTAGATTGTTTTTGGAAAGGAAAGCACTTGCTGGTGTATCTACTTAGAAGCCTGTTATTCACACAAAGTTTAAACGTGGATTTTAAAGCCTCAGTTTTGCAGGGTCTGCCACACACAGCAAGAAGCTGAGGATCCAACTGACAGCAATAAGAGGGGGTCATTTACAGATTGGCAGCTCTTTTGCTCCCTCCAGGAGCCCTGAGATTAAGCAGTGAGATAATGCAGATTTCTCACCAGATTACTAAATTTTTGAATCTTCTGGCAGGGACTTTCCTGGATGATGCTCTGTGAGGTGCCAGCTGGTATTTATATTTCTCCTGCAAAGGCAGCCCCTGAGCCCCCACCAGGCTGAATCAAAACCTCTGACCCAAGCCCAGCTGTTCACAGACCTTGACGTGTGTGGATTTGGCGGTCAACAGTGGTCCCTTCCCCAGAGACAACCTCATCACGCCCTGCCAGATGTCTGATGGTTATTCCTTCCCATCGCAGGTCTCCCAAAGAGGGGGAGCATTAACCCTCTATGAACAGCATTGGTCTGCAGCAGTGTATGCAGTCACTTTCCTGATAAGAAAAGCATCAATGATCAAGTGAAAAAGAAACATGAGGATCTTGAAATAATTTGTTCTTATTCCTTTCTCCGAAGGCCTTGGGCTCCTCACATATAGCTCTCCTGCCTGCCTGCTAAGAAATGCTTGATAAGACATTTGTGTTGTTTTTCCCCTGAGTCAGTGAACTGATCCACTCCCAATAGAAAGGATGGCAGCCAGTGGCTCACTTAACCCCACAAAGGTCACCAAGAAAGCAACTAAAAGACAGCCTTAACCCCAAGCAGGCCAGCCCCAGCTCTGATGTTGGGGTGGCCCCAGTGCCTGAAGCAATTGGGCAGAACAGATGTTCCTCAGGATGGCCTCGTGGGGTAGGTGAGACAGTGCATCTTTGTTCACAGCTTAGTTGAAAACTTCACTGAAGGAGACAAACCCAGAGAGATCCTGATTATCTAAACAAAGTAAGAGGTGCTGATTTCTATTTGCCAGAAATTCGGGCAGCGATATGGAGCCAGCCCTGAGTGCTGGAACAGAATAACTGGAGCTGTAACACCCACTTATAAGCATTTCAGTTTAGGATTGTGCTTTGCAAGGCATACCTTCAATTTGGTGGCTCAGAGATTTGCAAACAGTGAGTCATAACTGCCTGGGGTCAGAAATGCAGCTGCTGAGGCACCAGGCATTGAAAAGTGTTGTCCAAGATAAAAGCAAAGCAAACCTCACTGCCCACACACCCTTATATCCTTCAAGGCTGAATATCTTTGTCACAGTCTTTGAAAACATGCACTCAAAATTATACCAGCTTCTTGTGGTTACCATTGATACGGGATTTTCTTCTCCTTTTAGAGCAGACAAGAAGGGATTGCGAAAATCTGTCACTTGAAAAGAGTTGAAGCAGATAGATCTGAAGCTAATATGCAGCACCCTGTGCTTGCAGAGACATGCTGGGGTTTGAGGTGGGAATCCTGCTGTGGGTCTGTGTCCTTTCCAGGGAGGGTCCCAGAGGAACTCTCTAGGCCTCTGCTGACAACCTCTGTCTCTTAGGATCCAGGATGGACCTGCCTGCAGACCATGGAGACCGTGCTGCATTGCAGCCAGTTTGGTTCCTACCCACGGAGAGCTGTCTTTGGGACATCTTTTGGCACTGACTCACTGTTAAGGAAGAAGCAACATGCAAGTCACCTGTCCCACAAAGTGTCCCACTTGCAGTGGTCACATGGCACTGGGCTCCTGTCCCATGACACATTCTGGGTGCAACAACAGCATGACATGGCCACCTTTGCCACAAAACGCCTGGATGCAGAGCTCACGTGGCTGGTCCACCCCAGTGCACAGCACCCCGTGCAGAGATGAGCAGTGGCACCAACTGTGGGTCTTGCAGAGTGTTCCAGGCATTGCCAGCCATCAGCCTGTCCTGCCTGCCCTCATGGCTTCAAAGCCACTAATGGCATGAGCTGAGAGCTCTCAGGCTCACCAGATCTTCACTGTGAAGGCTTCAGTGCTTGGTAAGTAACAGCTCATAGAACCTGCTGCTTTGGTAACACAATGCTCATATAAAACCTTGATCCCTGAAGGAAGGCCAGTTTCTGCAAAGGCCTGTGCAATTCTGTGCTGGCTGTTCATCTCTCTCTGTACCTATTTTTATACCATTCCTACGGTTTAAAAAGCCTTTCAGAAATGTCTGTGTTTAGAAGGACACAGATCTGACAAAGTAACTGACTCACTCTGGCCTCAGGGAAGTTACTTCACTCTCTGGATCATCTTCTCCACTTGAGTACGGGAACAATCATATGAAATTACCTGGCATACCTCCAACGCAGCTGTAAAAAAATAATTAGCTGGTATTTAGGACTGGCTGTAAAAGTGGGAAGGTGTTGGTTGTATTGGAGAACCTCTGTAGCTGGGGAGGCAGGACAGCTGGGAGACCTGCAGGAGACTCAGGTGATTGTCACCATTTGTGTGACAGCCTTGTGGGTTTATGGTTACAAATAGGATGTGGGTACCTCTCTGGCCCTGAGCACAAAATCTGGGTCACAAAAAACATCCCTTCCCCTGTGACACTTGACTTTTCCCTGGGCTTTGGTTTCCACCAGTCTAGGCTCAGATAACTATGCTAAGTGTAAAGCTGTGTGGTGCCCAGCTTACACCATGACCAGCAGCATGGGGTTGTTTCTCCCTGCCTGTCTTGCCAGGGCCAGCATAGATACTAGTCTAAGGATGTCCCCTGTGCTCAGCATGTTGTCCACAGCCTCTCTAGCAGGCTGACTCAAAGGCAGAGCAGGTGTTTGGACCTTCACATTTCAGGGAGCGAGCTGGCATCTAAGGGAAGGTGCCAGCATTGCCACCTCCCGGTATCAAAGAGATCACAATTCTGCAGTGGTCTTGGGGCTGTTGCTATAGAATAGGGGGAAGCTGTCAAAAGAGTCCAAAGCCATTTCTTTTATTTGTTTCTTGTGTCTGGTTTGAGGAGACTTGGCAAAATGGGGCTTTGCAGCCCTGCAGGTCGGCCCCACCCTCCCTGTGGGGCTCAGGCTTCAGTGGCTGCATTTAGACCCTGTACCAGTGCTTTGTCTTTAAGTTGTTCATCCTCCAGCAGATGCATTTTATCAGTGAGCACAGACGTAATCCCTGCACTGTGTTCAATGTCCTCTGCACCACAGATTGGAGATCTGCCATGAGATAATGTGATTGCAGTTGCTTCCTATAGTTGGTATCTGGTGATCAGGTCTTGTCCAGACCTACCTTTTTGTTTTCAGGTGATGCTGCTCTATGACTTGGAAATCATCGGAGGATTGCAAAGGTGAAAGCATTAGTAGATTACCAGAGCAGTATTTGTACTGCAGGCAGGGATTAAGGGACAGGGCAGGTAAAAGACTAGGGCTGTGCTCTTGCCAGTGGAAATGCATAGGTGGTCATGCAATAGCAGATTTCTAAAGAACAAAATGCCAGCAGAAGCAGGGGGAATCTGCTTGAGACAAGATAAATCAAAGCATGACAAAGCTTGGAGTATCAAAGCAACGTTTTGCGTGTTTACTGCATTTTAGTTCCCTTTTTTAATTTTCATATGTTAGGTCATTATAATGATAATTTGAGGAAGCTGGTCTGGAGGGCCAAAGGTGACGAGGGAAAGCATTGCACAGCCAGCTGAGAGAGGACAGCTATACACAGGAAGCTCTGGACAATCAGTTGTCACTGAGGCACAGCCACTGTAGGCTGGTACTATATCTTTCTAGGCAGAGAGGCAAAGAAGGGTCCCAGGACTGTGCCCAGCAATGAGGAGGAGGGACTGCAGGGCTCTGAAGAGCTGAAATATGCTGGACAAGTACCAGGGGAATAAGGGGACCCTCCCTAAGCTTTTAATGTCACAGATGGCCAGGGATGGGGTAGCTGTGTGTCAATAGAAGAGGGTGAATGCATTAAGCACTGTGGGGAATCTGAGACACACTCAGCTCATGTCAAAGATCTGTAGGTGCTACAGCTGAGGTGATGTGCTCCCTGGGCCTCTCTGCAGGCTGTTCCACAATCAGCAGGTGTTTTTGTACCGCTGCTCACTCTGTCATCTCATGGATGAGAACGGAAAGGGAGGGGCCCTTTTGGTCCAAGGACAAAGGCAAAGAGGTGGTGTAAGACATATAATGTTTTATTGTCTCTAATTGGATCAGGAAGATTTGTAGAGATTAGGTGACACAAAAGGAAGAAAATCAAAGCAGGAGGCATTCTCACTTCCTGGTTTAGAGGAATGAGTGCATGAAATATGTTGAGGTTTCTGCACCAGTAAGTGTCTAAAGACCTGTTACTATAACCTTAGAGACCCACTCAACTGTGTGAAGGCCCCTCAAGGAAAGAGAATGGATTTCTTCAGAGCAATGTTAGTGATTGGCAACGATTGGCATTGGGTTTCAAACTGATCCATTTCTATGGGTTTTCATTGGATTTTGACATTTTACAGTTTTCTTCACAGGCTGCTCACTGCAGCACACTCTGGTGCCCCCAGGGCACGCGTTTATTCTGATTGGGGGGGAGGGGGTGTCAAGAGCCACAGCCCAATACTTCCATTTGCCACCTCGTTACCACCATCCTTCTACTTTCACTCTGCCCCTGTGAATGTAGCTCCCATCCTGGATAGCAGGGACCTGTGTGCTGCCACTGGTCATCCAGAGTGCCAGGATCTGTATGTTCTTCGAGGCAAGCAGGATCTTGCCTCATCAGCTTAAGAAAATGCTGTGTTCCCACAGAGGACCGGAAAACAACTTTTGGTCAAGAGCAAGTGGCACAGGAACTTGGTGTGCAGTGCTGCATAACAAAGGTCTGTAATAGGTGGTGCCAGGATTATTCTGCAGTACAGGAGGAAATTTCACTCACAGATTTTGTTTGCTTTTCATCTTGTAAAAACAAAATTTTTTTAAAAAAGAAAACGTTTAGGAAAAGAGCTGAGGACTGTACTATTGATCTTGGTACTGGCAATTGCCGGGTTAATCAATCTGAGTGTATCTTCAACTGTTATCTTTTATGTTCTTTCCTGACAAGTGCTGTTGCTACTACCCCACTCCTGATTACAGCTGCAAGTAAAAATATATAAATACTAAATATATACAATCCAAAATGTAGTCTCTTAATTACTAATACCAAAAATTAAGATGTTTTTTCCACATGCTAATTTAACCGTAGAGAACTTCTTGCTAGTTCTTCAACGTATTTTAGAGGAGGCCAAAGAACAGATTTGTGCCTGTGTGTCCCCATTCTTTATTTCTGAAAGCATGAACGTTTCTCTTGCCCTTTCCTCCTCCTCTGAGCCCAGGGCGTGGTGTTCGCTGCCCTACTTCGATGGAAATCCGCAGAGAAGGAAGGTCCCTTCCCAGTCCTCCACTCTTTTCGGGCTCCGATGGTACCACAAACATTTATTTTCCGTCAAACACGGGAACGGGGCCCGCACTGGGCCCACGTCCCGCACACGACCCGGCTTCGGCGGCCCAGCATGGCGGCCAGGCCCCCACGATCACGTGAAGCCGTCACGGTGACGTCAGGGCCTCGTGAGCGGAAGTTGTCGGGGAGGCGGAAGCGGGAGCGGGAGGCGGCGGGGCCCATTAAAGCCGACGAGGCGGGCGGGGGGCGCAGCGATCGGGGCCGGGCCGTGGCGGCAGCACCAGGTGAGCCTGGCGGTACCGCGGGTTCCGCGCGCTCCGCGCGCTGCCGATGGGGGTGGGGGGATGACCTCCCCCAGGGCNCCCATTAAAGCCGACGAGGCGGGCGGGGGGCGCAGCGATCGGGGCCGGGCCGTGGCGGCAGCACCAGGTGAGCCTGGCGGTACCGCGGGTTCCGCGCGCTCCGCGCGCTGCCGATGGGGGTGGGGGGGATGACCTCCCCCAGGGCGGGGGGAGCCGCTCGCGGCCCCTCCCCGGCACTGGGGGGCCCGCGGTGGGGGCGGCGCTGTCTCGGTGTTCCCGGCCGGCTCCGCTCCGGGCCCGGCTCGTTTGCCCGCCCCGAGGCGGGCCCAGACAGCCGCGCTGTCGGCGCCGAGCTCCCTGGAGCCGGGCCTGGCGCTGCCCTCGGGACAATACGGAGGGGTCTCCCCAGGAAGGGGCTCCTCCCCGAGGGCCTTTTCCGGGATGCGCGTTTCGGCAGGCCTTTGTGGAGCCTTTTCTGCTGAGAGGCTCACAGAGGCCCGAGCTATGCCTTCTGGGGAGGGAGTGTATTGTCTGTGGCGAGTGGAGTTGCTGTAGCTCCTCGCGAAGCCTGAAGAGGCTTCGGGGCACCCGGTGGCCGAAGGAGAACCGGGGCTCTGGTGGGGGGCCCTGGGTCGGGGCGGTGAAATGCCGCTCTGGGGATGGTGGGGATCGCTCTTAACATGAACCGGCAGCCCCGGGAGCAATTAATCTGACCGAAGTGGCGGTCGAGAAGACTGGCAGTTATTGCGAAAGTAGCTATCGGTGTGTGTAAAGCCTGAGTCAGTCCTGAGAAGTATTAGAGTGGATGTTAGAAGTGCATTTATCTGTGAGTGTATAACAAGGTAAATTAAATGACAGATGCATTATTGGTTTCCATATATATATAGACTAATAAATACGGAAATGCCTGATGGCTGTACTTAAGACAGTTGCACTCCCTGTAAATAGAGGGGTTATTTTAGTTAGTAAAAGAACTGTCTTAATGTGAAGTAGTATAGGTAATCTCAGTGTCAAAATGAGTATGTCTCAACTGGTGACTCCGAGCCTTTTGTTCTCAAAGCTAGAAATCTCAGCATTACCTCCTTGAAAACTAAAAATGTTTGCTGATAAGCAGAGCTGTTGTGATCTGTATGTATGAGGTTTTTATATGTAAACTGAGAACACATGACAGAACGAAGTCCTTCCAACTGTAAGCAAGCTGTTCTTTGTTTGACACTTGGCAGCATGGAACCTTTAAAGCTTCTAATACTGGTCACTGGCTGGCCAGCTCTGGCCTGTGCCTAACACTGTGTATCCCTGTGGGAATTGGGGCTGGGGGAAGTGGAGAATTCTCTTTTTAGGGGAATGGTACATAAGTAGCTATGCCGTGGTGTTTGGCTGGCTGTGACTTGAAGGCTGTGGTGGTACCAGTGGTGCGTGATAGGAGCTGCAGGCTAGCTGTGCTTCCAGTAGAACCAGGCTGCTGGAGTCAGTCCTGCTCTCTCAGGAGCTGAATTTGAAGTTAAAGTGGGTGGAGTCATTTGAATATTCCTTGTTAAATAATCAAGGCTCCGTTGCTGTACTTACTCAGGAAGAACAAGTATACTTGTCTCTCCCCCTCCCCCTTGTGACTCCCAACAGCTGACTGAACACATGACTTGCCCTCCATGCACTAATGAGTGGACCCACCATGCCTGGCCTGAGTCCTCAGAATTTAAGCAGCTCTAATACTGTTTCTTTCAAGTGCTGCCTTTTTTTGGGTTTTTTTCCTTTTTCTTTGTGCTGTTATGTTAATACTCTAATTCTGGTGTAGAAAAGCTGTTAGATGGGGTTAATCTGACCCCTCAATAAAGAAAACTTCTGAAATCTGATAGCAGTTTCTTGCTCACCCAACCTGCAGTGCGGAGTATAACTGATAAGATGTAAGGGAGTAGCTGTGTTAAACTTTCTGCTTCCCTATGGTGTCATGCAGTGGTCCCTGTCCTCAAACTCAAATACCCTGATAATAGTTCAGCGTAGAATCACGGAATATTCTGAGTTGGACCCACAAGGATTATTGAAGTTCAGTTCCTGGCCTTGTACAGGACACCCCCAACAATCCCACTATGTGCCTGAGAGTGTTGTTCAAATGCTCTTGAACTCTGGCAGGCTTGGGGCCGTGATCATTTCCCTGGGAAGCCTGTTCCAGTGCCCAGCCATCCTTTGGGTAAAGAACCTTTTCCCCCTACCCAGCCTAAACCTGCTTTGACAAAGCTTCATGCTGTTCCCTTGGGTCCTGTCACTGCTCAACAGAGTGAAGAGGTGGGGAATGGTATCCTGAGTTGTACCTTCAAGGTGCCAAGTTAAGAACTTAAATAACTGTGTTGCACAGTCTGCACTACAGGCATCTTGGCCCTCCTGCCAAAGCCAGAAAATCAAACTCTTTGAGTAACACAGACATGTTACGACATTGATAAGTCCTTAACTGTAAGTGGAAAATGTACAATCTCTGCTCTGAAGTGACCTGGAGAAGACAGGACTTTCCTTGGTTTGCTACTCAAAATGAAAGCTTGTGAGCAGGAGGATTACCAGATTTATTTTTGCAGCACTTTCTTAAAGCTCATGTTTTAAGATACTTGTGTTGGAAGGTTGTGAGAATTACCTGTTGGAGCAAATGTCTGGCAAAGCTTGTCCTTGAGGAAACATGACAATTACAATCAAACCATCTGTGCAAAACTGTAAATAGCTCTGTCTCTAACATGTATGGGATTTTGGTCTGACTTCTGTGTGAAAATGAGACTAGTTTATGCAGAACTTAACATTTGGCTGTAAACAAAATTGCCTGTGCTTGATTAGGGTGTGTTTTTAAATGCTGCATAGTGAGAGAGGGTTTGCAGGCACTTGGCTTGAGAATAAGGGCTACGAAATAGGGCATTTGGATGTTTGCATTCTCTGAAACTGGTGGATGATGTGGGCTCACAAGTGCTTATTGGTGTCTGTCCCTGCTTTTAAAATACAATTCTGTCAGTAACTGAAGTAAATTGAGCCTTTGTGAAACAAGTACAGAACCCTCACCTTGCGTGTTGCCAGTGTTTATTTTTGTCTTCTGGGCTCCTCCTTGGCTGTGACCTGACCTGCTCTGAAGTCCCTGTTACTAGGACCTAAGATTCCCTTGTAGAGCTGAAAATTGTTTAAAGCTTGTTGCCTCCATAGAAGGGAGTCTACCTTACCTAAAAGCTGAACTTGGTTGGTCACTAGTGTGCCTGTGTACTGCTCGTCTGACAGCAATCTTGCATCCGTCAGATGCTCAAGTACTTCATTCTTGTACAGCATTGTCTTGATAATTGCAGATTAATTGCCTGATGAGTTAGAGTTGAGTTGGCTTCCCTCTGCACCTTCCTAAAATGATCATTTGTAGCTGCTGTGTAACAGTCTGCCTTCAGACATAACTGTGACTGGAGATTGTGAGGATAAAAGGGTCAGTCTGCAGCATTAATCCAAACACGAGCTGTGTATCTCAAAACTGAATCAGGTATGGATAATTAATTGAATGACAATGGTTAATATACCCGTGCTTAGTTCTGCAGTGAGGGACTCGATTGAAGGTCCCATTCCTCTTTAAATGCACCTTGAATAAAGCTTGCAAATGAGCGCCCAAGGTCAGGGACTGCACATGTGCTGCTCAGAAATAGCAGGCAGTGAAGGGATACCCCTGTGTCACATGGTTCCCCTCTGGCTCCCAGCGTGCTTGTTGCTTTTGCTCTCTGTTGGTGGGGATGCAGTTCTTGAGCCCAGCGTGCTGCTGCATTTTGTGCTGGCAGAGATCTGCCCTGGTGATGTCATCGCTGCTGTGAGCGCTGCTCCTGTGAGGCTGCTCCTCCTCTCCAGTGCCAGCAACCAGCGCTCTGTCTGTGGGGGAAGCTTTGTCAACACTGCTGTTGCTACCTCATGGTCAGTGACCCTGGGGAGGGAAGCAAGCTCATCAAGTCCCCTGGAGTGTGTTGATTTGCAGCTGATCTCCAATAGCCTTGACTTCTCTTGCCAGGAAACCTGTTAGTGAGGCCATGGCTGTCTTCATAGGGCAGTGAAGCTTCAGGAGGTGGTGCACTGCTTTGAGATGGGATTGAAGTGTTAACCTGTGGCACAGATTTCTATTTGTATGATTTAAAGGCACTTGATATAGTGAGTGATTGGCTCTTTCTTCTGCATAACCACTTAAAATGCCAATTTAAGATGACTAATTGTGTCTAACTCTACTTGTATGAGTTTCAAACAGAAATTGTTAAATCAAATTGACTAAATCCTCTTAATGTCAAATAAAAAAACCCTGTATTTTTGTAGAGTCTGTCCTATATACTGTAACTTCTGTCATTTGACAGACAAGATGAACTAGTGAAATGGTTGGCAGAAGTGAAGGCCAGCAACTGGAGCTGCTCTTGGAGGCCACCTGCCTGGAGTACCTGGACCTTGGTTACTGGGGCTACCAGTTTATCTAACAAGTCTGTGCTGAGCCCTTGATCTCTTTCCAGCTGGAAGCAGAATCCTCTTTAAAGTAACCTGTCTAGTGCTTGTCTCCCTCAAGTGGGCTGAGTCACTCAGCTCCCAGACATGGATAATGATATCCATCATCCATATAATGATAATGTCCAAACTGGCACAGTGGTGACAGTGTCTCAAGCATTAGCAGTGAGAGGGTTTTAGCGTGCCTAGGCCTGAACCTTCCCTGCTGCCTAACAAGATGCCATTTGCCCACAAAGTTTTCTTAATCTCACCATGCAAGTGAGGTTTTTATGGGATCTTTGTGAAGCTTCATCAAGAGAATAGGTGAAGTTGTGAAGTATTGATGCAGAATTTATGCAAGATGTTTGAGGGTATGAAGTATGAGTGTGAAACTGAGTATCCACAGTAGGAATTCCTTGTTAGTCACTGACTCAGCTGTCATGGCAAGCTGCCTGTTACACTCTCATCCTGGTACTGAAATACTTGTCCGTCCTGCTCTGCAAACCACATTAGCATAGTAAGAGGTATTGAGTGTGTGTAGGATCAAGAGTTCTGCTCACAGATCAAGGTGCAGTTCTTAGATTACAACCTGTCCTTAGAGAAAGCTTCCTCTCTAGAAGACTCATTGCTGAGAACAGGACCTCCTGGAAGGAGGAGTAAGGTTTTTGCCATTAGTATTGGTCTGGTACTTCCCTACATCTGCTAGTCTGCTAGTAGGATCTCCCATCAGTATTTGTCCTTTCTCCTCCATCAAGCTTCTCATGCTGCAGGACAGACAATATTAACTCTCAGATCTGAATATCAGGTGTAAGTTACAGCATCTGGCAGACCTCCTAATGGCCATCGTTGGACTTGGTCAAAGTCTGCTTTCAGTCTCTTATTTCCTGCCCAGCCTCTAGGAACTGTGGCAGCTGGGAGTGGATAAACAAGACTTGTTTACTGCTGACAAGGTCTAAGATCTGTGCTTTGTTTACCACTGCAAAAGTTATCTATTTGTGTTTCTGAAACCGAAAGCATGACAGGAATGTATGAAAACTTAGGAAGCTGTAGTCAAAACTAGAAATTAATCTGAGCACTTGAAAAATACTGTTAGATATGATAAAGTTCTAACAACTCAGCTGTTTGTCAGTGGCCTGGCTAACTTAGAATATTTTGAATTGGACAGCCTTATCTTCTGGACATGGAGATTAAAACCTAACTACCTCTGGCACTGTGCTTGTTTTATAGAAAGCAATAAGGGAATTGTCACTCAGGGTATGGCCTTATATGACAACTGTGCCAGGCTCTTGGTATTCATGTCAGGGTTATTGAAACTGTTGGGTGACTCCACTGGCTGGGTGGCTGTGTGCCAAAAGGCCGACTGTATAAACTGGGCTGTATGAGCACTGTAGCTGTATTCCAGTTAGTTGAAGATTTATTTATTGATTCGAAAGTTGTCCACTAAGGAGGCTGTTGTGGGATAGGCATCATGGAAGCTGTGCTGGTGTAGCTGCAGTGCTTTGCGTAGGCAAGGCCCTTAGTCAAGGCACATGGCTTGTTGCCTAGTGTCTCCCAGCAGCCAGCAAAGTGCTCAACTTTCCTCCCACATCCTGAGATTGTCTCCCCCAGGGCAGAATAGGGGAAGTTGAGCTTGAACTGATAAAGGGGGAGGGGTGTTAAAGCGAGCATGCCTGTTCTTGTAACAGCTTCATCCTTGGGGGAAATCTGCTGGGAACTACCTGAAGTTCTGTAGGATTTATCAGGGGAACTGCTTCTTCATGGTAGGTAGGGGCACAGCAGTACTGATTCTTGAGTGATGACATAATTTGAGCCTCCAAGAGAAGGGTAGCAGAAGATCTTGAGACACTTGCTACAGTCTGTTCGGGTATGTCTCCCCAATCCTGGGAAAAGGATATTCTTTGGTGTGAGAGCCATTTAGCTGCTGGAGGAACCGGTGGACTAAAACTTCGTGACTGGAAACATCCAGCTTTCAGTGAAGCTTCTGGGTATGGCTTTCTTGCAGAGGTATCTTCCTATAAGTTGAAGACTTCTACTTCAGCAGCCCTGTCTTTCTGTCTGGGAATCCTGGTCTTGTTAGTGTACGGCATTAGCTCCAAAATGATCTTTCTGACTTCTTTTCTGCCACAGCTGCAGTCTCCCATACCTGCTACCCACTGTGGAGATGATGGGAATCATCTTCAGGTTGTTGAGAAGCAAAGTGATCCACTCAAGGTGGCTGCCCAGCATAGCTGGCTGCATCCTTTAGGACATTTTCTTCACTCCCTTCCCTCCATCCCTTTGACTCAGGGTGATTACCACCTGGAAGATCCTACATGTGCTCCTGTGATCTTAGGCTAAGCAGCAGTTTGGGCGAAGTAGTGTTCCTGTTGACAGCAAGAAATGTCCTCCAGACCTTTCCCACTGCTCCTAAGCACATTGTTGGTCTGATTGAACATGGAGAAACATCTGCCATGGTACTGTAAGCAAATGCATTTTCATGCTTGTTTTGCTCCCACTTGCAAACTAGGTAGTCAGATCAACTTGATGCCTCCTCACAAGAAGGTGGCTGTTGTGATATCTAAGCCAATAGAGATCAAGTTTTGTCACTAGAGGTGGGGTCTAGTCCTACATAGTTTGGACTTTTTTAGGGTAGAGTTACAATTCATTATGGCAGCTTTACAGCAAAAAACTTGTTCAGTTCCACAATTACTATTTAAACTTTGTGCAGCATAGAACAACTCTGATCTGGAGAAATGCCAGGAGGTGTAACAGGGCTGTGAATCAGTGAAGCTTGGACTGAAGAGTTTGGTTTTGAGAACTTGGGCTTTGAGCCTGACTGATCATACGCATCAGTGCCTCTCAGGAATGCAGTGCTCTCCAAATCTCAGCCCTAAGGGAGCCACAGCTGAGCTGAGACCTCAGGCAGGGCAGACCCCTTCTCACATGCAAGTCCTGTGATTTCATTGTAGACATGGCTCCTACCAGTGGCGTTGCTTCTGCCTTCCCTCGGTTGTCTGGACTCTGGCAAGCTGGATGTTTGCATGTCCTCTTCTAGTGAGCTCTAGCTCTCCTAACCCACATCAGGGATGTGTGGTAGAGCCTTTAGCTGGGAATTGAGGGGATGTCTGAGGCAAGCTAAAACGTTGCTACCACTGATAGGAGTGTCTTACCCAGCACTGACTCTGGAGCCTCCTTGATCACACCAAGAATCTGTTATACTCAAAACTATTCCAAGGCTCCTGTTTCCCAGCTGGGTTTCCTATCTGTTTCTCTAAGCTGCATGTTGCCCCACCATTTTCTTCCTTTAGCACTGAACTGTCTTAAGAGCATGTTACCCACAAACAGGATGCAGCAGAATATTTGTGTAGACCTGCTGTCATCTCCATCTGGGAGCTTCTTTAGATCATGTCAGTTGGCTTTTAGCAGAGTGTCACACCAGTTTGGTGCCCATGTTGAAGCACACCATGAACAGAACATTAAGCCATGCGGCTGAGCTGCTGCTGCTGCTGGTTCCTGAGCTTCACTTGGTTCTAGAGCAGCTGCTCCAGCACTGGAGGCTGCAACTCCACCCTCAAAAGGAGGTGGAAACTTACTGCAGACAGCTGTAGTCTAAAAAGCCAATTCCTCTGGGATGCTGAAACATGTTCTAAGATTCTATTTTGATCTGAGCCATGTCAGTGTGCTAGCAGACATCTAAAGCTCTAGGCTGTTCTTTGAGAAGGTGAAGCTTTTTGGCATAGGACTCTCAGCTGGTGGTGGGATATACTGGACAGCCTATTTACACCTGGCAGCTTGCAATATAATGTTTTACACAAGGTATCAAAAATTCATTTGTAGCTGAGGCTCCCAGCTCCATGAACAGAGGTAATTTCTGCCTCACAAGGCTATCTGGGAAAGGTACCAGCTGGACAGAAGCCTTCTCTTGGTGGAGCTGCAGTAAGTAACAGGCAGCTGAGCTGCTCCTGTTAAGGAGGGAACGAGGAGCTGTACTTGAGCTTTTGGCTGGGTACCAGCAGGAGGGAATATATTGGTTAGAACAGCAACACAAATGTGTTGGAAGAAGGAGGTAGAAATCAGTTTTGTGATGCTACTGATAGAGCAGCAGCTAGAGTGTACCCTTCGGTGAAGCTGTCACAGGAATATCTTGGCAGCTGCTTTTGGTATGGGCTTTACTTGAACTCCATGCTCCATGGTACATCTGTGAGGCCTGAAGGCACCTCTGATTGTATGGACTGTAGGAGCCCATTGCTCTCAAGAACAACCTATTTACAGACAGCAGTTCTTGCAAGTTGTCAGCCTGAATGACAAGATGTTCCTGATTTCCTTTTTAGACACAGCACGTGTCCCCACTAAATATGAGGCTTTCCTCGATGGAATCTTCCAGGGAGCTGGAGAAGCTGAGCTTCTAGTAAACCTGTCATGGGAGTGGAAGAGAGTGCTTTCCTGCTTGTGCCGCCTTTGTCAGTGCAAGACTAAACCTGCTCTTATAACTTCCTGTGCTTCTGTAGTAGTTCTCAGTGTGAGGATGAGGATACATGTTCCACCTGTAGAGCATCAAAGTTTGGTAAGGAAAATATGCAGGCTCTGTAGCAGCCAAAAACATCAAAGGCAGCCTTATTTCTAGTTTATTCCTTCAAGGCAGTTTGGCATCTCTTAAGCCATGTTGATATGAAATTAACATCTGCTGCTGATTGTCCTTGGGTTACTGCTGTGCTTTTTCCCAGCTGAAAAGAGAGGACTTATGTCCTCCTTGTGGGCTGTTGTGTCACTCTCGGGAGAATGCAAGTGAGATGTTGAAGGTTGGTATCTGTTGGTCTCAGATTTGTGTTGAACTGCTCAGGCAGTTAATTGTAGCCTTGTCTTCGCTGACACCTTATTAGCAATGTCTGTGAGACCAGCTAGTGGGAACCAAGCTATTGTTAAATTGTAGTTGGTAAAGCCTATTCAGCCCCACCTGGGGCTTTGCTGCAGTTGGTGTATGAGGCTTCAAAGAAAAGATGTCTGGACCACTTGGACATTCTGCAACCAAGGAGCTGTGATTCTGGTTAACTAATGGCAATAACAGGCTATGCCTTTCCTCAGGATGAGGCCTTTTTCAGAGTAGCTGAATTGGAGCATATTCATGTATCTACTCAAAGCTTTAGCTAAAGCATGGCAAGGTACAGTGTGACCATGGGGCAAGTGGTATGTGCCAGGCTGTTGGTAAGTTTGGTCCTTTAAAAACAGGATAAACATTCAGTGACCATCTCATTTCAGTGGCTGAAGGTCTAAGCATATGTAACCCCTTGAGAAGCCAAACATGCTAGGGAACTTGCTACTTTTGAGAGGGAACTGGTTCCGCTTCACTGAGCTGGTCCTGAATCATATTTCCAGCTTCAGTTTCCTTGAAGAAATGCAGAACCTGGTGCGGGGGGGAGGGAGGGAATAAAAATAGCTCCCTGTAGTACAGAGACATAATGCTCTGCAGCCTCCCCCATGCAAGAGAACAGTGAGTAGAGCTGGTGTTTCTGTGTCAGAAGTGCACTTAGATGCATTTTGGGACACTTTTCCCGCATTTCAGGACAGAAGGTTCTTCCAGTACACAAGGGTGGCTCTTTTCTGGTCACTGTGGTGAACCCACTGCTGTGTGTGGTATCCCCTAATGGAGGCCTGATCTGTCCATATCAGCGTTGTTCATAGGGGGTGTTTTTGCTAAAGGCCCTATGGTGTAGTGGGAAAGTGGAAGCTCTTCTTACCAACCACAGCACCCAGAATAGAGCTGCAGTGCTTTGGGTTCAAATACACTTTTGTGTGGAACAGCTGCTTGCTCTTGTGCTGCCTGCTGGGACAGGGAAGCAGAACTAGGTATCCATAAGTGCCTCTCCGAGTTTAGCTCTGCTCAATACCTGCTGCCCTACCACTTTGAGCCTTGTTGGCGTGGTGTTAAATATTCCTGGCAGAGGACACAAGGCAAGAGGTGCTGTCCAACATCCTCACTTCAGCGTTCAGCTGGTTTCCAGCAGAAGGTGCAGGTGGCAGGCCAATAGCTGTAGGAACAGGGAACTCTTGGTCAAAGATTCCAGCCTCTATAGACACGCTAGGACTGTAACTCCAGTTGTTTAATAGCAAAGCTGAAACAGTTAAGACTGCTCAGCAGCTTCAAAACTGATATGGGTATGCTGTTGCTTAGGGAGCTTTGTCTTCCATGGAGGTGGGATTCCCCCCAAAGGCTGGATGCTTTCACACTAAAACTGCCCGTGAGCATCTTAGAGTGTTCCTTTTGCAAGGCCTGCTTCTGTTAAAGGACAGCTATTCTGAGGTCTGGTGAGCCATCAGTGCAAGCTACTACTGTTCTTTGCTTGTACCAACCCAATTAATATTAAAATGCTTGACACATGTGAACATCTCTAAGGAATTCTTAACCATCCATTTCTGCTGTGAGTTAAAGCAGCTGTCTTAATATAGCAGGGGAAAGGACAGTTGTAATGTACTCTGAAGCAACAAGGGAAACCTAATTAGACTTGGCATAGGCTTTATTTGCTCTTGCATCTGAACTGTAGTGCTATGAAGCTTCATAGGATGGGTTTTGACTCTTTCAGATCAGCCAAGTCAGTGACACTTGCAGGTCAGGTGTTAGGGATTTTCCCTTGCTGCTCCTGCAGGTGAGCCTTAAATGTAATAACAGTAATGTGGGAGAGAGTGTGCTATAACAGCTTAATTTCATGAGGGTCAGTATATCATTAATGGCTTGTTTGCTTAGAGGATAGGCATTAAAAATGGAGTGGAAGGACTACTCTCCTGTATTAGAGACAGCTGTGTCATTCCTTTGGCACCAGTTAAGCCAGAAGGAGGAATGATGCTGACTGGTCTCCTGGCTGATATGGAGTGTCTGGTGGCTCCTGAGCAGGGCTGGCTGGGTGTGCTGCTGTAGGCTATGTTCTGAGCAGTCATGCAGGTGACCTCGCTCCGAAAGATTTCATGCAGTGTGAAATAGAGCTGATGTCTTGGATCAAATCTTAACAAACAAGTTTTTCTTCATGGTGCCTCTGAAAAGGAAGTGTTTGTTCAGAAGTACTCCTGGGTCTGGATACAAGCCCCATGTGAGCTCTCACACTGCCATCTGAAGGGTGTGTGCCTCAACAGGGTACTGCTCTGGAGTAATTGTGTCAAATACCATAAAGCAAGACAAGCTGCATTATACAGTGCAAAATAGTCTTAATGCTGAGTCAGTGGGACCCCAGCCTATTTCAACTCAAACACTTTCTACAGGACCTGAAGATGTGTTTCCTTGTTGTATGAGGCAAGGGATAACTTTGAAGTGTTGGTCTGTTTATACCTGCAATGAGAAGATTAATAAGAGGGCATGGCCCATCAACTGCCTGGGCTGCAAGACAGCATTAGTCAAGCCTGTTGAACAAGGGTGTGAAACTGGGCAGTGTGCACTGCTGGTCCCTGGCTAGAGTTCCTCACTGTCTCATGGCCCACACCAAATATGAAGCTGCAGCAGCTCCTTCTGTGCTATGGCTCACATCCGTTGCATCACCTGGGATGGAAGCTGAGTGTCTCACCTGACTGGTGTTGGTGGGGCAGTGACATCCCTGCACACTGCTGGGTGGCTGTCAGCTATGACAAGAAGGCAGTGTCAGCTCTGACTCAGCCTGGCTTCCTATGTCAGCAGGTGGCTGATCAGCTGAGTTACTTCCGAGGTAATGAATCTTGACAGAGCAGTTTTCCCTCCCCTCATAGTGGGACTTCAGGCTATGTCGAACTTGGGAGATAAGCATCCAGTGTGATTTAGTGTTGCAATGTAGGGCTCTGCAAATCCCTCCCTAAGCATGAGAACTAATGCCAGCTTGTCCAAAGCTGCTTCAAATACCAGGAGGCAATGAGCTGCAGCAGCAAGTGATACTGGAAACACCCTGAAGAAAATAGAAGCAGTTCCCAGAAGCATGCTCAGTTCTGGCACAGCCACTTCAGGGTGAATTGTTTTCCTCTGTTCTGAGGAAATCAGGTGACTCGCACTGGACCTGAACCTATGCAGATGTTTTTCATGACAGTTCAGTGTACACAGCTGTCTTTAAGCTGTTTTAAAGCTCTGTTCACTTGCTTCTTGCTGCATCTGGGCTGATTGTGCTGCACAAGTCTCTGACTTGGCTGGCAAAAGTGACTTGCTATGCGCTTTGCAAACACAGAAGGTGCAGGCTGCTTGAAGGAGCTTCTGTGGTCTGTTCTCCCTATGGCTATAGAGGAGACAAGCTATGGCAAGAGCAGAAGCAGAGCTAAATGTTGGTGTTGTTGACAACTTTCAGCTGGTTCTATCTCGGCTAGCATAGCTGGGCTGCCAGTTGGATCAGTGAACAATGCAGTCCATTGGAAAAGAGAGGTGTTTACCCTTGGAGCAACTGTCCTGCACATTCTCTCTGGCATCTGCTAACACCCATCTAAGGGGGTAGTGTGAGCCCTTTGGGTGGCCTGTCACTGTTGCTCACTCCAATGCCCCTAGCTGTTATCTCCTCAGCACTGAGTCCTGTTTAGATGCATCTTGAGGATCTCATGAGGTTATGCAGGGAAAAAAACCCAAAAGGGCTAAAGCCCAATTAAAACTTAATCTGGCTACTTCTGTAAAAGACAATGAAGTGTTTTTATACCTTAGCACCAAAAGGAGAGCTAAGGGGAATCCCCATCCTTTATTGGATGTGAATGGAAATATAGTGACAAAGGATGAGGAAAATGTGTGCTGCATGAATACTCAAGACTCTGTGGCTGGATGGGATCCACCCGAGGGTACCAGAGGGACCTGGTGGAAGTGCTCCCTGAGCCACTTTTCAATTGAGCAGTAGTGCACTGGGGAAGTCCCAGTGGACTGGAAGTTAGCAAATGAAATGTCCATCTACAAGAAGGGACAGAAGGAGGATCTAGGGAAGGCCTGTTAGTCTGACTGTGGTGTCAGAGAAAGTTATGGAGCAGATATCTTGAGTGCCATTATGCAACATGTACAGGAGAACCAGGGGATCAGGCCCAGTAAGCATGGGTGTAGGAAAGGCAGGCCCTGCTTGACCAACCTTATCTCCTATGACAAAGTGCCCTGCTTAGTGTATCAGTGAAAGACTGTGGAATTGGTCTGTCTGCATTTTAGTAAAGCCTTTGACACAGTTTCCCACAGCCTTCTCCTGGAGAAGGTGGCTGCTCATGGCTTGGACAGATGCACTCTTTGCTGGGTAAGAAACTGGCTGGATGACTGGGCCCCAGAGAGTGGTGGGCAGTGGAGTTACATTGAGCTGGCAGCTGGTCACCAGTGGTGTTCCCCTGGGATCAGTACTAGGGCCAGTCCTGTCTAATGTCTTTATCAATGCTCTGGGTGAGAGGATTGAGAGCACTCTCAGTAAATTTGCAGATAACTCCAAGTTGTGTGGGAGGGTTTGATCTGCTGGAGGGTAGAAGGGCTCTGCAGAGGGATCTGAACAGTCTTGGATCAATGGGCCAAGACCAAGGGTACGAGGTTCAACAAGGTAAAGTGATGGGTCCTGCCTCTGGGTCACAACAACCCCCTGAAGTGTTCCAGGCTGGGGGCAAAGTGGCTGCAAAGCTGCCTGGCAGGAAAAGATTAGGGGGTGTTGGTTGACAGCAGCTGAACATGAGCCCAGGTGGCCAAGAAGGCCAGTGGCATCCTGGCTGTATCAGCAATGGTGTGGCCAACAGGACCAGGGCAGTGATTGTCCCCCTGTACAATTCTTTCACCAAAAGCACTGGAATAGGCTGCCCAGGTCAGTGGTGGAATCACTGTCCTGGAGGGTGTTTAAGAACCATGTAGTTGTGGCATTGAGGGATATGGGTTAGTGGTGGCTTGGCAGTGCTGGGTTAAGGGTTGGACCCGTTGGATGATCACTGTGAGGTGAGTGCAGCCCACCAAGGTCTAGCTGTAGGTGCATCACTACTACAGTGGCTGCAGGGATGCTCCTTCAGCTTCTGCAGCATTCATTGACAGCAAAGGCTAAAGCACTTCATGTCTTCTAACTCTCAAAGCTTGAGATAATTAAGATCTTTTGCAACTGGACTGCATCTAGTGAGAGGTTTTTACACCTTGGAGCCTCCTGTAGTAGTGGGGTGAGGTAGGTGCAGTAATCTAGTACCTTAGGCTGTTGTGTATTCCAGGAAGTACATAGGATCAAGCTGCTTGGAAGACACATAAATCCCTGTTGTAGAAGTGAAGGCCTCCTTAGCTGGGAAAATCAGGAATAGCTCCTGACGAGCAGGAGTTGTGTGCTTCAATGAATGTGGTGTAGCAGGATGGGAATTTTAGGGTAAACAAGTCCATATATAAGGACTTAATACCAAAGCCTGTTGTTAAGGGTCTTTGAAGTCAAGTAGCACAGCTGTGATGATCTTGTGCCTCCTCTTGCTGAGAGGAGCAGGGCTACTTCAGAAAAGCCAAGAAGTCTTTTTATTGTGGAGCAGGACCAGAACAGGGTCTGTGATCTGATCAAGCATGTAACAGTGGTTGTCCCACCCCCTCACCAGAGGTGTGGAGAAGGGCCTCATGGTAGGAACTGTGTGCTCAGCCCTCTTGTGCCTGTTCTTACCATGCTAAAGCACATCCAGAAGTGTATTCAGACCTGCTGTAGCTGATGAACTTGTGGTTGCCTCACTGGTCCGAAGGAGATCGGGGAGCTAATAAGTGTGGAACTCTGGAGGTCAACTCTCTCTTGATGATTGGCCTGTTTAGAGCCACCTGCCTATAAAGCTTTTCAGCTGCAGGATGCAACTGAGCAAACAAATCATCTAACAGAGTAGATGATCATCAGTAGGCAGAATGTTGAGGTTTGTCACTGTTACCTTATTACACCGAAGGTGAGGTGGCAGTAGTCAGCTTCCTTTGCCTTCAGTGAAGCCACGGAGTTGGTAGCAGTTTGCATTGTAATTCAGCTGTCTTGAGTGGCTGTTGAAGCTACTTCAACCACAGCATGTCCTTGGGATTCAGTACTTTCACAAAGCTACTACTTCTCCATGCTCGTGATGGAAGAAACTTTTTTTTTTCTTATTTTTTGCTGGGAAACTATTGAACAGCACCAAAAAGCTTGAGTGTGGTATTAGACTGCTTACACCTCATTTTGTGAGCTGGTATGATTTACTGCACTGTCTCCAGTACGTCAAGGGAGATGGCCTGGGCTAGTATATCTTCCAAATGGCCTGGAAATAGGATCTAGAAGGGTCTTGGTACAGTAAAGGACAAGCGCTTGGCTCATCTACTTCTTGGTATTCAATGGCCACTACTGGTCTGACATGGCCCAGCCTGTGCAATGGGCAGACATCTGGTTAGTGCTGAGTGTAGCCTTGAATTGGAGTCTGGTTTCAGGAGTGCCGGGCCCTGCCTGTTGCTGGATCCTTGCTGGGAGTCAGGTTTCTCAGACTCCAGACTTGCTGCTTTCTTTTGTGAGGAATGACATACTGATGGTTTGTGATGGGATTGTTCTTCCTTTCTAGTGTGAAAGATGACTTCTAGGAAGAAAGTGTTACTGAAAGTCATCATCCTTGGAGACTCCGGGTAAGTGGAGGAGCCTTTAAGCTGCTAATCTGTATCTGGCTAGAGCAGTGCTCTTGACTAGTGGGAGCCTGGATGCACTGTAAGAAACCAGCAGTGCTGGGTGGAGAGATTTTACAGCCCTGGATAGCTGTGTTACTTCACAGGTTTAAGAGTTCTTTGCCACCCTCTGTCTTGAATGTGTCCCTGCAGTTTAGTATCTTGAAGTCCTGCCACAATATTAAATGGGGAAAATGTGGTGGGCAGACCACTGGAGTAGCAGAGCTGAATAGCCTTCTGCAAGGATGACGTGTTGTTGGAAGGAGTGTTTCACTTAAAAATAAAATTTAAAAACCCAAAACCACTAGTAAGCATTCTTAATTGACTTCTTAAACTTCTGTCTCTGTCAGAGGGCCTAGTCTGTACAGACCCATCTGCTTTGCTTCTCTGGTCTGTCTGGAGCCTGCCCCTTGGAGTGAAAGGCTTTGCTCTGTGCTCTCAACAAGGAGTCTGCTCTGCTGTCACAGGTTACTTGCTGTGCAGGCTGTAACCTGATTCCCATGACATAAGGCTTATTTATACTGCTGTCCCCAGCAAGCTGTTGTTCAGGGAGTGTTTCTCAGCCACAGAGGGCATGTGAGCCTCTAAGCTGGCTCTCTGGGGAGGATCTCCACCTCTGGGTGCATAGCAGATGTGTCTCTGAGCTGTTGCCATCAGAGATTGTCTGTTCTTCCACCTCCTCTTTCTGCAGAGGCTGAAGATTACTGTTTCTGATGGGTTTCTCTGAAGCATTTCATCTTCCAAAATTGCCTTCATGATCATAATGTGATGTCTGCTCCTTACCAAGGATCAGATTAGTAATGGGGAAACAGGGTTTCTCAGGATGTAATCCTTTGTATCCTTGAGTAGCTAATGCTCTTACTCAACTGGTGCCTCAGCATCTCTTGGTGTGCAAGCCCCTTGTAGCAGAGGTGGGTGTTTTTTCCCTGGCTGGGAGGTTATGGAAAGCAAAGGGCACTGGGATGTTCTGTTCGGGGTGGTTAAGTCAAACATTGTTGTAGAAACAGTCTACCAAGTCTTTTTTTTGTGTTCCCGTACAGGGTGGGAAAGACATCGCTCATGAACCAGTATGTGAACAAGAAATTCAGTAACCAATACAAGGCAACGATAGGCGCAGACTTCCTGACAAAAGAGGTGATGGTGGATGACAGGCTAGTGACAATGCAGGTAAGGAGGGACTCTGCTCCCTGCTGCAAGGGGTGCCTTGACCCCACTTGCGTGGAAGCATCTGCTCTGGTGTAGCCCAGACTGGTGTAGTGGTCAGTGTATTGGGTGTGAATCTTGTTTGCACAGAACTTCTCTTGGCCATAGGTGCTTCTGAGCTTCTCTACAAATTTTGTGTATGGGCTGAACAAGGGAAGGCAAAGATTAATCTGAGCTCAGCTAAGAGCAGCTTTGCTAGGCCTTGTTTAAAAGCCTGGATTTGGTACTGTCAATAAAGTAGATCTTGAAAGATTCACTTCTGTAGTGTTCAAGAACTGGAAAGGGCTGGGAAAGGACTCCCTAGGTCAACCACTTATGTTGCCCCAAGTCCTGTGGGTGTAGTGTTAACCTGCCAGCCTGCTTATGTCTTGGATATCTGAAGCTTTCATCTCTCCTTGGTGAAACGGACTGCAAGGCAGCAAAAGCTGCAGCCATCAGAGGAGTGTTTGGACTCTGCTGGTACCCAGGTTCATCCAAGCATTGCAGGCAGGTCACCTGCTGACCCTAATACCCAAGTCCTGCTTGCTCAGAATAAGGATATGTCCCTGGCTGAGGCTGAACACAAAAAGGGTCAACTATCTTTAGAAGGTGTTTCTGGCTCTTGATGCTTAGTGCCTACAGAAATTCCCAAGCCTTTAGGTGCTGCTATCTGCCTAGCTGGGGACTGTGTATGCCTGGTGGGGAGTTTTGGAATTAATGCCCTAATTGCAGACTGACTGTGTCAGAGTAGAGCTGGCTTATCTGCCCTGTCTTTTGCTCCAGATATGGGATACAGCAGGCCAAGAACGATTTCAGTCTCTGGGAGTTGCCTTCTACAGGGGAGCAGACTGCTGTGTGCTGGTGTTTGATGTCACAGCCCCCAACACGTTCAAAACCCTAGACAGCTGGAGGGACGAATTCCTCATTCAGGCCAGTCCAAG
This sequence comes from Dasyornis broadbenti, assembly GCA_013397935.1. Taxonomy (NCBI): domain Eukaryota; kingdom Metazoa; phylum Chordata; class Aves; order Passeriformes; family Dasyornithidae; genus Dasyornis; species Dasyornis broadbenti. The sequence goes on from VZRN01005367.1 coordinate 3,841,633, forward strand.
GGATCCTGAGAACTTTCCTTTTGTTGTGCTGGGAAACAAGATTGACCTAGAAAACAGACAAGTGAGTACTGGGACTTACTAACCTCCTCTTAAGAAATTGCTGGAGTAGGAGACCTTGTAGGAACACGGGAGGGTTATCTGAGTAACAGGAGTGGGAGGTGCCTGCGAGTGGCTCAGATGTCTGCCACCAGAGAAGGGTTTCTCCTGCCTGGAGAGGTCAGACCCCTGTGCACAGCATGCTCCTGCCCACTGGTGGAAGGATTGCAGCAGCCTCCTGGGGAGATGCAAGGAGAGGAGCTGCTTCTCCTCCCTGAGATGTGCTGAGCAGCTCCTATGGGGGCAAGCCAGGGCTCAATGGTCTCATCTCCCTCAGGCGTGGTGCTCCTTGCCCTGGGGCTGGGTCTATCTGGTTATGGGCAGTGGTCTCCTGTATTCTGTATCAAGGCTGCGGCTTTGAGGTCAGGGCTTCTCAGGTTGGATATGAGGGGTCTCTGGCCTTGCCCTGAAAATAAACCCCCTCTACATAGCAGAAGGTAGTGATGCTGTTCTCTGTCCACCCAGGTCACCACAAAACGGGCACAAGCCTGGTGCTACAGTAAAAACAACATCCCCTACTTTGAAACCAGTGCCAAGGAGGCCATTAATGTGGAACAAGCTTTCCAGACGATTGCACGAAATGCACTTAAACAGGTAGGGAGGGGGTTGGTGTGCAGCCCTGTGCTAGTGCTGTGGCCAGCCTGGGGCTCAACCCCAGCCTTCCCCAGCCAAGAGCAGCTCCTTACATTCTGGGAGCTGTCTGCGGAGCATGGTACTAACTCCTCCTTCTCTCCCACTAGGAAACCGAAGTGGAGCTTTACAATGAATTCCCTGAACCCATCAAACTAGACAAGACTGACCGAGCGAAGGCTTCTGCGGAGAGCTGCAGCTGCTGAGGGGAGAGGGAGGGGTTGAGCACAGTCCTTCACAAATGAATATCACACTTAGGCCTTCAAACACACAGCCCCTCTTCTGTGTTTAAAATGAAATAAAAAAAAATTGCATCTCCAGCTGCCAAAATTCACCCATCTCCCATGAGCATCTGAGTCCTGCACTTCAGAGCTCACATCCCCACACCATCCACATTACACTTCATGGTAACAGACCTTTCTCTTAGTTTAAAATGGAAGCTCTTATGTATGTTTGGAACCGAATCTAATTCTGGGTGTCCAATGGAGAGAAACTGTTTACAGGTAATCTGTGTAACAAGTTACATACATTTTTAACTGTCTTGTGTTTTCCCCTGTGAAGGCTGCAACTGGAAAGGCTGATTACCCATAGTTCATTGCAAGCTCAGCACTCAGTCCGACTAGGTTGAGTTTTGTATGTATCTCTGTTAATGCTTGTTACTTTTAACTAATCAGATCTTTTTACAGTATCCATGTATTATGTAATGCTTCTTTAGGAAAAATCTTATAGTACATGTTAATATATGCAACCAATTAAAAATGTATAAATTAGTGTAAAATTCCTGAATTACATGTTGAAGTACTGAAACACAGGTTGTGTAGAAAGTGAGGAGGACACTTGTGACCTGCAGCGTGCTCGCACCACAGAGTCCAGATAGAGGCAGTATTCTGTACAGTAGAGATGAACTATGTAAGCCGCCTTGTTTTGAGGCCAAAAAGGCTTCATCTTCTGGAAAAATCTGTCTGGCTTCCTTGTATCTAAATTCTCAGATTTGCATAACAGCATTGATATGCACACTGGATTATTGGATTTAAAATTAAATACAGCTATGAAATGACCTCATTTGTTCACCTCCCCTACTGCTTAACTCCTGACATCCTGGAGCGAGCGTGAGGAGCCAGAGCTGAGGTGTCCCTGTGGCTCTTTGTGCTGTGGAAGGAGCTCCTCTCCCACCTGGGGTGTGGTAGCTGTTTCTTGATGAATGACCTGGACTATGAATCTTCCCTTTCTTCTTACTGACTGCTAATCTGGATTTTTGGTATGGAAAAACTTGGCAATCTAGTCCCTTACCTCTCTTCCTTTATTCCTGGTATTTGTTCTTGCGTTTGTAGCTTGCTTAAATGGAGCCCTTCTACCTGTTTTCCAGAGGTCTACATTCTAGTACGTAGGCTGAGCTCTTATGTAAAGAGACAAACATGATGCCAATAAACTTAACAAGAACAAACCTTCTTGTTTACTCCTGTTTCTGACTCTCTTTTTTTTTTCCTCCACTAACATGCTTTCTTTCCTCTGTCTAGTCACCTTTCCAGCAAGCTGATGTCTGCTAATTGAATGACATTTGTGCTTCTTCCTTACTATAAAGTTTGTACCTTCCAGATTGGTTTTTGAGAGTGGAGTGAGCCAGCCCTGCTTGCTCAGCTGGGACACTGCTAGAGAGTTACCCCTCTGCTTCTCTGGAAGCTACTTGCAGGGACAGGAATGGTGCTGGATCAGATCCCTCAGTGAGCACAATCCTTCAGCCCCGTCCTGGGCTAATAGCTATGTCCTGGACAGGATCTTAAAGCTCTTGCTGCCCTCCCCTGAGAGGGGTTGTGAGAAGAGCAGGTTCAGCCCTGCCTGCTCAAGAGCAAGGTGGCCTGGGCTTCCTTGGAGCGAGGTGAAGGCCCTCTTTTGGTCCAGCCTAGTCAAAGTTAAGCCTTTAATTTCTAGCTGCTGGGAATGACCTGCTTGCACTCACTAAGGCTGAGCTGACAACTGTACCCAGAGGAAGATGGAAAACAGAGTTTAGAGAAATGAGGGCAGTTATTTCAAGAGCTTTCTAACAGTCTTTGTGCTCCATATCCTATTTTATGGCACTGTCCTATCATGCTTTTCTCACTTGACTGGACTTTTGCTGTCCACATCAATCTCAAATAACTGCATTAGCAATGCGTCCTGGTGGGACCACTTTTTCTATCTGCATCCTTTTTGAAAGACTTGGACCTTCTGCTCATCTCCATTTAAAGCATTGCTTGGCATTTGTTTTCTGTGGATACAGCTGGGGTGTGGAGAAAGCCAAGCTGGGGGAAGGGGGAACAATAACCCTGAAGTTTTGGGGAAAGTGGAAGGTCTGAACTCTGTACCCCTCTGCCTGGTGGAGCTGAGGCTGGAAGGGCTGTGGCTGAGCCCTCAAGAGACCCAGTGTTTAATATCTTTCCAGTCAAATACACTGGCAATAACCCAAGCTAGAGTGCTCCAGATGGGGTAGGACAGCTGTGGTGCTTCTTGCCACAGGATCTTACGGATGCTAAAGGGGAGGGGAGGATTCCATTTGCCACCTACAGATCAATGTTTTCGCAGGTGCGAATACACACAAGTGTACAAAAAGCAGTGCAGGAGGCAAGCAGTGTGGGAATTGGTGCCCTGCTGTTGCACTCATGGGTTGTGGTGTCACAGACTGGGGACTGGTGTTCTGCAAGAATCACTCGTCATCACTGTAGTCTGGAGAAGCCAGGTGGACTGACTGTCCCTGCAGGGAACAAACATACTTAAAACCACTCCCTGTACCACTGGCGCCTCATGGCTTTTCCTTCTGTGATGACCTCTGTTGCTGGTGCAATGACAATGGGTGCAAGGGTGACTTGCTGCTGGGCAAATCCCAGAGAAAACCTGGCCCTGGAAGAGGCTGAGGTATTCAGCTGGTTCATGAAAGCAGCAGAGCTCAGGCCTGGTTTTGCTCTGTGCCCAGGTCCTGGCAGGGCAGGAGGGAGATACTCAAAGAAGGAGCCTGGCTCAGTGAGGGGAGGGGTTTGGTTCCCGAGCCCACCGTTCCTAAGTCTCACAGGAAAAGCTACAACTAGGCCTGGATTGGTGAGGTGGGTGAAGCTGAACGAGGTCATGGCAGGGCACGTGGGTGTGGGGCCCGCGGCTGCGGCTGCTCCACCAAGGCTGAAGCTCCTCCGAAAGCAGCTGTGTTGTGCGAGGTGCTCATAGCAAATATGAAAGCTGGGGAATCACACAACCACATCTGTGCTGCAGGGGCTGCATGGGGGGAACAGCGTCAAAGGAATTCCAGGCCGACCGCTGGCGCTGGCACATGGAAAGTGGCACGGAGGTGCCAAGCTGCGAAGCCCGGGGCGTGCAAGTTCTGCGTGCCTTGGCAGTGACACCTGGCTGGGCTTTGGGGCTAGACGTGTCCTGCGCTGCAGCCTGCCCTGACCCCACAGCAGGAGCCCTCCTGCCAGCTCGGCGCCCGCTGCCGCAGCCACCACAGCAGGCTCGGTGCCAGCCCCATCCTGCACACCTGGAGCCCCAAACGGCTGCCACCGCCAGCAGCCCCAGTGCCCCAGCCCCAGGTGTGCAGAGACCCCTGCCCGGCACCCAGCCCAGGGGGCCCGGAGGGAAATGTGTGATACAAACACAAAAACATGCTCAGGTTTCTGTAGGTGCACCAAATGTTTTTAGGCAAACACGGGTGTGTTTGCTGTTTACATACTCAAGCACGTTTACACCAGCAGGAATGTGTGTATGTATTTATCCATCAGGACAAATCTTTTAGAGAGCAAATCAGCAGGGGAGCACAAGACCACAAAGAAGCACAGGCATGGAGTTGTGTGTGTGAATTCCTGCATTACACAGGCAAATCTCCCAAGGCTCAGAGACAGAGCACGAGGCAGTTTAGTTACAGGTTTGTATAAGACATACGGGGTTGCAGCCCTACCCATGTACATACATGCAGCATAAAGTCTCTCTTTTTTCAAATATATATATATATATACACACTCCGAGAAGGAGAAAAAACAATCTCACCCGTAGATACGGCTACATCCATATATACTTTATTTATATATTTATATAAGTGTGTTTTAATATGAATTATACACATATACAAAGGTGGTTATGTCTATGTATTAATTACCGCCCCCCATGCATGGAGAGACAGAGATGATCACACACATTCAGAGACATTTTAAATTATTATATGTATATATATATATATGTTTGTATTTTTATCGGGGAGGGGTTCTCTTTGTCTACACACCGAGATTTTTCTTACAATTTATACACTTCTGATTGTGTGTTTTATATATATTTAAATATTTTTATCTAGTTATATATTATTTCTTTATTTCTGCCTCATTTATATATAGAAGGGTTATTTACATGCAGCTCTGTGTGTGTAGTTCAGCTATTTTTACTTTTCTTTGAGAAAGAGAGGAGGGGGAGGGAGATAGGGAAAGAAAATGAAAGAAAATACAGACATAAATAAATACTTAAGTAAATTGGATGTAGAGATGGATATGGGGATATTTGTGTGAGAGTGGGATGAGGAATGACTGGCTCCCTTGTGCTTGCTCTCCATACATACACATGCATGCAGACAGAATATATGTCCAGATCAATACATACACACACACACTGTATATGCCTCCCAGATATTATATGTGGGTTCAGAAGAGAGGGTGGGAGAGACCACAGCCACACACACACACACAAACACCACATGCATTTTTTTTGGGTGGGGAGTGCTGTGATGGGGATATTTTTTACCACACTCTGTGTAGGTCTTTCTCTCTCTCAGGGGGAAAAGGGAATGATGGGGACAATGGCAGAAAATAAACACATACACAATTAGTTACACATATGAGTAAATGTTTAAATAAAATGTGTGTGGCAGAGATATGGGGAATGCTCTGTCTGTGTGTGAATAATGCATTTGTGCTTCATATTTGTATATATGCACATATGTGTGTGTGTGTCGAAAGAGAGACTGAGCAGCTCACAGTCTCAATGTACATATGTGTATATGTGCATGCAGAGAGAGAAAGGACGTGTCTCTCCAAGGATACACTCTGTGTGAATATCTCTAATTATATATGTAATAATAAATAGAATTATATATTCATATGTATGTGGATATATAGAAAAAGATATTGTGTGTTAGTGTGAACACTTTGTGAGTATATAAGTATATAAATATTTCTATAAAATATATATATTCAAGTGAACTTGTATGTGAAGAGCTCTTATGCCTTTCTAAGCACATACCTACGTACATACGTGTTGTGAGAATTATGCACATTTGTGAGCAGCTCACGTGTTCTTGCTGTGTATATATATGTGTGTGTGTGAACATTGTTTTCTCCAGTTATTTATGTATATATGCATATATAAAGAGAATTCTCTGTGTGAACAATTTATATATATATAAATATATGTATATATATAGAAATATATGTGTATATATAGGTTTATCTATTACAAAAAAAAGCATTTTTTTGTGTGAGAACATCTGTATATACTGAGAGAATGTATACGTCAAAAATTATTGTATGTGAAAACAGTTCTCTGATCAACTGTCTGTGTGTATATATGCACATATATAAATATATAAATAGCCTATATAATATATAAACATATAAAAATATTTTATTCTTATACATTATATATACTATACTGCTACCTCATTCTCCCAGTATCTAGGTATATATGTATATACATACATGGAGTGTGTAGCAAGAGAGAGTTGTGTAATCGTGTGAATGAACAGCTGTCTCTCTATATATTTACGCATATCAGTATGTATATCTGTGTTCATTTACAGGAATAGAAATGTGAGTGTTAACAGCTCTCTAAGTATATACCTGTATCGGTAGGGAGAGAAGTGTGTGTGAGAGGAAAGCAGGCTCTGTGCAGTATATATATATATGTGTGTGTGTTTGTATGCATATGTATGTATTCATGTAGAAAGAGAGAGGACCATGGTGAAAACAGCTCACTAGGTGTATACATATGTATGTGTACAATGCAGAGAAAACAGTGTTTCTGTGTTAACAGTATCTGCTTTAATGATGTATGTATATATGTATATACAGAGTGAGAATTGTGCATGAACAATCTCTATATATATATGTATGCATCTACATATTCATATACAAGGCAAGAGAGAGTAGTGCATGTGAAAATGGCTCTTACTATCTCTACTTATGCATGTACATACAGAGAGAGAATATATCAACATATATACATAGATATGCATATATTTATGCATCCCATAGAATATATATTGGGGGGGAGAGAGAAGAGAGAGAGAGTGTCAAGGAAACTGTGCTTGTGTGTATGAATTTCTCTCACTCATTTTGTTATTTATGTATGTCTAAATATATAGATATGGCAAGAGAGAGAATTTGTGTGAGCAGAGACTATTGTTAGTGTGAACTATTCACCCAGAACAATGTATTTGTGTAAGCAATGATCTCTCTAATTATATTTTTATGAATTCATATATAGATAATTATGTGTGAGCACTCTCTGTACACATGTATACATATGCATCTATACAGAGCCAGCACTGCATGTGTGAGAAAAAACTCTCAGTTGCTCTCTAAAATGTTATCTCCATACAGGGAAAGAATTATACAGAGATTATACATTTATATGAGGCAGGGAAAGTGATAGAAAATGTGTATATGTGAGACAATAGCTCTTGCTTTTTTTCTCAAGCACATATGCACATGTATCTATAGACAGCAAGAGAGAATAATGTGAGTGAACAGCTCTCGCTCATGGTGTTTGGTCTCTACGCATATCTGGATGTAAATGGTGAGAGAGAAAAGTGTGCCTGTATTTGTGTGTGCATACAGAGAGGTCAAGAGAAAAGAATGTGAGAGCTTATCCCCATATCAATATTTACTGCATACATTATGCATACATGTCTGTGTGTGTGCATAGTGAGAATGTTTGAACAGCACACTCACTTTGTCATCCTCCGTTTCTATATATGCCCATATGTATATATATAGCAAGAGAAGACTGCCTGTGAACCTCACACTCTCTCATACCTGTATGTTTGTATGTGTATATAAAAGAGAGACATGTATGTGAACAAAACTTGCTGTCTGTGTCCATAGAAGTGTATATGTTCATATGGGAACAGAACGTGTGTGTGTTGGGGCTATTTTCTCCCATTCGCTGTGTTTCTCTCACACACACACAAGCAGCTTTCCCCATACATTTTATTCTAATAAATATACCTCCATAAATTTCCACGTGTGTGTTCCGTTCCCTACCCTGTCTTTGGAGGGGAGGCAGAGGAGCCCTCATGGACAGCCCTGGTGTTCTGTTGGCTGGGGATTGGTGCTGGATCCCTGAGCTGCTTCCAGCCACACAGCCAGGATCAGCGCACTCACTGCCCAGCCCTGCTTGCACACCCACCCACCTACCCACATATATTGTTCTTAAATTTTCATATGTTTATGTCAGTATTTTAAAAACAGATAGCTAGGTCTTTATGTGTATGCATGCACTTACATTTATTTTAAATTTACATGTAGCTATTACATTAAATAACAACTATTAGATATCACACGTCTATAATAGACATATAACATGCATACCTCCCTATACAACCACAGCCTATAGCCGGCTTAGCTCTAAGCTTCCATTTGGCTACAGCGTTTCATTTACACATATGCAGGTAAATGCACACATCATACATTCACCCCACGCGGTGGCAGCCGGGCGGGCGGTGGGTGTCGTGTCCCAGGGGTAGGTGCTCGATGCTCCCGATGCTCCGAGGGGCCCTCGATGGGGGAACCCGGGGCCGCCCCCACGCTCCTGCGGCTGCGCCCCCTCTTCGTGCCCGAGCGCCTCGCAGCCCGCAGAGGCCGGGCACAACTCATCACAAGGGTGCCCGGGCACGGCTGCGGGGGGGCAGAACCCCGCTGTTCCGGGGGGGCTTTGTCCTCAGGGTGCGGGACAGGGCACCACGCTGCGGGATGAGGACACACACACAGACACACACACACGCGGCTGGGCAGGATCCTGCTGTCCCAGGGACCCCCAGCACGGCGTGCAGTCGGGGCTGGTTCCCTCCGGCGGCGGGGGCTGGGCGAGGGAAATGGCGGAGAGAGTCGGGGGATGGGAGAAGGAAGGGGAAGCGGCGGGGCTGTGCGGGTTCGGCGTGCGTGGGCAGGGGGTGGGGTGCGATAGTGAGTGCAGGTGTGACCGTGTATGCATGTGTGTGCATGTGTAGGGGTGTCCGCACCCGGGCACGCTCCCGTGCCTGTGCCCCGCGTCCCAGCACATGCGTGCGCCGGCTGCGGGGATGGCCCCGCGCACTCACACCCCCGGCCCACGCACGGCGCACGGGTCCCACTCCCAGGAGTGGGGCGAGCCCCGTCCCGGGGCTCGGCCGGGGAGGCGTCGTGCATTCCCTTCCCCCAACCCCCCGAAGCCGCGTTCTCCCGGTGGGATGTGGGGGCACGGGGTGAATTGGGGGTGTTCAGAGTACCACTGCTGCCTCCCCCAGCCCATACAGAGCTGCGCCTGCAGCACGGCTCGAGCCCCCGCCCCACTACCACGGCACACAGAGCCTGCAGGAGCGGCCATGATTCACACATTGCGCCCACACCCACGGCACTGAACCAGGTCGGGGGGCTTCCCGGGCCCTCCTCTTCCCAACCCCGGCCCCGCCGCGCTTTCCGCATCCTCCGCTGCGGGGCGATGGCCGCCGGGAGGCAGAGGTCACACCGGACACACACGGGTCCCCCGGGGGCCTCCCCCGGTTGGCCACGGGGATGAGGGTCGGTGTGGGGGCGGCCCCAGTCACCGGGGCGGGGACCCCCGGCCTCGGCGCGGCATCTCCGCGCTGCAGCCGGCGGCCGCGGGAGGGCGTCGCCTGTGTTAGTTCCCTCCGGAGAACCCAGGGCCAGCACCGCCGCCATCGCCCCCCGCCCCCGCCGCCTACCCCCGCCCGCGGCGGCCCCTCCTGGGCGGTGGGCGACGGCAGCAGCTATGGGCGGGGGGGCCGCGGTGAGCCCCCAGTCGCCGCCGAGCCGGGTGCCCCCCTCCT
>VZRN01005370.1:0-60783 GCA_013397935.1 Dasyornis broadbenti
TCGATCCACCTTCTCCTTCAGTATCTTCTGCAGCCTGTCATGTGGGATTCCATATGGCTGCTTTCCATTTTCGCTTTGTCCCTACAAGGCGACAAGACCCATCAGTGAACAGAGCATAGCATGTTTCTGCTGCTGGCCGTTGGGTGTATGGTGGAGCTTCCTCAGCTCATGTGACTTGTTCTTGCTCCTCTTCATCAGTGAAATTAAAGTTCTCACCTTCAGGCCAATTTGTAATTATTTCTAGGATCCCAGGGCGATTCAGATTTCCCATACAGGTGTGCTGTGTGATAAGAGCAATCCATTTGCTCCATGTGGCATTGATGGCATGGTGAGTAGAGGGAATCTCTACTTTAAACATCCACCCTAGCACTGGTAATCGGGGTGCCAGGAGGAGTTGTGCTTCAGTGCCAATTACCTCTGAGGCAGCTCGGACTCGTCATAGGCTGCCAAGATTTCTCTGTTGGGGTGTAGTTGGCTTCGAAGCCTCTGTAGCTTCGGCTCCAAAATCCCAGTGGCCATCCTCGAGTCTCACCAGGCACCTTCTGCCAAAGGCTCCAAGACAAACCATTGCTCCCAGCTGCAGAGTACAGCACGTTCTTCACCTCTGGTCCTGTCCAGACTGGGCCAAGGGCCACAGCATGAGCGATCTCCTGTTTGATCTGTGTGAAGGCTTGCTGTTGTTCAGGGCCCCAGGGGAAATAATTTTTCTTTCGTGTTACCAGACAGAGAGGGCTCACAATCTGGCTATACTCAGGAATATGCATTCTCCAAAAGCCTATAGCTCCTAGGAAAGCCTGTGTCCCCTTCTTGTTGGTTGGTAGAGACATCGCAATAATCTTTACTGATGACCTCAACGGGAATCTGACATCGCCCATCCTGCCATTTCACGCCCAGGAACTGGATCTCTTTGGCAGGTCCCTTGACTTTGCTCTTCTTAATGGCAAAGCCGGCTTCCAGGAGAATCTGGATGATTTTCTTTCCCTTCTCAAATACTTCTGTTGCTGTGTTCCCCCACACAATGATGTCATCGATGTACTGCAGGTGTTCTGGAGCCCCACTCTTTTTCAGTGCAGCCTGGATCAGTCCATGGCAGATGGTAGGACTGTGTTTCCACCCCTGGGGCAGTCGGTTCCAGGTGTACTGCACACCCCTCCAGATGAAAGCAAACTGAGGCCTGCACTCTGCTGCCAGAGGAATGGAGAAAAATGCGTTCACAGTGTCAATGGTTGCGTATCATTTCACTGCCTTGGACTCTAATTTGTACTGCAGCTCCAGCATGTCTGGCACGGCAGCGCTCAGGGGTGGAGTCACTTCATTCAGGGCACGATAGTCCACTGTCAATCTCCGTTCCCCTTCAAATTTGCGCACAGGCCAGATGGAACTGTTGAAAGGTGAGTGAGCCTTGCTGATCACCCCTTGGCTTTCCAGTTCACGAATCAGCTTATGAATGGGAATCGTAGCATCTCGATTCATCCTGTATTGCCAGCGGTGCACAATCGAGGTGGCAATTGGTACTTGTTGCTCTTCCTTTCAGATATTTCCCTACCTCAGCTGGGTTCTGTATTTGTTCAGGGGGAAAAGTCCAAGCTATTGGGGCAGAGAATTCCTTCAGGGTCTGGCCTATATTCTCCCATATTCCACACCATTCAACATCTTTTCCATCTGGGTCAAGTGTCTGCTCCTGCTCAGCCTTTCTGGACATCTCAGCCCCTCATTCTGGACAAGGTGTACACTATATAGAGGAAACTTCCCAGATAAAACACTAGGAAGGTGGTCTCTTTAACTTCCAATGGAAATTGAACATTCTCAAAAGGTGAGGTATCAGATTAAAGGGAAGGAAATAGGTGAAAAACCAGGAAGTTTTATCCTCTGCTTCTCCTCTAGCAGGCTGGGTAATATTAGTAACAAAATCCCAAAACAGGCTACTGAAACTAGGCTGGGAAACCACCAAAGCATACACATTTTTAGCAGTTCCCAGTACCTGTGTTATCTTTTTATAAATCAGTGCTACCAGACCAATCAATATCACAAGCCTGATTCTGGTTACCTCCCTGCAAAATTTACATGCCAGGGACAAACTTGCCCCTATCATTGAATGATCGAACAGGCCTGAAGACCAGAGACACATTATGACATCAAACATTCTTTAAGACCAGAGACATATTATTACATCAGACAGCATGGTGGTTACTGACTGTATCTCAACACAAAGTGTTTAAAACCAGAATGCAATTATTAGTTGTTTTTCTTTTACTTTCTCGGGCCCTACATTAGTTGGGCGCCAAATTCTTATCTCCGGTTCGAGACAAGTTTTAGGAGGAAAGTGTTTCGACTAAACACCTTCCCCACAGGGACGGGGACAGCACCTCCTTCCCCCATCACAACAGAATTTTTGGAGGCCAGTGAAAGAAAAACAAACCTATTTATTCAACAAAACAAAACAAAGCAAAATGCCCACAGAACACAGGAAAAAGCAAAGGACTTATTAAACCTGAGTGAACAGTCCGATGGGTTTTAGTGTCCTGTTTTTCTCGGGCATAGGTTCCCCCCCACCAGGGGTCCTGCGGGGCCGGGCGCCGTCCCTCAGGTGGCTTCTTGGAGGATTCTTGCCTGCTTCCTCTCGGAAGTTGTCTGATGTCTCGGACGAGAAAGCAAGTAGGGAGAAAACAGTCCAAAAGAAGAACGCAGAAGGAGCAGTCCTCTCCCGCCGTCCTTCCTCTGCCGGAAGCTGAGAAGAACGGAAAAAAAACCCCTGCCGCCTTCCCCCTCCGCGCTTTTAAAGCAAAACACCTGGGGGGAGGGTTTTCAAAACATCCCGTGCCAGCACAGTTCCTCCCAGCTTCTTAAAGCTACAGAGCCCATTGTCTGAGCATAAAGCAGATGATATGGAATACAAGATTATCATAACATCACCCCATGACACTAACTCAGTTTGGGGAAGAGGGGAGTGCTTTTTGGACATACATTTCTCTTAGTAGCATAAAAACTAAAGTTTTATAGACCTGCTTGCCAGTGTTGAGTTTTTTTCTATTTGGCCTGTATGTGGAATTTTTTTGGGTAAGAATTTTTACTTTAGTTTCAGTGGGGCTGCGTGTTCCTTCAGTGATATTTTTACACACAAATCAGATAAGTATGGCTCTAGTAAGTTAGTATTTTGCTGGTAGACTGTCAAGTTAGAAAAGCAAACAAACCATAGGAGATATGACAGAAAGTTAATTTTCATAGTGTTTTTCTCTGCTATGCTGTTGCTGACTCAGTATGCTATGTTGGTGTTTAGAGGAACTATATAAAGGTGGTGTTGTTTTGTTTTTGTTTTTTTGTTCGTTTGTTTTTTTGCCAAGGTGCATATTGAAATAATGATCACTGATACAGCAGATGTAGTTCTACTTCTAAAATAATCACTATAATATATTAATAAGAGTTAGGATAGAATATACCTCTCTAAATCCTCAGTACTTCTGAAAATATTAGGAAATGTGTTAGGAGAACACTCGGGCAAGCTGTTCTTTTTACTTGTGTATAGAACCTGGAATGGATTTGCTTCCTGTATTTCTTTAGTCCTCTTTCCACACAAACCTTTACCTGTTTCGTTCTTCACAAATTTACTTCAGTGGGAAGTTTCCTGCAGGATTTGTCAGATTCTGAGTCTGATGTGTTTTCCCTTATTTCTCCCCATGTCTTCCTTACACCTTTAAAAAGTTGGCATGGCTAGCTAACTGCCGGAGTGCTGGATGAATGCTCCTTAGGTTCAGAAAAACTGAGGGCCTCACAGCAAGGGGAGCCTCTATTTAGTTTGAGTCACAGTTTGACCAAGCTTGGTACTTTCAGTGCCTTTTATGAAAAAAGCTTGCAGTCAAAAACATAGTACTGTTGGCATCGTTTCTGTATATATGAGGTGGCAACAGTGATTAAAAAAACATGACTTTAAAGCGTGGCTGAATTCTAAAAACCGACTTGTAAATTAACGCCTCCACTGACTGTTTGCTCCGTCTATGTACGGAGACATGAAATATAATAGACAGAAGAGGCAAAAATACGATTATTTCTAGTCCTGTCAGCAGCAGAGTAAACTGCCTACTTTTTCTCCCTAAGCATCATCAGACTTGTATGAGTTGCAAGGCTAATACCCATGCTAACCATCACGAGCTCATGTTGCAGAGGTCTCTGCTAATTAAATGACCGATATGTTTGGACTTAGAGAAGCTTTATGACAATAATGTGCATGGAAGTGAGAATGATCTTGTCTGCTGTTGTGTGTTTTCCTTTAAAATAGGTTATAGACTTTTTATTCTTCTTAATAACATCTGTCCATTTATTGCTATATCTTTTAGCCAGTAGCAGATCTGCAGAAAGACATAGACTGGATACAAATATATTTATGTGTAAATCAGAAACATAAAATGGAAAACATCACTGTTTGCTGTGAACACACAGTAAATTTTCAACAAAACACACTTGCAACCTCCAGTAATTTTCTTTTTGGAGTGAGGTTCAGATAGAGGTAATGTTTTTTGTGATGGGCACTTACAGTCTAGCATCTAAACTAGTACGCAAAATTATGCTTTAAAAAACTTTCGCCTGAAATAAGCAGTCTAGAGGTGGTTATTGACTGCTAAAAATTGCTATTTGTCAACCAGCCAGCACACAGGACATTATTTTTGAGAAAGTTACCTTCATTGCTGCTACAAACTCTAGGGATCAAGATATCCCTATAAGCCAAATAAGTTCTACTATGTGCATATCTAAAATTATGCATCAAAACCAGAGTCTTAGCAATAGTTACGTATCTGAAAAATATATTTGGGGATTTCATTAACAATCTACAGTTTGAAATCTAGATGCCAGTTTGTAGACTAACCATTCATTCTATTTTGAGAGACTGATAAGAATAATAGCAATTTTTGATGCAGTTTGAGCTTTGCTGTTGCTAATAATTATGCCATTGTTGTTTATGCCTGTAAATGAAGGTTTTAAAGATGAAAAGAGATGAAACTTCAGAGGCAGCTTCTGGGACTCCATCCTCAGAGGAGTAAATCTGAGATCGGGGGTGGGTCTTTGCAGGACCCTGCTGTTCCTCTCACAGGTTTCTATCTCAATTGGTTTGCTTTTCAAAGGAGACAACTGTATATATTACACTAATTAATATATTTTAATAAGAGGAGCACTATTCCACCTAGTTCCTCTGAATTAAAGCCCTTCATGGTAACCTTGGACAAAAGAAATGCTGTAAATGTTTTTATTACAAGTGATTTTGTACAGGTTTTATGGCATTCTCTTTACCTCCCTTTCTCTTAAAAGTAAGATTAACATTTCTGCAAGAGAAGGCCTCAGTTGGCCTCATTAAGTTTGCTTTTTGCCCTTGCTACCCCCATGGTGATGGGAAACTTGTCTGTAGTCTTTGGGGGATTTGTTAGTGGGAAGGGGGAAAGAGGAAATGCCTTTGTGATCTAGATTCATTCAAATAGGAGGATGGCTGTTTCTCCTCTATGGAAGTGCAAAAGCGCATAAAAATTGCTTGAATGTGTCAGTTAGGGGGCTGATTTTTGTAACCAGTGGATTATAGCCTACCTTAAGATTTAAGCAATTTAACTTCTTAAACAAGTTATATAAAGGCATATATTAGAACAGCACTTGTTATATGATCTTAGAAATGTGAGTCTAAAATAAGAAAATTCTTAATTATAACAGTTTTGAAAAGGTAAGTAATGATTTTCATTAAATTGTTTTGATAGGGTTTTGTAATTGTCAGCAGTTCTGGTATGGTTTCGGTGTTGGTTTTGTTTTGTGTTTCTTTTTATTTAAAGCAGACTGCTGATGATATTTAATGAATTCTGAAGAATGCAGCGGTTGCTTATTCACTTAAAAGTGAAACAGTTTCTCACATCATAGTTGTGCACCGCAAAGGAGACTTTAATATGTCATCAGTAACTTTTTGGGTATAGGAAATCTTGGTGGGTGTCTCTAAACCATCTCCTAATCCCAGTGAATATAATTGGCAACAAGCTGCTGAGAGAAGTTTTGAAAGAACAGTCCTGACTGCCTGGAAAGGTAGGAATAGCTTAGTAGAGAGGTGGCATATTTCCAAACACAGTACTGAATTCTGTTACCATTTTAAATTCAGTTTACATGGCTAGGCAATTCTTAAGGCGCTATTTCCTAGAAGAGATTACAACAGTGATGAAAAGTGATATATCAGTATAGTTTAATGTACACTTATTCCTTTTTAGTATTATTGTAATGCTTAGGAACTCTTCTAAAGACCAAGATTTTTTTGCCCCAAGTATTGTATAAAGGAAATGGGAAGGTGAGTTAAGGGAGAGGGCAGTCTCTATTCCTGACAGTTTACAATCAGTGTGGAAAGAAAAAGTTAAGTTCAATGCAGGCTTGTAAGGACTTTAAGAAAGATAATGAGGAAGCTATCCTGATCTTTGAAAATGTCCTACAAAATGGCAAAGACAGGATGGAGGAAGCTGTTTTAAAAGGTATTGTTTTGAAAAATAGAAGTAACAAAAGTGAGAAGCCACTGCTCTTTGCTGTTCCACTATTGAGACTGATGTTTTGGAAATGAGATTATTTGGAATGTGGAAGAACTTGTTTGGTGAGCATTGATATGCTAGAGAAAGAGTGCCAACAGAGATGGAGAGACAAGACACTTGGGCATAGAATTCCGTGCAGGTCCTCACATCTGCCTTGAAGGCAAGATCATGTGCAAGCTATGTTCCTGAGTGACCAAGAAGTTATACCCTTCTTTTGGATTGAGAGACATGGAGCCTTGTGAGGGAAGGATCAGAATGCCTGTTTTTATTCTGATTTGAGAAGTTGAGATATCTAGGCATATGCTACCTGTTATCCCTGGACACTGATATGACTTCAGTATGGAATTCTACATCTTGGTCATACTACTGAACTGGAAAAGCTGGAGACAACTTAGTGAATATCCATGGAGGTAGAAATAGTAAGAACCAAAGAAAGAAAACAGAGACTTCCTCAGCCAGCCTGGCTTAAGGTGATAAAAATATTTGAGCAATGTTTGAACTGAACCTTGTTCTTGAAAGTTGTCTGTCTGTGATAGATGGGTGCTTTACCCAGTTTAATGGGTTTGGTTTGTACAAGTTCTGTGTTTTCATAATATTCACGTATTTTAACTGGTTTCGATAAAGTTACTACTTTCTGTGTAGTTTCTAATTCTTCTGAAATGCTACATGGTAATTTTAATGAAAGTAGGAGAACTGGAATTTTAAGTACCACAAGAAGGTTGGATTTCTGAAGCTGTTTTGGAGCCTGCTTCATGCTGACTTAATTGCAAAGGGCAGTGGGTGTTGAAATCAATGTGAGTGCAAGTCCCTGCTATGATTACGTGTCAAATATTTGCCTTATGAACACAGAGACAAGTATCTATTTTTTCATCAAATACATGAAAAACACACTCACAGTTACCATAAGAAGTCTCATGCATGACTAAATATTGCTATTGCATTGGCAATGATACTTTGCCTGTAGCATAGCCCAGTTATACCAGACTTAATGATAGAATCATCAAGCCAAGAGCATTAAGTCTAGACTCTGAGTATGTAGGACTCTTTCATTTCCAAAATATTAAATTGGTCAACGGTCTGTGAAGACAAACAAAAAATAGCACCACAGATAGACCATGGTTAGGACTTAAAATTCTGGCTATTTAAATCAGGTACTAACATGTTACCAGGCTCTGCTGAAATGAGTTAATCTCAGACCTCTTCATCCTGGTGACATTGTTCAAATTGAAAATACCACAAAATCACCATCTGAGCATAATGCATGAACATGGATCTTTAATTACATTTCTTAAAAAATGAGTTTACAAATGATTACAGATTCGCTCGGAATTGTGATGAAGTCCTGTTGCTGTTCAAGACCAAAATGATTCATCGGTTTGTTTGCTGAATATTCACACATCCTTCATGCAACAGACAACATGATTTGCTCTGAAACAACAGAAGACATTTATAATTTGAAGATGGAGTGCACTTCATAGTCTGAGACACAGTGATGCATAGGCACATGGCTTCAAGCTACTATTTCAAGCCCTGATTCTGTAGAGCAGTTGCAGAAGAAGAAATCTGGGTTGGGGGATTTTTCTGGTTTTGGAGGTGGTACAAATATGGCTGAGCTTTGCAGTGGAGCTGCAGTACACTTACTCATTAAATTTGAGCTGTAGAGTTCTCAGAGTGGGTGGAATAAGAGGATTTGAGAAAACTATAAGGAGTTGTCCACCCCCTGCAGACCTCAGATCCTGCATTTATTGCATGCGGTATTAAAAGCTTCTAAAAAGCACTTTTTGTATGAGAATGAAGTTGCTATAAGACCTTTTGTGAAGATGCATGTCAGCATGTTGGGTTTTTTTCCCTGGCTAGGAGCTCTCTGCTGGTTTAAACTTGCCAATCTCAGTCTAAATCTAAGTTTAGCAAACCTTCTTTGGTGAAGAATGAAATTTGATTTCTGAGGTGAGTTTGTGAGAATTTGAGCCAATGTGTATTTTCAGCGCAATATTGTATTTGCAGTTGAGGTTTTTTGTTGGTCAAACTGAAGTTTGAATCCAGACTCTGGGATTGGACCCTGGCCAATTAACTCCCCCCAGTCTGAAACAAATCAGCACAATTATAAGAGGCTGACATGATTATAAAAACCCAAACCAGCCAAAATGAACACAGAATTTCTAGGAAGTGTTACTGGCATTTCATTACATGTAAAATGTGTGGGAGCTTCTGATACTACGTTGGGAGAACTGAGTTTACTTTACAAGAATATTTTCATCTCCCTGAGAAAAAAGGTGTCTAAGTGTTATTTTCATCCTATAAGGTGTGAAGTTGATGTTAGCAGTAGGGGTAGTAGGAGAGGCTGTTGTTAAATACAGACTAAGAAATGAAGAGAAGCTAAAGGGGAAAGACTGTGACAATGACTTGTCTTTGTGATTTGTGAATGTTCAAGTTAATTTTGCTTCTTCCCATTCCAAATCAATCATGATATTAAGCAAGTTTAAAATACTGTTTTATTTCTGAATTTTGACTTGTTTTCCTATGTGTAATGGCAATTCTGGTGAAAGGGTCATCACTTAGTTCTCATACCTTTTGAAATGTCTCAGCAAATCAGGTATCTTTGAGCATGTTCCTCCAGAACTCGTGAGCTTGCTTTTAAGAAACTAAATGTATTGCAGGAAAGCTGTTTGCCTTTTTATTTCGGTCTCATGAAAGTGGTGGAAGGTGCTGTAGAAGTACCCAACTGCAAGCGGCCAAAATCTCCCTCAGCTAATGCAGTTACCCTAAAACAGAATGATGCACTTGGAGCTGTGTTTCAGTGAATCAGATGTGTTCCATGTAGAAATATTTCATTGGTCCCAGTTGTGGCACCAATCTTTCTCAAAAGTGAGATGTGTTATTGCTAAGTCCCTGTATGTATGTGCTTTGTCTGATATAGCTGCTAAACTTGGAACTGTTTATAGATAAGAGTGCTACTTGTGAATAGACAAGAAAACTTGTATTCCTATCTGCAATTTCAGATAAAACTCACAGGCTGTGAAACATACCAACAAGCAGGCATTCTGCACACCTAATCTGGTGTCATCGCTGCCTGATGCACTAGTTTGTGCCTCATAGAATATTAATTCCGGCATTAACTCAGGTGCGTGGATTTCACAGGCATATATTACTTTTTCCAGTCTGAGGGTTGTTTTTCTGAGAGATGATTAAAAGCAGGTAAATGTGACTCTGTTCAGCCAAATTTATCCATAGTGGTCTTTTGGCTGGAAAGGAAAATGTGTTAAAATTGAATCTTGTGTACAGTTATGGATATGACTGGGTAATGACATAAATAAGGATGCTCAGAGTTAAGGGGGAGGGATACAATCACAGTATCTGCTCAAAGGAAAAAAATTAAAAACCAAACTATAGAAAACTTTTTTTTTTCCTCTATCTGCACCTAACTGCTCCTGACCATTGGCCCTAGTGCTGCTAATGAATGATGCGATTGTGGAAGATTACTAAGTGATGTGATTTTGCAGAAATGCCCCAAAATCAAGAGGTGTCATACCTTTCTGTCTGTGTATGTTTATTCCCATATTGCCTGCTAGCAAAGAATAGTTCTGTTATTCCTCCAAAGTTATGTGAACTTTGGAGGAGAAAAGAAGTCCATTATTGGCAGTATTTTTTTGGAACAGCATGTCTGTACCTTAAGTGGATTTGCTGTGGTTCTTATTGCCCACACTAATGCAATAGCTTTTCTACTGGTTCCAGATGTGTAAAACACAATATAGGGTGGGAGGAGGAAAAAGTATAATGAAAAACTTCTGGATTTTCATATCATAGACAATTGCTGTAATTTTGCAGAGAAAGCTTGTGGAAGTTCATGGAATCAGTTAATGGAAATGCAGTTATTTGATTAGATGTCCTGAAGGGATATAGAGGAAAATACAGAGGAAAAAAAAAAGCTAATTCTGGATCCTCCGTATGGACCATGTGAGTGCTACTAGACAGTTTGCCCATAAAAGCAATTTGCTTCATATATGAAAAGGAAGAGATTGTAGGCCAGAAATTGTGCTGTAGATGGAAATGCATCTGAAAGGATTCCTGAACTATGAAACCGTAGAGAAAACTGATGACAGTTATCCTCCCCCTCCATGCCTAATTCTCCTTGTGAAACCAGAGCTCTCTGGACTGCTCTCTAATACAGAGATGATTATCTTAATTCTAATCTGATTGCACATAACTGCTAATTGTCCCTGATACACAGAAAGGTGCAACCATTTCTGGTGTCATCTCTGTATCTGTAACTTTGGAATATTGCCATGTGTGTCAACAGCATTAATCTGTTCATCTACTAGAGTCTAAAGATTTAGCCAAATATACACACTTCAGGAATACTGTTAATCAGTAGCTTAAATATTTAGATTAACCTGTGCCTCCTTGTAAAATAAGACAAACTCATTTGTTTCCACACAGGTCAGGTTAACATCAAGAAAATTCAAAAGTACATTTCCCTAAGTAAAAGCTGAAGTGAATAGAAGCAGCTGTAACATTCCATCAGCCATGTGGAGAGCTAGGAAAAATGACTTTTGAAAAACTTATGATTCTTGAGAACTATGTGCTTTTTTCTCTTGCCTTTGAAGACAGAGCTACTTAGGTTTTAGGGTAAGTTTTAATAAAAGATGTAGATGCACAAAATACCTTGTATGAAGTCCACAGCTTGTTTATTCTTATAAAATCATAACTATATAATTGAGTTAGCCACTGCATGTATGTTTTATCTTGTGGATTAACATTTCATACTATTAATTGGGAAATGGGTAGAAAGTGTCTTTTTGATTTGAATAACTGCAGGTACATGTTAATGGCTTTAAAATGCTAAACTAGAACTTGAAAGTGTTCTTAATGGTAAGGTGATTTCCTTTTTAATTGCATTTCAGACAGAGGGCAAAAGTTTGTCTTTGAATTTAACTGTGAGACAGCTTTCAAACTAAGTTTAAAAAAAGTCTCTCTTGAAATGACAGATGACAGGACTCTGTTTATCATCATTTAGGCAAATGAGGCTGGCTTAGTGGCACAAATTGTTAGTAATGGATGTAAAGGGGATAGTGCACAAAAAAACTCAAACTCAACTGGTGCTATGAAAAAAGTGTTAGTAAATGGTATAAAACTGCAAAAGTTACTTACTTAGAAAATAATTAGGCTGTAAATGGGATGCTTTTTATATTGAAATACGTGTGTCCTGAGATGTTTCAATGATAAGACTTTCAAAATACTTCATCATGGCAAATGAAGGAGCTGGATACAGAGTCCCTCTAGGATCAGTTTGGGTGAGATGTTTCCTATCTTTACTTTGACAAATAAGAGGGGTTTGTCAGAGGTAATGCTTTCATCACTTCAGACACATTATTATTCTAACCATCTCAGTCCATGTGCTCTTAAAACTGAGTCTTTGGAAATAATGCGTAGTTTTAGTAAATTTTTAGTGATGTAGCAGAGAGCAAAATAACCGTAGTTTGTCTTCATTAGCATTCTGTGTGTTAAGTATGAATGTTCACTGCCATTGACTAACATGACTCCAGGGAATTTCCTTTATACTTGTTGGTTTTACACTTCAAAAGTGATAGCAGTCCCAAAAGTGTGTCAGAAAGCAAATTGACTGTCAGCATTTTCTCCATGGAGGAGAAATTTAGTTCCTTGTTTTAAGAGATGGTGTGGGGATGCAGAGGATAGGACAGACCAAAAAAAAAAAAAGGGAATTTGAAAATATCTCCTAATGGTTTAATAGACTTTGAGATGTATGGTTTTTTCTGTAAATTTTTGTAGGGAAAAGCTTTAGGAATTCAGTTAAAGGAGATTGTGTTGGTATGGTGAGGTCCTTTACTTCATAAATGTGATATTTCAACCCCTATAATGAAAAAAAAAAAAGACACCTAATGCAATAATTAACAAGCATGTGCTTATTTTTTCAAAATTATGAGTTTATTAACTCTCTCTTGCTTTCTTTCTGTATGCTTTATGGCAGATGGGAAAGAAGGGTTGGTTAGATCTGTAGCTTGTTGCATAAACTTGTCATGAAAAATAATTTTCAAAGCAAGTTCCTGGCCCTTATAGAAAAATCTGCTACAGAGAAAAACAGAGACTTCAATGGTTTAAAGGAAATAGACAGTCTGTACCATGAAGGAATGAAACTGTTCAGGTCCTCAAAGGGCACTTTAAGACGCTCTCTGAATCACCAGCAAAACAAAGTCATTCTTTGGATCTTGAGGCTTATGGGATTCAGAATTTCAGGTGCTGCTGCTCAGGGTCTCAAGTGCAAAAGCTGTCAGCTTCTAAGAAATTAGGAAAAAAAATTAAAATTTATGCTATAGTTAGACATCAAGGATTGACTGAATCCCTTTACTAAAAGATACTGATGTTTCCATGAAAAATCAGTAGCTACTGATTGTGTGTATTTGGTTATTTCAGAAGCCTAAATTATGCTTTATGGTTTATTATTAATAAAACATTTTGCATTAGTTTAAAGTGCACCAAACAGAGCAATCTAGACAGCAGTATATCATATTTATTCTGATAATGTTTAAGAGGACTGACCTGTAATTTTTTTTCATGGGAAAGAGGATTGAGGAGAAAATAATTAAGTAGGACAGTCATTCTAAAAGCTTTAATCTGATTAATGCTGAATTATCAGACGTGTTAATATTTGAGGTCACATCTCCCTTTTCAGAGAGTAAAACATTCAAAAGTCCAGTAATTTTTCGGTAGAGTAAATGAGGAGAAACAGTTTTATCTTAGGTGTTCAGTTGGAAATTTTTAGTTGGGGTAATTGCTTACAAGAATATTAAAAAAAATAAATAAAAATTGAAGGGCTTAAGAAAAGCTGGACTGAAAACTAAGCAGTGTTTCTCATGCAAATGTGTGTGGGGAAGCAGTTTGTTGTTGAGCATTGCAAGACAGTTATTGGGATGAAGAGACCAAAGAACTCCCATGCTACTGGATATGGCTGCAAGTATGTTTATTTCCGTGCTCCGAAAGCGCCATAAATTTATTGCAGGCTTAATGGGGTTGTGCGTAGCCTTTTCTTGACTTCTGTAGCAGGAAGAACTTGGAGATATTTTATACTTATACATGTGTGGGTTCTCCTTCTCTTCAGCTTTTTCCCTTTCATCTTTTACTGTCTGATGGTCTGTTTGCACACTCATTTTTATGACTGGTACAGAAGCATGTTACTCAATGCACTTTTCTTTTAGTGATGCTCAAAAAAATATCGATAAAGCAGAGTTCAGTTTGTGACTGGCTGATGGACTTTGCCTTTTGGGCTGAAGCAGAATTACAGAGCAGGGGAACAAGTTAGGAGAAGAAAGTTTAAGTGAGAGTGTGGCAATACATATATAGATTTGTGTATTAACTTGGTATTTCCCATTCAAGTCCTTTTGATAGAGTCTTTTTTTCCAGTTCTTTCCAAGGATCTAGTCAAAGCACCTGTTTATGGTTTGTATTTAAGATAGATTATTAAACCAGTCAAGCTGGTTCATTTTTTTACATATAGCCAGACATCTGCCATGTCTCCCTTGAGAGTGTATTTTGGAAAGCGTTTTCCAAAGGGAGCTAGATCTTTGTGTCTCCTGAAGCTACTTAATAGTCTTGGCAATGGTGAGCAAGCCTGTGGCCATCTTTGGTAGGGATGTGAAGATTTCCTTGTGGAGATGTATGCAAACCTACACTTCATATTAGCGTATGTCACCATAATGATAATTGGAGTGATTTGTGTGTATAGGCATCGGGGAAACTTGCATTATTACGAAAAAGTTCTTGGTGCTTTTAGCTTTGGTCATAAGCTATTAATAGGTTTGTGGCTGTTGTGTGAAAGCAAAGCACCTGCTAGTAAAAATACTAGCTAGAAATGAGAATGAAGATCAGCATTAAGCCCTAGAGGGCTTATGGGTTCATCATGCTTTATGTTAGTGAGCTGTACATATGGCACTCTTCTTTGGCTGTTGGCTTACAGGAAAAGCAGACTAATGCAATGTGTGAGAAGTGTGTTTCAGACATACGGTATTCCACTTAGGTGCTTTGGAGGAGTGATGTTGTTTGCACAAAATGTGATATGCTTGAGAGAAAAAGCAAGACTATATTAGTAACACTCGAGGTGAAGTTTGTTGCATATGTGTGTTACTCTGTTTGCAGAACTGGAATAATTCAAAGGAGGAGGATGCAAGAATTGAAAGGAATAAATACTACTTTGTGACAACACATATTTTATATAAAAATTTATTTTGAGGGGTGGAATATGAAGGTACTGTGGCAACTAAGTACAGTTATTACAGTAGAGAAGACTTACGAGCCCAACAGGAACTTAAACAGATAAATTATTGATATTGATGTACCTGTCTGGGAGTGAGATTGAAGTTAATGGGATTTCCCTTACACACCTTACACAACAACAGTTGCAAAATGTCTCCTGTACTATAACTTAGAAAATATTCTACTTTAAATAAGATTGTCTGGGACCATAAAGGGTACTGAAATTTAGGAAAAACACAAAGGTGCAAGCATAATTTTTGTATATTTATAACTGTTTGTTTTCAAGGAAGGAACTGTCTCCAAAGCAGCACAATGAATAGAATGAAATAATTACATTTTATTTTGCAGTCAGTATTTTTTTTTTTTTACATTGCTTAGTGTTAGAATAGATGAACAGGCAATTTGCCTGTATTTGGGGAGAATATTGCATAAATGTATATATTCCCTTTAGATGGTGAGTAATTGAAATTTAGATTTCATCTTGAGCAATGTACTGTACTAAATAGAGTGTACACTACAGTGCAAAAGGCTCTAGGTATTTTCAACATCTGGTCTTCAAAACCCATAAAATTACAAAACTAATTTTGGTTCATGTCGAACTAAAGGTAGTGTTCAATTTTTGTGTATTTCTAGATAGCAAGGTAGAAGTGAAGCTTCACTTGACATGGAATGGTTTGTGTGACTACAGGCCAAACACTTCATTTTGAACACTCTGTGTCCAAATGAATAAAAATGGAGATTTGAACTGCTGAGAAGACATCTCCTTTCACCTGATAGCTTGGGCTTTGTTTTCACTGCCCTGGAAGGGCTGGATAGAGCCCTGGTTTCCCACATATCCGCAGTACTCTGATTGAGCTGTTTGGTAAAGAGGGAACAATTCCAGCCAGGTTTTGTGACACTAGCTCTTAGGTTTTTGGTTTTTTTTTCCCAGATGAAATTAGTCAGTGAATTTGACTTGGAGTCATTAATCTTTTCAAGCTGGCTGAAACCATGTTTATTGAAGGAAAGCCTGCCTGCTTGAGCCAAATGCCCTTGTCTTGATTGCAAATAGAAAAAAGTAAGAATACCTCTATGAATAGTCACAGATTTACAAGATCAGCTTCAGCACTGCTGCTGTCCTGTTAGGAGCGGGAACTGGTTGTACAGCTTCTTATCTAAATTTCCCACACAAATTCTCTGGTGTAGCCCATGGTGTATCTAATGCTGAAAGCACTGTACTGTTGAGAGCTAATTTTCTTTATTTAGGTTCAGTAGTTTGCTTATCCTACTACAGCTGATAAGTTTACACAGAGACTTGAGCTTTGATAAGCAAAACAGGAAATATTTTAAATCCTGTGGATATGGAGGATGACAGTATTGCTCTGTTTCATGTTAGTTGAGTAATGGAGAATTTATTGTGTTTTTGAATTAAATATACACTGATTTTGCAGTTGTGATCCATGGAGGTATGTCTGTGTGCACATGTCCCTGGATGTATGGCATAAACATTATTCCCCTTTTTTCACATACTATGTGCTAGGATCAGATTTCCAGCTAAGAAAAACTGAGATACATGTTCCCCTAATCTGTAGTTGAAGCTTATTTTTTGATTAATATTACCACAAAATTTTCAGGGGCACCTGGATGTTTGTATGTGTCAGTACGATGGGTAGGTACCAGGATACAAGAGCTGAATGCAGATGTTTGTTTTTTATGCGTGCATACAGCACGGATGTGCATGCCCCTGGAGCTATATAGAAAAGATGAGTCTTTCTGTGATAGGAAAAGAGGCTGACCTCCTCATTACATCGCAGAGCCAGACACATTCATGATGTAATGCCTTATTCTTTCTAGTTCTGTGAAGATGATATGTATTTCTACTTTCATCTGAAATTAATTTATGGACTTTCTGAGCCTTTCATGTGTAGTATAGTGCATATTCTCTTCTGCTAGTTCAATGAGAATGCAGTCCAACTTCAGGGAACTCTGTGGCGGAACTACCAGATGACTGTTCTTTCTCTGGAACTGCGGTATATCATCACCTTACCTAAGAATGGGGACACGCATTGCAATTTTTGAGAGAGAATCCTAGAAGAAGAAAAAAGTGGAGCACCAGAAAAATCCTGTAACTGTCAGTAGACAGAATTCCCCTATCTTTCAGTAGGAAAAGAATAGCTTAACTCTTGTGACACTGCCTGGCAATATTTTAGGTGGAAAATTCTGTAATGTTTACACCTTGTCACAGACCACTTCTGTGGTTCCATTACAAGAGTAAGGATGTAGATAAACTTTTCACCTTCAGTACCTAACATGAAGCACGCCAATCTGTATTTGGACACTTATGTAAGCAGCTGATTTCAAAGTATTCCTATTGACTTCAAAGGAAAAATGGATCTTTTGATGTATACTTAGATGCCTAAGCGTAAAATCTTTGGCATCCAGAGTTTTTAAAGAACTACATTGTCACTGATGGGTAGCGCATATATATATATATATTTATTTATATGTGTATAGGAACAAAAAAGTACTGCCTTCCAGAACATGCCTAAACAGACTTAAAGCTGAAGTCAGAGGAGTTGAGTGTGGGAAGATAAAGCTCCAGATTCTTTTATGAGCAATGTAATCTCTTATAGGGACATCAGAAAGTTGTTTTCCATGGGATAAGTCAAAAGAAAAGGCATGCATTCTTGGTGTTGAAAGCCTGCTTGTCCCTTGCAAGCGCAGTGTATCCATACATAGAGTAATGCAATGCTGACAAGTTTAATAAAGTTTGTCTGAAGTGCTCTAAGAGGGGTTGGAGGGGGAAAATTAAGATGCAGGATCTACTTTTTCCTCACAAATACCTTTCTCAAATTTTTTTCCGTCGGCCACTGGATATAAGTTAAGGTGATTCCCACCCCCCTCTTATTTAATTTGACTGCATAACACTTGTGCAATAAATTCTGTTGCAGTGAATTCCATTTGATCCACCTCTGGAAATGCTTGTATTAGATCTTCTCTGGATGGTACCCTGATTAAATTTAATAAATCAGTTCCTTTGCTGTAGCTAAGGTATACAGAAACTGAGACATCTATGGAGAATGATGTCTGAAAGGTTCTTTTGTTTCGCAGTCCTGTTTGATGTGGACAATGTTGCCATAGCTTTTTTCATCTGTTATATGGAATGTATTTTTATCTGATATCTCTTACCTGGTCAGAAAATTGAATTGAATGGAAAATGTAAATGTTAGGAAAAGAAGTGTAATTGTAGCATAGAAGTGTACCACAAAATGCACGTTCCATAAAACCCAGATGTAACTACATAGAGAAACAATTGACTTCTTCTGTTTAAATCATCTTGAAATGCTTTTAATGTTTAATTATGGCCAAAGCGTTAAGTACTACTACTAATAACTCAAGATTACTGCTACACTCTGCCATCTGAAACTACTTTGGAAAAAGTACTCTGATACATTACGTATGTATGTACTTTTGCATTTGTCTTCATTCCTGATAGGAAATGAGAAAATGGACTGCAGTTCACACATGAAGTACTTCTACTCATCTGTCCAGCCAGATACGGTGTATTGTTTGCTAAGAAAGTCTTTTTGGTGGACCTGTTCTCATTTGCGCTATTTTACAATTGGCCAAAAGCACAATGGAAGGGCATCATTGCACAAAGATTGTCTACAAGTCCTTTTCCTACAACTCTTGTGATTTCTCTCATACTCCAGAAACAGTTATGACGGAGGCTAGCTGTTCAAATGAAATGGTCCTTCTGGGGCTGGTAGAAAGGGCACTTGCCTTTCATTGTGGTTAATGGAGCACTGGAGAAAGGTTAGGAAAGATGAGGGGGAGCAGTTGGCCTGAGTTTGCTTTTAGAGAAGGGAGAGAAGTATTTTTCATGATATTTAACCAAAATTGAGTTTATTCAGTACATGTAGCCATGGTGATAGCAGTAACAGTGATGATAATGATAGTAGTAAATATCCAAAGTCTGAATCATAGTGTGATTCAGAACGCTTTATAAAATATATGTATTTCTTTACTTAAATGAGTAAGCCAACCTTTTTCTGTACTCTTATATATATATATATAGGAAGAAATACATAAGCTCACATGTACCAGGATTAATTAAAAGCTTTTCAGGTGTAAGGGTGATGATCCTTTCATGGTAGTGCATATTGGGCTGGGGGTGAGGTACAGTGGTTGTCTGGAGGAATTGGTTGAATACCTGGCAGGTGAGGTGGCCTGAAAAAGGCAGGGGGATTTTGGAGTGGGAGAGAGTAGGGAGCCAGGCTTTCTGGAGGTATGCACACTGCTTTAAGGAGTTACGGGTATGAGCATAGGAACTTTGCACAGTGTATCCCCTTCTCCTCTTGCATTCACTTGGTCATGGACCTACTTTGCACCTTTGAATCCATGGAATAACATGGATTTATTTCTGCTCTGCCTGTAGACTCTGTTCTGCCTCCACCGGGAAGCCCTCACAGAAAGCATCATGCATGCAACCTACCTCTTGAGCTGCTGGGAAGGAAAGGGGATGGGGGAAGGAAAGGGGATGGGGGAAGAAGGGGCTAGAGGCATTGCTGAGTTCTCCTTTCACAGGAACAGGAGGGCATCAGGTAGAAAGGGAGGGTCTGGTGCAGAGAGCTAGTGAGTGCTATGTCCAGAGAAGGGAGTTTCTGTTCCTTACGTTGCTGGGAGGAGAGTAAAGATGACAGTTATTCCTGCTCTGGGAAAAAAAACCATAAAGGAAAGAAAATAACTTTGAAACTTAAAAAAAAAAAAAAAAGAGATTTCAAATCTGTAGCTGTGCAGAGTTTAAATTGCACTTAAATTCCTACCTGACAAATGGCAGCCTTGCCATCTGTACATTTTGCTGGCAGGCCATGCTGTAGAATGGTTTTAGTAAGAACTGTGAATCATCAGTATTAGCACTTGTAGCTCTCTGGCTACTCTGAGTAAGTAATAACCCAGAGGAACTGTGTGTGAGGTCTCGGGAAATGACAGCATCTCAATCTGCAGCCTAGCACTTTCATGTAAGGAAAGAACCATATTTTTTAATTTTTTTAAGACTCTTACACTAGTAAGAAAATGCATTTTCTCTTCTAGGATGATGGGAGTCTATGAAATAAAGAACCCAATGCAGATTTTTCAACAGCTTGTTTTCCTAATGAACTGTCAAAAGTGCTTTGATGTATGGTTCATCCTTAATTCAGAAATGATTTATTGCAATGTGTCCGTCTACTTTTTATGCTATAGTGATGCTTGACCAAATAGTCACCTTCAGTAATCCAGAATTCTTATCTCTCCAAGAAACAAATCACATTTTAAGTATTTTTTTTTAATGTACAGCTATCTGGTCATCAAGTCAAGGAATAGAGGTATTGTTATTGTGCTCCCAGGACTGCTGTAGAAGCTTTAAGTAAAATAGAACACAATCTAAGTTTTTCTCTTTTCATGACTGGCTTAGATCACACTGATTAAAGTTTTTTAAGGCCGATGCGTTTTCCAGAATGACAAGGATGCATCGGTCATATGGTAACTCTTTACAGTTTCTTTTATCTGGGCCTCAATTTGCGAGAATATGAAACAATGTCAAGTTATTTTTCCCCATAGTGAAAATGCGTAACTGTAACAGCTTGCAACAGTCTTAGCATTCGTTCATCTCACTGCTGTCTCATGGTTGAATTTGAATGACAGAAATGTACTAAGTGTTTTTAATTCTTTCCTGGGGCTGAGGATGTTGAACAGGAAGGATATTAAATGTCAGATTATCACTTAGCATGAACTGGAGTAATGTCACTGAAATCAAAGCACCGATTTCCACCTGCTGAGTGTGTTTCCATAGTGTCTATACTGTGAATATGGGCACCGATTTCTGGACTACCCGGCTACTAATTCTTACAATAAATTTTGATTTGCAGTTGTCGGGAAGGGGAATTTCTGCCTGACAAATAACTAATTCTCATGAGTTGTAACTTACTTTGCGCGGTCTTTCTGTTGTCAAGAAAACTGTGATAGTTTGGGACTAACAATCTCTAGAGCCTTTGTTTATTCAAATTTTGATGTAATTTGATGAAGAGTTTCGTAAGATGTGTACTAGTTATTAGTATCCTCTAACTTTCTGAATTTATGAAATACACGAGTCCAGTGGGCAGTCCTCTGTTGGCAGAGGCTTTTAAAAACATGTAGGAAGTTACAGCTGTACTGGGAGTTTTAAATCACAGTTAAAAGTGTCCTTCCAGCCTCAGTTTTTTGGCAGTTAGCAGACTAAAGATCTCTTTTTGAGAGAAAATTGGTTTTATATGTCATTTATGCAATATATTTGAGCATTGCACTAAACCTTTTTTTTTGTTAATAACAAAAAATGTAGCCAGCTACATATATTCATCAGGTAGCACTCTGACAAGATGAAAAGCGGGTGTCATGCCAAAAGTTCAGATTCTTTGAAAAGACTAATCCCATTTTGAGTGCACATTCAAAGCAGTTACAGGCAATTTTAACGTATTATTCTACAATGACACCCTTTCTTTTGAAATGTAAACTATTCAAGAACTTAAATGGAGAGTAGACTAATAGTTTTTAGATGACTGAAAAATAGGTTGGTAGCGTTATTAACTTGTGTCAAATGGAAAACCTTGACTTTTTATTTAGACTTTAAACTGTGACTGCAACTAAAATGTATTTTGCTGTGCGCTTGTGGTGAGAGGGTAGTGAACAGAGGAAGGTCCAGAGGCACAGGGATGTCCCAGAGGCACAACCTGTTCCACTGGTTCCACTGCTGCTCTAAGTCATGTCTTAAAAAGGTGCAGGGCACTTCATCTTGATGTGGGTTTCTGTGCTGCAGCTGCACAAAGTAGCACACTCTTCCTCCAAGGAGAGACACACACATCATTTTACAGCAGCCAGATCTGGATGGAAGCCCTGCTACAAAATCCTCGTGTTCAGGTAAATCAGGAAGTTTGACAAGGCATGGAAAGAAGGGCTGAAGCAATATTCTGCTTTCATGGAATAGCCAGAAGTCCAGGTTTCATAGCGGGAAGATGCCATGCTTTCTGACATGTTGCTAAACACAAGGCTAATTCAGGTTCTGGTTTCTGTTGTCTACCTTCTGGCATACATTGTGTATGAGATCCTTTACCTCTTGGAAGATCCTAGTGTTTTAGTTTGCGCTTATGTAGCTGTCATGGTCTAACCTCAGATGGCAACTCTGCCTCACCCAGCTGTTCATTCACTCCCCCCAGTGGGATGGGGGAGAGAATGGAAAGAGTAAAGGTGAGAAAACTCTTGGGTTGAGATGAAGACAGTTTAAGAGGTAAACAAAAGCCATTCACACAAGGAAAGCAAAACAAGGAATTCAATCACCACTTCCTGTGGGCAGGCAGGTGTTCAGCCACCTCCAGGAAAGCAGGACCCCATCATGCATGATGATTATTTGGGAAGACAAACACCATCACTCTGAGCATCCCTCCCTTCCTTCTTTCCTGAGCTCTGTATTCTGAGCATGATGACATATGGTATGGAACATCCCTTGGGTCAGTTTTTCAAATCTCCTGGCATTGTCCTCTTCCAACTCCTTGTACACACCTGGCCTCCTTGCTGGTGGAGTGGTGTGAGAGGCAGAAAAGTCACTGACACTGTGTAAGCACTGCTCAGCAATAATGAAAACATCCCTGTTTTATCAACACTGTTTCAGGCAGAAATCGAAAATGTAACCCGCACCAGATACTTTGAAGAAAATTGACTCTATCCCAGCCAAAACCAGCACAGTAGCACGTACACTCAATCCCAGGCTCACATTGGTGTAATGAAGGATGGATCTATAGTATACTTGGAAATTGTGATTGCAGTTGTATGACATGCCCTGGCTGTTTGGGGAATAACAGTGAAGTGGGGAACAAGGCTAGGTGATTTCTGTGTACCTTGGGAAGATGTTGCTGCTGATAGTTGCGGTTCCTTTTATTATCATTCTAACCAGTTTCAAAATAGGTTATGTACACATGACAGCTGTATTGTGAGGCAAGAGTTAGCACAGTCATTAGCTGTCAGGTAGATACTGCAGTGTCCAGAGTTGTGAAGAATGTAAGGTTCTACATGAGAGGCATTTATTACCCAACCTGACAGCTAATATGGCCTGAAGAGTTGACATTAGTAACTCCTGTTTTCCTGTGTTAGAAAAAAGTCATAAATTTCTCCATATTTTTAATAAGCATTAGAAACCCCCATAAAATTGTTTTTTACATTGGTGCTGAACAGTCTTATACATACAAGATGAATGCATGTGTTCTGTTCAGACTTCATACAGTTCTGAGCACAGTGCATGTTAGATACTTCCTGCCCCATAAGAAAGCAGGAAGATGTGTTAGGCCCTGAGAAACCAGTTCCAAAAGTCTGTTGTATATTTGAGCTGAAAGAGCGGTAATGGTGCGTTGACAGAGGAAAAAGCTGTCATTTGGAGACTGAAACAACTGGTCCCACATCAACTTAATTAGTTACCTGAAGCTGGAAGCATAAATGCAAAGATACGAATGTCTCCCTGTTGTGCATCCTGTTTTACCCCTTTTTATTTTCGTGCTGAGCCTTTAAATCCAAACGTATTCTGGAGTACACCCAAGAGAGCTGATGGTTCAGAATTGAGTCTTGAGAGGCTACAACTGCACTAGCTCTGTATCTGGAGTTTCTGTTAAAGCGTTAGAATTGTGAGCATTCAGGTTCTTTTTCTCTGGACCTCTGTTAACTGTTAGCAAGTCTGTGACATTGGCAGTGTCCAGGAAGAAGGAGGCATGTCTGTCTGCAGTTGGATGGAGCCATATCCTCTCTCACTCCAGCAGTCTATTACTTCCTCTTTCTCACTTGAGACTGCAATTAACACTTTTTAATGTCTTTGAAATATTAGAAGGGGAAACTGTGATGGATAGTAATGCAGATGCTTGAACTTTTGAGGAACATTATTTTCATGTAATGGTGGTGTCAGCTGCTTCCTTGGCTCTGTCTGGTTAATGTTTTTTCTCTTGGTGGATTTTAAAAATGAATTCACGCTGAAACGAAGATGTCAAGGTTATTTTAGGACTACTCTTAGTAGAATAACTGGATGACTTAAAATGCTTAAAATGCTTTGTTCTTTAGCGATGAACAGAAGTTTCAAGGCTTCCTTTCAGTAATCATTACCCAACAAGATAACTAAATATCCTATCAAATACAATATATTACAGTAGTACATATATTGTGGTTATTAACTCTTGCATCAAAACCCATTCTACATGTGAGCAATTAAGAGAATCTCCTCTATGGTATTTTCATGAAGGATGTGGTTCCCTCAGCTCTGGCTTTGTTTGTCAAGCTAGCATTTCTTGATGATCTCTTTAATTAAGTACCTGCCACCTTGGTTCACAGTGCATAATATGCCATCTATACATGTTCTAATAAAAGCATGAGACTAAAATTTTATTTTTCTGTCAGTTAAAATTGCAAGTTTCTTTCCAATATGTTAAATAAAACTGAATTTTAAAAAATTAATTTATTTTTTAATAACTTGGATTTAAAAATCAGATTTGCTTGTAACAGAAACTGGATCAATATACTGGCAAACTGGCCAGCTACTATAGACATCAAATGAGGTGCTTAAGACTGTGATTATGTATTTTTTTAGAGCTGAAAATTGCTCTATGGGCACTTTTACTGCAGAGATGCTTTTAATGTTTGAGGAACAAAACTTGGATAATGAGAAGGTGATACAGAAATAATTTATGAATAATACATTTTTTTCATGAGGAGCAGGGCAGAGGTGTTACAAAGGTTCAGGTTGAGGGGGGTAATGAGAAAACTAGTTAGCAGTGTCTTTAATGGGTTGTTCTGGATGCTGATAATATTGAAAGACATGAAAAGGCATCAGATCCTTTTTTGTACCTTAAAAATAACTGAATAACAGTCATCTTTTGTTGATCTAATGGTGAAGGCCATATCTAGTTTTCAAACAAATTCTTTTAAAGTGATTTAGAATGTGAGAATGTGGTTTTGACGTGGGAAGTGTGAAAATACGTTTTTGCAAGGGAACTGCTCTACCTAATGTCAATGCAGCATTGTCAAGTGCAGTGAGATGGTAGCATAATACTCCACTGGTGCTGGGTAAAGGTTGGGTTGGGTTCATTCTACTGATCTGTCAAAATAACAGCCATAGCTGCAGAAAAATGCAGTCCTTCAGTCTTATCTCCATTAACTGTATGGAATTAGTCCTACATAATAACAAAGCTTAGATTGACACCGGACTATTTCATATATAGAAAAAGGACCTCCTATAAATTTTACTGGGTTTGGATATCAATGAGATCTCATTACTGTTCTTGATAGCAGTGCATGTTAGTATAATGGTTAAAGAAAGGGGATCCCAAGCTACCAGGACAGTAAATCTTCATAGCATAATATTGAAGATGTCAGTCAAGACCCAAGTTTAAGAAGAGTGAAAAATCATGACCTAATATTCTGTCTGATTTGAAAAGTGCCAGATCAGTAAATAATACTGATGATAAAAAAGGCAAATGCATTGTCCAAAGGGGATAAATGTGTTGGGGTTTTTTTCCGTTGGGGACAGCTTTGTTGATCTGGAATCAATCGAATTATTGGTTTGGGGTTTTTTGTTTGTTTTGTTTTTGGTTTGGGTTTATTTGTAAAGGTCAGTAAAGTAGCTGTCAGACAAGGTAAATTTTTTTTAATATAGCCTCTGCTATACTTGTTCTCTGAAGTACAAGGTGGTTTCAGTTACTGTTATAACATGGATGAATCATGTGCAAAGTAACAGAGAAAAGAAATTTGTGGTATCATGGCGTAATTTGTTGGTGCATATATAGTCCTGGTCCTCTGTCTCAAAAAGGATGAGGTAGAACTAGAAAAGTCCTAGGAAGGGCTGAAAGGCTGGCCAAAGCTGTTTAGCTTGTTCTGTGCAGGGAATGGCTAAGACTGTTGAATGAGGAGTGTGTAACATCTCAGTTGATCCAGAGAAGGTAAGCAGATAATGACAAGTCACTTGTTTACTTAATGCAAGGTCAAAACTGCCTTGCTCACAGAATGCAAAGGTAAATGACTTCTGTGCAATGTACGGCTTGGCTGTGGAAGTCCTTGCCACAGTTGATGAATGCTGATGGTGTACATGGATCCAGAAAGGATCTTTATGAATTTATAAAATAAATGTTTATGTCCATTAGGCATAAGCCCTTGCCTCAGAAATTGCCTGAGCTGCAGTGTTGCTGGGACAGTTTTCTGAGCAACATCATTATGTGCTACTGCTCTGTAACAGCTATCCCCAAACATCCTCCTGTGGTCTGATAAACAAATTCTCGTAAAGGCTTGAAACTAGTGAAGCATCTTCAGAATTGCATGGTGCATTTAAACTTACTCCGAAAGTTTAGAAAAGACATCTGTACCACTGAAAAAGGTACACAGTCAAATTTAGAAAGCTGCATTCTATAAATGAGTTGATTAATTTTCACTTTACATGGTGCTTTTTTTGCTTTGGCTTTAAAGAGCATTGCAAAAATGGGTGAGCAATCTTAACCCTGGTGGCATATGGCGTTCCCGAAGAGCAAAGGATCAAACTGTGTTTCTCCTCTCCCATGCATCGACACAAATTATGTAAGATTTGCTCTATAATACAGAGGTTTAACATGATGCCTAGTTTTATCCATGTAGGTGTCTTTCTCTATTAGGGGCTGGTTTGGTGAGAAACAATGCATTAATGAAGTTGTTGAAGGGAAAAAAAAAAACACCATAATTCCTATTTATACCTCTGGTGTTTTTATTTCTAGAAGTGGATGTCATTTAAGAATAGGACAGCATGAAGAACATAGTCATAGTTGTCTTCCATGCAGAGAAACCAAGTACCTGCATTAGGCTTCTGCTTGACTTGCATATCTGAAAAATTTTGTACATCTTGAGATAGGTGTTGTGACAGGAGCCACACAGATGAATGTGGTGAATTAGAGAAATGTTGAATTTTTAAGTTTCCTATTTAAACTTTATGTTGGAAAATTGTGTGAACCTGTGTTAAGCAGAAGGTGTGTCTAGATACTTATAATGGTTCCAACTCTGAGGATATGAATTTATTTCCATAAATTAAATACTGTATGATGGACTTCTATTTTCTGAATATAAAAAGTTTTGGTACTTAATGAGGTGCAGCAATTAAAATAAAACTTCAGTACTGGACAATTCTTCTTCAATTCAGTGTTTATTCCCAATTTATAAACTAAATATTTGAATTCTGCTTTCAGAAGTAACGTCTTCTAGGGCTGTACAAAAAGAATATATATATATATTTTTTTTTTTAAAACAATGTCATTTATAATGTACAGAACCACAGAATAAGGGAATAATTAGGTGATCTTTTTTGGAAAAAAATCGAATAGATACCGTAACAGGCAAAGATTGATTTCATCTAATATTTTCATTCAAGAGTACTGCTCTTATTTTGTGCAGTATTTCTTTTTCTATATTTGACAGAGGGGAAGAACTTAAAAAAACCACCAAAGAACCCAAAACCCACCCCCAACCTTTCCTATACTTCTAGGGTTTTGCAAATAACACCACTAGCTGGTTACTCTCACTAATTTAAACGAAGAGTAATAATATTTTTTCATAAATCAAAGGCAAGACTGTCCTTAGGTATCACCAAAATAATTTGGAAAATTGTCGTCTTTGAGATCTCAAAACACACTGGAAAGTGAGATAGGATTTAAAAAAAATTAAATAAGCATCACCAATGATCAAAAGCCAGAACGCAGTAAATCTGCAAATGTTTCTTTTATTGCTGTATGACAGAATGTACTGTTGAAGAGTTACATGACTCTGGAGTTTCTAATATTTAATTTAGATATGCAAAGTATTAAATTGGTAAACTACATGGTGCATAAATGTTTCTGCTCATTACTACAATCAGAATGTCATTGAGAAAAATTGTTTAGCTTTTTTCCCACCCTCATGTAAGCATGAATGGATTTTAAAATCTTGATTAGATGTTTTTGTTTCAGGAAGGAAAACCCAATTTGAGCTGTTCCATCACTTTGGTTCTTTTCTTCCTTAGAAATTACACCATATGTCAAGGATTTTTTTTATTCTCTCCATTTTCTCCTGTTGAAGGAGAGATGTGAAACCAAATAGTAATAATTAAAAACTGGAATGTATCTTTTGATTCGGTGGATTTCTCAGCAGTTGATGCACTTCAATCAAGATCAAATGACTTCCTAAAAGATATGCTTTATCTCAGCTAGAAATTATGGAGCTATTCAAAGCATCAGCTGGTGAAATTCAAGAAGTCCAATTAGATGGTTAATCATAACACTTTCTTCCAGGTTTCAGTGTCTGAATTTGTTGAAGGTACTGGGCTCTTTATCAGCCAGTTCAGTCAGATTTCTTGAAAAAGTTCACAGACTAGACAATAAGTCATCGTAACAGCCATAGAAACATAGTGCTGGGACAGAACTCCTCCCAGTGATGCCACGATTACAGCCTTAATAAGGATTTGCTTTCTGGAATAAAATCTAACAAAGTGTGAATTGTGCTGCATAAATGCATTTCCAGTGCAGGGTTCGGCAGGAGGTCAAAAGATGAATGCCATTCACATAAATATGAGTGTGAAGTAAAGGAATTAATTTTGGTTAACTGTGCACAAAAGAAGCAATGGAATTATTAATCTCAGCAAGCTATTCATTGCTATTTACTCCTGTAATAGCTATAAACCTTCTTTTTTTCTTTTCTTTCTTTCTTTTTTTTTTTTTTTTTAATTGAAAGGAGAAGTAATTCCAGCTAAAGGAAATTTGGAGGGTTTTATCTTAGAGCATTTTTTGAATCATAGCTTTGGAATTGTTTGACTTTCATTTGGTAACAAGCTAAGGCTTCTAGTGTGCCATGTTCAGAAAGTAAATGGGAGAGATCTTGAAAACAGAGTTTATTTACTTGAACAGATGAACTGGTGCTGTTCTAGGAACCTACTTCACTCTCAACCCCAAAGTTGTTGCAAAGTTGGTGTATGATTTGAACTTACAGGAGTGATTCTTTTTGTAGCAGCCTAGTGTAAACTAAATGAGTCCTGAAGGACAGTTATGTGTCTTACCCATATGACATACCTCCACTTCTCTGTCACATTTTAGTTGACAGATCTGCCTCTGTAGCTGACCTGTGTGCAGTTCTCTGAAGCACAAGTCTACCCTTTAGTAGGCTGTTGAGGTGAATTTAAAATGTAGGGGTGTTTGTTTTCAGAATGGTGCCTGGATTTAGAAATGGATCTCTTGATGTAACCTGAGTGTGCTAGGGCATCTGAATGAGAGAGTACATCAGCATTGTGTACATGCACATCTTCTCTGGCAGAAATCAGCTGCATAAATCATTTGGCATTTCAGCTGACCTGCAGCTGAAAAAAACCAGTATTTGGAAATGTGTAGCAACGTGCTGAATTAGCTGGGGCAGCTCAGTCCACAAGGGACTGAATTGTAGGTGTGTAATTTTACCTTGAAAGTACCATTACTTCATTATGTGTAGCTTGCTGGACTTTACTGTAGATCATGATGATGCCTTGTTATAACTGGACATACTGAAACCTGATGTAATCAGGCCAATAAAGTGTTGAAAAAACTCAGAGTTAAATTATGCTGTGTGCTCCCCCTACAAAAGGGAAAATTGGTTCCATCTGCTCAAATTAAATGTTGATTTAGACCTCATTTTCTGAAATGTAAACCATGCTTTTGAAAGGATTTCTTGGTAAATACTCTTGGTTTTATTATATGGATTTAGAAATGAATTGAAGAAAACTTCAGGTCTGCCTTGTCTTCCTCTGGAAAACATTTCATTCAATTGAGCAATGTATTTCAATGTAACTATATACAATACAGCCCCTTTTGTCAGCTCAGCACTTTGTATACCTGATTAAGGGCTATTAAACTCAAATTTGATGCATTGGCAGAGTTAGCCAAGTCTTGTTTAACGTAATTAAAATTCTGTGGTCAACTTTTTCCCCCTGCATTCCTCAGCCAAAAAAAGCTGGTGTGTGCTGCATGAATGGTCTTTGTAGACAATCTGTTTGTCTCTACTGAACTGCTTTTGTTTTCAGTAGCTGTCTTCTGTATGGTCATTTTTGAATGTCTCTTCAGTGTGAGTTAAACTGCTAATACAAGTACCTAGAGTGATCTGGAGGTCTGTTCAATCTCAAGGAGCCTTAAGGTTCAAACAAGGGTCTACTGAAGAGCAAATCAGTTAATGGTTAAAACAAAACGTAGCGAGCCAAATAAAGAAACCACAGTTCACATAGCTGACATCATCCTATAATATCTCCCAGACAACACTGTGCTTTCTAATGCATTTGATCCATTTTTTTCTTCTGTAGGCACAAAGATTTCAATTGACTGGAGTGCTCCACTGTCCAAGTTCTCAAAGGTATTTGAGTACTTAAAGATACACATAGAAATTTCTTGGGATTAAAAAATAACGCGTAAGCACTTAACTCCCATTTCTGATTTTAGGGGCACTGATTTGCATTTCAAGATACTGAAATACTTTAGAAGTGCAATAGACAAGAAGGTTTTCCATTTTTCTGTGTGGTCTCTCAGGCACCCATTTGCGTACTACACAAAACATCAGTGTGGAAAGAGGTGAGAAAAGAGTGGAAACTGAAGAGCTGATGTTACTGAGCTTGTTTACCACAGTGAGCAATCCATTTGACACGTCTGGTGCTTGTTTTTGGAGATGTGATGTGCAGGATGAGAAACTGTGACTGTCTGATGTTTAAAACATGACGGAACGCTTGATCTCTGACATTCTTAGTGTTTATGTTGACAGCCAGTGTATAGAGAGAAGTCTCAGACATTGCCTTGTAGCACAGCCTCCTCTTGGATACCAAAATCACTTATGAGGCTTTTACCAGCTCTTTTCTTGGACAGCAAAGATAGGCTGTCATTTCTTGCAGAACTACTCTATTCACCCAAATGGTGGTGAGATACTTTACTGTGAGTGTGCTCCTGGTGGTTTGATTTTTTTTTAGTTGTTTTTTTTTTTTTTTTTTTTTTTTTTTTTTTTTTTTTTTTTTTTTTTTTTTTTTTTTTTTTTTTTTTTTTTTTTTTTTGTTGTGTTTGTGTTTTTAACAGAAAAATTTGCAGTTTTGAAGAGAAAATGTTCTGAAAAAGCTGTAGGAAGGTAAAAATGTGGCAGAGTTTCTTTCCTAGTAGCCTGAATACACTAAAAAAAAGTACTTCTGAGTTAAGGTATAAAACCCCACCTGTTTGTCGAGCTGCTTCCTCTGTGGTGTTTCCCAGGCTGGGTGTTCGTATTTGCACTGACAATGGCTGGTTTTCAGTCACTGAAGAAGTTGTACTGCATAGGACTGTCAGCCTTGGAGAAACCCACAGAGAGCAGAGTCCTGTCAGTGTGTCTGAAGAGTTCTCGTGTGCCACAGATTGCCTTATTTTATATGACGAAAAAGTCCTATTACATGTAGCTCTGTCAGTATCAAAACTTTGATCAGCTTTTACATTAGCTTTGTTGTGATCCATCATGATGTAGCCTGTCATTTAACTTCCATCATCATTATAAATTGAATGTGATTTTTATGCTGGTTACTTAGGCTAATAATACATCATTGTGATGGTAATGATTACGTTGATGTCTAGGCAGTGCAGAATGAAGTCTTGGAGCAGTGGTGAGTTATACTGCATACAGCTATCTGGAAAATAGCTTAGGTATCTGCTCTAAATGTTGTAATGATATGAATATGTTTAGAACTGAATTGATATTGATAGCTATTGTTCAGCAATCCATTATGTTACAATCTCTTTATGACTTGGTCATATTTTGTGTTATGAGTGCATTTTTAGAGTCCTATTAACTTTTTCCTTGCTTATATCATTAATAACCATGACGGTAATGAACATGTAAGGTTTCTGGATATAATAGAACCCCAATCAGAAAGTACAGAGTTTCAAGGAAACAGGAAAAACCATCCAATGGCAGCCTATTTTCTTGAATTGTCTTGCTTCTCTAGAAATGAGCAATTTGCTGGTTTGAAATTGCAGTTGGTGTTGAAGAGAAAGTGCATTTACGGAAATATGTTTTTTATTACAAGTGGCTTTGCTTATGGGAAATTGGAAAATGTTGTTTTCAGTGATTTCTCACAGTAAATCTAAATGCTGTGGGGAAGAAAAACAGATGAGCTATCAGTTTGGCATTCCTGTAGCAAATCTGAAGGGAAAGTTCAAGTCACCAACACAACTGTGGAGCTTACCAAAGCCCAAAGGGCGATTAAAGCATTTCAGCAGTATTTTGTTCTTAGTCCCATTATGCTTAGGTAAGTCTGCCGGTTAGCTATACTGATAACACTCCAGGAGGTGTGGTGGTATGCATGGGGGATGTGTCTGGGGCTGGGAAGAAAATCGAGGGAGAAGTAGAAGAATAGATATAGCAGGATATGTGATCAACTTCAGTGATTTGTATAGGACTGCTTTAACAATAATCATAATGAAGTTAATTAATTCAGTCTTTGGGTCCTCCTAGGTAGTGATAGAATGATAGATTTTAAAGACTGGCTCCTGCATTGGTTAATGCAGAGAATTTATGGTTCTGCTTTTGAATGCATCAGTCAGGATTGAGATTCTGTACCACTAAGTCCTGCCCAGCAAAAGAGAAGTTGCTACTTTTTTAAAAATGTGACTCTTGCTGTGAATAACTGTGCTGTACATTGCTGCTTTCTGTTCTTTGCTGGCTAAACTTGGTCTGTTTCTTACCTCGTAATTACAGTCAGTCAAGTCTCTCTTCATCTGTTGGTGAAGATAAAAAGTAAAAGGTGTAGATGGATGTAGACATTATCTTCTAAAGATCAGTTCATGTCCATAGCCATTGCTGGCTCAGATAAAATGCTGTTGTAGAAGCAATGCACCAACATTCCTGTACTGAAACAGGTATTTCAGAGCTCAGTCATCAGGATGTGCATTTTTCATTCTTCAAATTAAATCTCTGAGTATAGAATGAATTTATTTATTCTGAGTACAGAATTTATTCAGAAGTTCAAGTACAGCTTAGACTCACCAGTAGATGGGACAGTGTGTGGATATCAGCACAGGTATTGAGAGTTCTCCCCCAGTGAATATGTTGATGTGTTCAATCTGTTGGAGGATAATGTCATTGGATGTAGTTTTGAACAGTTATAGGTATTATTCTCTTTGCTTCAGTGGCAATTTCAAATTTAGGATGGAGACAGTGAGAATCCCGAGCTGCCTGAAGCTTGGCTTTTGTCTGTTCCCTGTGAGTCTAGAGAGCACTGCAGGGGAAGCAGTATGGGAATGTCTGCCCTTTGCTTCATTAGCTATATTCAAACTATAGCAGCTGTGAAATGAGAAGTGTTGGTAGGATTCTGGTTGGTTGAACAGCCCTTGATTACTTCCCTTAATAATACTGAAAGCTCTATGATTCCAGGTACAGGTTTGAGAATAGGGAAATGTAAATATAACATGGGATGATTGGATCCTATCAGCCTCATGTGGAAAAAGGCAGCACCAAAACTGCAGGCCTCCTCCTGAGAACATCTTAAATGGGAGAACTTATCCCATGATGCACTTTGTAAGGCCTCCATTAGCTAGAAAATCCCAGCATGTCCTAAACATGACAAAGCAGAAACATGAGTACAGCCTGTGCATATGGAGTTGGACTTAGGTAAATTCCTGTGTAAATGGTTCTGTGTATAACTTCACCTAAGTTATGCCAGGTTACTGGTTTTCCAAGTATGTTCCCCTTTTGAAATTTTCCTGATACTTCCGTAACTGTTTATCAGTCAGAAGCAACAATATTAACAACAACAACAATAGTAATAATGATGATGATGTTTAATTTTGACTAATCATGAGAAAGGACACAATAACAATGATGTTACCATTGCTATTAGAATACCCTGATGTTACAGTTTGGCTTGTAAATATAGTAATGCCCTCACTGTAAAAGGCAGCCTTTTTTCTTAAGGGAAGGACATAAATTTAATCTCTCATTTCTTATCTGAGCTCAGTTGTCTTTCACACTTTCTTTCCTTGTGAAGGGAGATAGAATCAGAACTCAGAAATGAAATTTTAAGCCATGTTAATTGTTAAGAACTCAGTTTTTGGAAGGAGGCATATCGCAACTTTAGGTTAAAATGGGAAATGGATGGAAGGATATATAGTCCAGTTGGGAAGCTGGGAGGGAGACACTATATCCTTTTGCATGGTAGAGACTTGGAAGCTTCTTGCAGATGCTACAGCAGAGCTCAAACATGAGCATGTGTAAGAAAGGGAGTGGTGACTGTTTAGTAGGAAGACCTTGAATGTCCCTTCTGCTATTCATGCAGGCACTGATATTATTTACATCTCTGTAACTATACTTTATGGCTGTGCCAAGATTTAAAGTCTCCCCCTCCAGCTAATTGATTATCTGATGTGAGCTCCTCTGACTTGGCAGTATCACATACACAGGGTGAGCTATGGGGGCAGCTGGCATGTCATTTCTAATTTCAGTGTTTGGCAGCTTCCGATATCAGCACGCGGCATACTGAAACACTTGGCACTTCACCCAAAAGTAATGAAGTCTTTCACTTAACCCAGTGTGAGGGTAAACAGGATGTTAGCCAGAGTTGCTTTGGTGTCAGATATCAGATAATGATAAAACACACAAGAATTTATGGACTAAACTAAAATTTCCTCATTTACTATTGCACTTTCTGTTTACATTATTATTAATCCATTTGTATGGGTTTTTTTGTAGTGAAGTTGTAAATTATTACTCGTATAGGACTACAAAAACAACTGAAGTATTTCTTTAATGTAAAGCTAATTTCTTCTTCCACTTGACAAAGTGAGGAGACGATATACATTTTCCCTCATAGTACACATGCTGTGGCTTCAGAATTCTTGTCTAACTGTGTGTTTCTTAACGTTTGCTTCTGTAGACCATTGCCAAATTTATTTTACATGAAATGCCAATATAAAACTAAATTATGCCAGGAAGAACTATAAAAAGTATGGATGCATGTAATGGCACAGAACAGAATATGGGTTTATCAATTAATGAAGTATTTACCAGTACTAATAAAAGTGATTAAGAAAGTACTGGCAGAGATGATACTTAAAATTGTTCTGTAATGTGATTGTCTTGTTGAAGACAGAAGGTATAATTGGTCTAATGTTCACTTCCAAGAATTTGGCAAGGACCTGAGATATTTATTGCTAATTTAGCTATAGAAGATGCACTTAGTTCAGGAAATGTATGTAACAAAGTACATAAGAAGATAACAAAATTTTGTAAACAGAATTCTGTAGACAGAATTCTACTGTTTTCATTCTGTCCTCAGTGAAATTTTATTT
This sequence comes from Dasyornis broadbenti, assembly GCA_013397935.1. Lineage (NCBI taxonomy): Eukaryota > Metazoa > Chordata > Aves > Passeriformes > Dasyornithidae > Dasyornis > Dasyornis broadbenti. Next base: position 35,123 of record VZRN01005370.1, read on the forward strand.
GATACTTTCCTGAATAAAATTAGCTCAGAAATACAGATTTCTGTCTGTAGGGAAGAAAAAAAAATAAATATAAATCCAAAGACAATCAGAGAACCATCTATAAAGAACTGAATGACCATCAGCACTAGAATAATAAGATAGAGATAAAACAGTGTATATCAAAAGGAAAAGTCATGCATTTGGGGACTAAGTCATCATAACTTCAACTGTAAGATGGGGGACCAGCAGGTGGGATCCTTGAGAAAAGAGAAAAACTTGGGTTTTATTCAGTGAAGGACTGAGCCTTCAATGTGGCATTTCTGTATTTAAAAAGCCAAAAAAATCACTCCCCCCCAAAAACCAAACAAACACAACACTCCCCCCTCCAAAAAAAGAGAAAAATCTAGAGAGAGTACTAGTGCCACTGTGCAGGGTGTGTGCCAAAGCCTTATCTGGAGTATTGTGTTCACCACGTTCCAAAAGGTGAATTCATGCTGGAGCAGGGGCACACAAATCGCTGTAGGGAAGAGAGCTTGGCTTATGAGAGGCTATAGAAACTGATTTCTTTGGCCTTACAAAGTGAATATGAAGAAAAATGCTTCCTGCCTGTAAATGAATTGAACAGGGCTATTCACCAGGGAAGAAAAAGATATTTAAGCTCAGGGATAATGTTGGCACAGGAGCAAGGAGATATAAACTGTTTACAAATGAACTGAAGCAAGAAACCAGGAATCTGTTGATTCAAAGTAAGAGTTTCTACATGTTCCTTCAGTAGGAATAGGGCTAGGGAAGACAGAGTAACTGGACTAGGTAGGTAGATCGCTTTATGGCAAGGTTCTTGGGAGCCCTGCGAAATCGTATATGCCTGACAAAAAGGCATACTGAGCCAGATGAGTTCTGCTAAGTCCCAGATTTTTACTGTGAAAGTTCAGGTATCTGTGATCAAGCATAGCTTGATTTCTATGGTAAGTCTAAACAGATAAATCCCAGTCCTCCTGTGTCTGGGATAATTGCTGATAAACAAAACAAACAAAGACTTCTTAGATTTCCATCTGTTTTCAGTGTCAAATGCTTTCTTTGTCTCTGGCCTTTGTACAGTGTCTACTTTTACATGGCCTGAAGCCAGATCTCCTTAGTCTGTGATTCTGTGACCTTGCAAAGTTAGCTTGGTAGCATACAGTTGGGAGGTTTCCAGGAAAAATCTAGTTTTTGATAGGGTATATTGGCACTTCAGTAGGTGGCACTCTTCACTTTGGGTCTTGCCTTAAATCTGATTTTTCCTCAGGAATGAAGAGGTTGCACTTTTGCCTGTGGCCTTAGCTAACTTCTGTTTTCTTAAGTGTTGTTTGACGTCCCTGAATTCCTCTCATTGTATTGTTTAAGTGTTCTGAATTTTTCTTCAGTGAAATATTTGGAGTAAAATTATCCTAACACTGGAATTAAATCAGAAAAGGACCCAACAAATGGGACATAATCAACTTCCTCTTTCGCGAAGGTTCATCTTGTAATAGCTCAATGGTTTCTGTTAAATTATTCCAGATGGATTTGGGTAGAGCTGAGCTGTAGTTGTCATTACTTCTTGAGAGTATTTTGTATGCTGTCCAGGCTACTGTGAGTGGTGCCACAGTATTCAACCCATGGTATACCTAAATCTTTGTGTTGGTGGTCTGTAAAGGAGCCAGCCTTGTTTATCTGACATTCTCTTACACATGGGGTCTTCGTCTAATGTAACGTAACAGGAAGGAAAGTTTGTAATTAAGCTGCCTTTAGAGCTCCCCAAACACACTGGCTTGACTACACCACTTCCTCAAGCTCTAATGTTCTGGACCATTGTTTTTCAGTTCACCTTTTCAGGAAATGTAGTAATAAGAAATATGACTTTCAAAAAACCCCAGAGAAATCCCACAGAATTTTGCTGAAATCTGTACAAATCTTGTCTTATCAAAAGGCAACCAATGCACAGCTCAGTTTCTTCATTTCGTATTTCTTGAGGTTTGGCCTTAATTGAAGTTCCTGATCCCTTTGCTTGATTCTCACCCAATTAATTATGTTTCTCTCTCTTAATCATTGGTGATCTCCCTCTGTATTTGGTCCTCTGTTAAAGGTGTTTTCCCCTGAAATTAGGGGAGGACCGGTGAAAAAAAGAAAAAGAAATAAAAATGCGGCTTCTTTTGACTCTCTTGTTACCTTTGACTTAAAAAAATTAATGTCTTAACTATGTTGCCTCTCTTATGTTTTGATGTCATTCTAAATCTCATTGGGTGTTGATGTTAATAATAATAAAATAAGATTTCAGTTTCTGGGGACATTTAGTCCCTTTTCTGCTTTCAGTGCCATACAATTAATAAGTTAAACTGTTTCCTGCTTGTCTAAACTGTTTTTCTGGTTACAGTCAATGATAAGATCTCCTTAAGCCTTGCATTGCATATTCAGCCCTGAGGCATATAGTAAATAATGTAATGAGTTGGTGTTGATGAAATAGCCGTGTTTCCCAAGATGATCAATCTTTATTTTCTCTTCTACACTGCTGCTTGGTGTTTTCTGTGTACTGCCAAGCACTTTTCATAAAGGTGATAGCATGAAATGAGCTGCATTCTGTGAAAGAGAAGACTCTACACTGATGACAGCTGCTGCTAAAGTAGTTTTTCCATTACTTTGTAACCTCTCAAGAGTGGTATTTATCTTGTTTAGAAGATCTTACTTCAGAGAGAATATGACTTGAAATAGTTGTACCTTCTGACATGGTTCTAATGATTTTCGGAGGTCTGTGCCTTGAAGAATGCCTGTCATTACATTAGACTTTGTTTTGAAAGCCTTCATGTTCTTTCTTGCTGGCTTTGCCTGTGTCTGGTCAGTTATACTGTAACTTCTTTCATCTCCATATCATTCATTTTATTATAGGATTAGGTTGATGACATGAGAGGTCAAAATTCTTTAATCTTACCCCCTCCCCTCAAGCTTTAACTTTGTTTTTAGAAAAGTTTCTTGGCTATCTGTGCACTCTCACCATTGATAAAAGCAATACAAAATGTGTTACGTGCTGTGTGGGTGCAAATTTTGCCGTGGCAGTGGAAGTTTCTCCTTGATGTGTCTTTTACTGTTACACAGTGACAGTGGAATTCAGACTGTACCCTTGTAGCCATCAACTTCCATACACAGATTTGTATTGCAGCTCTCTTGTGACTGATAGCTATTGTAGCATGCACTGAAAACATGCTGACCTTTAGCAGCTCCCCCTCTGACAGAACAAAGGGGATGTCTGTTAACTCCAGGCTGCTTAAATTCTGCATTTGCTTTTAAGCTGTTTCTGTGTATAAGTGCAGATTTAAAAGCTTAGAACACGTTTTTAAGAACTGACAAAAAAGAACTGAGTTTCTAGGACAAGAATATCTATGGAACTTCTGCCTTTTTTAATCATTCTGTGGCAGTGTTAATGTAATAATATGGTTATGTGAGCAGTCCCTTCTTTAATGCTGTCAAAACATTTTGACTCTCATCACTCTGACTTATGCATTGAAAAGATACGCTTGCTGGAAAAGTGTAGGTATAGTGCCCTTTGCAAATGTTTGCCCAGATCCTTTAGCAGTAAGCAGGCAACTTCCCATAAGTACAATGTCAGCCCTGTGACCATCTTCATATCCTCCTTATTCTAAATCCCTTTTGCAGTTTACAAAAGTTGCTTCTATTTTTACTGGAAGTTTTAATCAAGCAAATGTGAGTAGGAAACTAGTCTGATTTGCTTTAAAATTACGCGTAAGTGAGGATTGAATGAAATCCTTTTTGAAAGGAGTGGTTTTTGTTTTAGGCATTTCTTCCGCTGATGAAGATGATTAGGTCTGTTGGCAGCAGGGAAAGAAGCCAGTGATTTTGTGTCTTTTCTCTGTGGTGTAACTTTCTTGGAGCACTGAATTATAGTGTTTCCTTCAAATTCTGCAGAATCTCACTGCAATCTCTTGCTGGACTGTGCTTTTCAGTAGATTGACATGTAATCAGGTAGGTTTGAGGTTTTTAAAACCTGTTTTCTTGCAAAGCTAAAGGTGTCTTAATAATTTGGATTCACTTGGAAGAGGAGTTAAAATTAAGTCATATTTTTTTATCACTTGTTTTCTAAATTAAAGTTTATCTGGTTACAATCTCAGTTTTCAGGCTGAATTTTACTTTCATTTAGGGTTAGAGATATCTGAAGAAGCTTGAGTTGCTTCTAAATTGGCTTTAAATGGACACAATTAAGTTCTGGCTGCAAATTAGAATGAACTTTCTCATCATTAAATCAAAGGTCTGGAATGGTCTTCTAATTAGAGTGTTTGCATAAGAAATCCCAAATTGTTTTGAAATGGAGTTTGTTAGGTATTGGTGGTAACGGTACAGCACTGAACTTGATGACCTGAGCGTGCTCTCGTATTTTGTGTTCCTAAATGCATCCTGTTGTAGCCTGAATGTACAACTTGACCTACTTATCAAAGTAAACTGTTAACTGGAAAGGATGGAGTAATTCCATTTCCCAAGTTTTCATTGTGTGTCTGAAGTGTGGGGAGCTGTGTTGGCTTACAGAAGAGCTTTTCTGGGGGCTTTGTAAATGACAAGGAAATTTTGTACACCCTCACAGCTGCAATAAAACTACTGGAAGCAAACTTAGAAAGGAAGTAGAACTCAACATTTGGAAATATGGAATATTCTTTTGAGAAGCCTGAATAAGTAGCAAAATGTTCTTGCATTAATTTTGTATAGAAACAAAATGCTATTGGAGATAGTAAGTAAATACTATTGAATGTAGCTATATATATATATATATATATATATATATATATAATCAGTAATAAGTAGCTGTCCCCTAGAGGATTTTAAATATGCGGAGAAATCTGACAGTAGTGCTTTACAGTTTGTCAGATTCAGAGGTGGGAAGAAGTAGACGTTTCCTTTGCCAAGGGCTATATATCTACATTGTAGCCAAGCAGCCTTGTTAGTTCCCTGGCGATAAAGTGACTCTTTTGGCATTTTCTATATCGCATCATTTGGGTAGAAAGAGAATTTTCCCAAAATTGCATCACAAGACTGGATGGGTGCCCTTAGAAGATTTAGCTGTCTTGCAATTATGTCCTGGGATATTGGCCAGAAATGTGCTTTCAGAAGATATCAAGTTGCAGCTATCTGTTCCCAGACATGGATCTGCTCCTGCACAACTGAAGATGTTTTTTTAGCGAAATCAGAAATAGTTTCTAGAAGTAACTTAAATGTGCAGATGTACCCACTGTTGCGTTGACATATTCACTTAGTCTGCTTTCAGACTCACAGGAACTTAATAATAAATAAACTTTAAACAGTATGTGAATAATGACTAAAAATGTGCTAGGCAATAACTGCATGTCAGTGATTGTCAGCTATTAGATTTGTAGCACAATGCACAAATATTTGCTATACAGGGGTGTGAAAAATCAGGTGGCATTTAATGAAGGAATTAGATGAATGATTCATCATGCTAACAACACAAATAGATAGGCAGTTTTTGTGTTTTAATAGCATGTTGATATTTTAAGTAGTAGTACATATTACTGGACAAAGAAATAAAATCTAGTATCAAAATCTGTCTTCAAACTTTGACATTAAAGAGTAGGCTTTGAAAGGTGATTTAGATTAATCAGATTTGTACCTAAACTGTGCTTAGTTTAGTACCGAAAAATAAAAACCTCACAGTTTTATTAATCTGCGCTGTTTATACTATTATTTTGACTATGCTTAGATACACTGTTTGGTGGGAGGAATGTAGTGCACAGAAAAAAGAATTTCATATACTCTTTCCTTTTTAACCTTCTTTGCTTAGTATGGGAGAACTGTCTAATAGTTCTGTTTTATACACATGCTTCTCAAAACTGAGGTATATGCAGCAACTTCCCCTTTTGTGTGAGTGGAATGCCCTGGGACAGTAAGTTGTATAAAGGTATCCCTTGTAACTCACTGAAGGAAGCTTAACTTGCTGGAGTTGATGGCACTTCAGTCAGTTGCTTATAGTAAGTAAGGGGGTGTGTATTCTTCCGGAAGATATATATTTACTGTACATATGGTATCTGTAGAGCACATAATTTTGGGTAAATCAGATTTCTCGCTTCAGAGTAAACTTTTGGGTGACAGCCAAGATGTACATGCATCTTTATGTCGCTGATTTAACCTCATTAAGGGGAAAGGGAAAGCTGCATGCCTGTAGTGCTGTCAGTTTTCCTCTGCTGTTGTATATGCAAGCCAGGGTCTCCAAGTCCAGCGTCATGTCCTGTTGATCCACTATATGTGCAGCATGTGTTCTGTATACAGTACACATTAGTTTATCTCCACAAGTATATTTCACTGCCAGAGTAGTACCTTCAGCTAGCTTTGAATAGGTGACTCTTCTGTACCATCTGCTTTAAGTGGGAGTAAGTGCACACCAAGAAGGAAGAGGAATTGGCTGCAAAGATGGGCACTAGTCCCCCTGTCCCGCAAGCTTAATAATAAAAAGAATATGGACAGAAGCCAAGTATATTTTGTACCAAATTGACTTCCTCTGCAGAATACAGTTAAATGAAAAACATCTGGAGTAGCTTTTTGAGTAGATTTTGTTCTGTGCTTTGTCCTGGTGTAATGGATTTGTTTTCAGAACTGAGCATTCTGCATGTTTCTTGGTAGACGCTAGTAGGCTTGGAAATATTGCAGCATGTGGAACCCAGTAAAACACGAATTCCATTTGTTTTCCTTGGCTTCTGTGTGTCATGATGTGTTCAAGACGATAGGGCCTGGAAAACTGTAAATTTCAGTTAGGTCTCAAGTATGAATCCTGAGCCTTGTCTTCGTGTTGCAGAGGAAGTCTGGTAGTTGGAGGAAGGCTGTTCACTCTGTTCCTGAGGGTGTACTGTGCAGCCTACGTTTTGTTTACATTAGAGGTATGCTGACAAAGCTGCTGGCTCTAATACTGGACTTAATAGTTTTGTTTGGGTTTGCAGCTGTGTCTCACAGTCCTTTCACTTTGCCTGCCTGCAACTCTTCACAGAATTATATACTGCAGGAGCAAATCCCACTCCAGTAATGCTGCTGAGGCCAGGATTCTGGTGTATTTATGTGTTGTCCACAGAGTCTGCCAGGCAGGTTGAAGAGATGGAGATAAGTGGATGGGCATCTGTGTGCTCTCATTGTTTTGTGACCATTTAAGGAGCTGTGACCTGAAATGAGCCTTATGACTGTTTTTCCTTCAGTCTTGTTCTTAAGAAATTAGGGTTGGGAAGGGTAAAGATGGGGTTCCTTTACGTTATTCAGCTAAGATACGTCATTCAGAAAAAATTAAAAAAAGAAGAAAAAAATACAATCTAAGATCTTGGAAGGTGAACTTTTCATAAAAAATATAGAATAGAAATCCCTGAAATATGTGACTTTACTTCTTAAAAGACATGTTAAAAATTCAAACACTAGTTGCTTAATACTTGCATTCTAAGAAAGGCTGCAATGGTAAGGGATTGTATTCCTATTGCTGCCGTGGAACCAAATCTATGTCCTGTGAAGTGCAGAGTGCTGCTCTTCAGGATCTTGCTTGTGCAAAGCATGGCATCTGTGGGGAGTTCTTTAAAAGTGAGGTTTTAAAAAGATAGGCTATTGTCAGAAAGATTAGGAAAATTGCTAGAGAGAGGAGACTTGTGGCCTTTTTAGGTAATGATATACATATTGACTTTCTCCAAATTTTATTTGAACAAAGAACAATTAATGGGGGAATTATATGTCACTTTTCTCTTTACTAGCATTTTATTTAGCCAAGTAAGTACTTTTAAGTAGGGTAAAAATGTTGGTCCATCAGCCTTTTCTGTGAGTCATTTGATACTACTCAAATATGAACACATTGTGGTCTAGTCAGCAGGTCAGATTAAAGCACAGATTTTCCAATCAGTTTATGTGGACCTCAGTGCAAAGCTGACTGAGGTCACGAGGTATGCAAGTCCGTATCCTTAACTGGTGGTCACAAGTCACTACTTACAGTTCCCTGATTTGGAGCATATAGGATTCCAACATTCAAGTAGATGGGAATTTGATATTACAGGGAAAAAGGCAGTGGTGTTGCCAACAAAGCTACACTATGAGTAGTTTTCACTTAATCAGCTCTTAGTTTCTATCTACTGCTCTAATTCCTGGAACTTTGATTCAGGTATTTTATCCAGTTCATCCTGGTGGATTGGCTGTATTGTGTCTGGGGTAGTCTTTCTATGTTGGTCACAAAGGAAAAACAGATATAGAGTTTGGGCAGTGGAGGAGCTTCAGATTCTGCTTGTTAATTTGTGAATACTTGGTCTCTTCAGCAGCTGAAGTTCATTTAACTTCTCTCTGTTTCTTGTTGGGTGATAAATAAAATCTCTTTGGTGGAGAGAAATAGACAGAATGAAGAGACACTGAGGTTCACAGCCTCAGCTGTTGAAGTTCAGCACTCAAATCTGATAGCTGGGATTCTCTTTTAATTTCCCACGGGGTGTTCTTCCTGCCAGCCTACAAAGTCATATGAATAACTGGGTATTGCAGTGAACATTGGTCTAAATCTGCTCTGGTCATGTGAAGAGTAATCTGAAAGGTGACTTTCAGTCAGCTTGGTAGGTGTATCCACCTACAGGGAGACTGAGCTTTTCAACACTTCTCCAGTTTTACATTGCCACACCACTGCAAAACACATGCAGGGTAGTTGAGGGTTGGGTTTCCTGTGTGATGGCTGCTGTTTCTGCAGACAGATAAAACGCAGAACTACAGTTTTTCAGCTGTTTGTTGCAAACAGAATGGTCTGTCTGGCTGATTATAATGGTAGACAGTAGGGCAGTGACAGAGGTCCTTCTTGCTCCCTGGTGCAAACGACATTGGTTCTGACTTTCTGTTTCACAAGAAGTCCACCTGCCCTCAACACTGTCACCTTCTCCACCCCTGCCTGGCTACAACCCTTGTTCTTCATTGCCCGCTTCACAGGCTCTACTAAAGCATACTGAATAGAGGTTGTATGAAAGCCCTGAGGCACAAGACATGAGGTCTGCAGCTCTGCAATGTCTTCTAGATTTATTTTTCTGTCCAGATATAACTGCATTAGCTGCAGCCACCACTTATAGATGATTGTGATGCACAGATGTCACTACATTTCAATGGCTGGTCAGCTGGCATTACTTGAAAAAAAACCCAATGCTGAAGTGAGATGGCACCAGTTTGTACCAAGTGTGGATCTGGACATTATGCTCACTCTGGCTTTGAGCTGGAAGCTGTATGAAGCGCGTTCTTTCCAGATGGCAAAGTGTGGCATTTCTCCATATCATTAAGCGTAGTAGGTCTGTTGGGTAGAGCTCTGTTTACAGTAGCTGGAAATGTGTGTGGAGAAGATAGGTTCAAAAGGTCTGCAAATATTGAAGTAGAGCTTGAGTAATGGCCCCTTGTGGTTTTCCTGTGTAATGGCACTATGTTTTTCCAGGGGTTTAAACTATGGGGAAAACCAGAAGTCATACATCTGTTCAGATAATATTTTAAAATTTCTTTTAGGCATTAATTTTGAGTTTGTTCAGCAAAAATCAGTTATTTTTCAGAAGCTTAGTTTTTGGAAAATGCTTAAATAAGGTGTGGTGTAGAAATACAATTTCAAAATGTAATGGTAATAAAGTATGCCTTATTTCTTAGACTTACATAAACTTTTATCTATTTCCTTGAATTTTGTATGCCAGCTTTTTGTTCCACAAGGAGCCTCTCTTAATGTGACTAGGGGTTAATACCACACAGTGTTATCAAGCTTCATTAATTACGTGCTTTGACAGCTAATGCAGCAGCTTGCCCCATTTTGGATGGGTGCTTAATCACACTGCTAACCATATGTCCATGGTAAATCCCACTGCGTTTACTGGGGTTTGTACCACTTGCTAACATCACCTTGTATTATTTGGAGTTAAGAAGTTCTTGTACTTCTGCATATGTTTTTTGGACTTTGGATATTGCCTCTTCTGACTGTAACCTTACTGTTTTGTCATGAGGTATTTTGTAAAAGCACAAGATATTAAGCACAAGATGAATATTCTGAAGGAGGAAGATTTTTCTCCCCCCCTTTGTAGTACTGTAATGTTTCCTGTAATGAGTCTGCTTACCTGGCTGTTAAAGAAACGAAATGTGCTGCGAAGGGAGACTTAATTTTGGCACAGGCACAGAATGGTTATGGGCACTGGCCACACAGTGACATGTGAACTAGCATTCTGGCACCCTTTGGCTGGTTTAGCAGCTGCAATGAGACCTAAATTTTATCCCAGAAGGGGCAGTTACACCTGCTGGATTTGTAAGGGAGCCCTCTTGCATGTTTGCAGACAGATTGAAGTTTCTCTCCTCCATGTGGCCTCAAGGTAGGAGTAACAGACAGGAGAGCAACCCATTACAGCAGTATCATAGAACATGCTGAGTTGGAAGGGATCCATCAGGATCATCAAGTCCAACTCCTGGTCCTTCATGGGCCACCCCAAGAGTCACACCACGTGCCTGAGAACAATGTCTAAATGCTTCTTGAACTCTGTCAGGCTGATGCTGTGACCACTTCCCTGGGGAGCCTGTTCCAGTGCTCGAACACCCTTTGGGTGAAAAACTTCCTGATATCTAACCTAAACCTCCCCTGACTCAGCTTCATGCTGTTCCCTTGAATCCTGTCACTGGTCAGGACAATGAAGACATCAATGCCTGCCTCTCCTTTTCCCCTCATGAGGAAGCTGTAGATGGATATGATGTCTCCCCTCAATCTCCTCTTCTCCAGACTGAACAGACCAAGTGACTCTCAGGCACTCTTCATACGGCTTCCCCTCAAGACCCTTCAACATCCTTGTGGCTCTCCTTTGGACTCTTTCTAATAGTTTAGTATTTTTTTTAGACAGTGGTGCCCAAAACTGCACACAGGATTTGAGGTTCCCAGTGTGTACACATCCATCCAGGGTTGCCTCATCTCAGGGTTGCCTCGTCCCAGTTTGCAGAGTCCAGGACTTGCCCTTGCTAAACTTCCAACTGTTGGTGATTGCTCATCTCTCTAATTTGTTGGAGGTCTCTGTGCAGGGTTTCTCTGGCCTTGAGTTGTACCTGTTTAATGTTTGCAGCAGCATGCTGTTCTATCTACCTTAACTCTGCCGTTCATATTTTGGGCAGGCTGGTGGAACACAATGTTTTCAAAAATTCAGAGGCCTAACTGGCTGCTGCACCCCTCAATGCCATCTGTATGAGGCAGTCAACTTCAAGCCTTCAAAGTATTTGCTCTCAAGAGTACACAGATTTCAGTATTATAGGAGGGTAGAAATTTGCCATTTAGCATGTGTTTTAGGGGTGATGAATACCTAATTCTGGTGAACAAACAAACCAACCAAAACAAACAAAACAAAATAAAAAAAAAAAAAGAGAAACACATATCCATCACTGACTTTGTGCATTTCAGGTGCTCTTCATATAGCTCAAAATCTTTAACAGATGCTTGTAAAAAGGCTAGACAATGTAGAAATGCATCTTTCATACTTGCAGATAGTACTGTAAGCATGTGCCTAATTGGAGACTGTGGTTAAAAGGGATCTCCTTACCCAGAAATCATACCTACAAGTATCTCTGCTTTGGAAAGTCATCTTGTACTGAAGGTGGAATCTGCATTTGACATGGTTGAAGTAGGGCTGTAAAGTTGCTACACCCTGATCCTAAAGAGCTTTCCAAGTAAATCTAGTTTTTCCCCAAAGTTTTGACATTGCAGCCTGTTCAGTCTGTGCTTTAAGTAGTCATGACTGGTTTTAGTTATGACAGTACCAGTACTGGACATGTATTCTAGACACCTAGGGACTGTGCAGGAGAATTATTTTCTACTCGGCCTTATAACACCTTGTTAGAATGGGGTTGTGGTCCTCAGACTACATGCCAGTACATCCATTTTATTCCCGTGCCAAAAAAGAAGAGAAAAAACTCTAGGCTATCTTACTGATAAGCTTCTGACAGCACTGCCTGACTTTAAGAGAATTATTTCAACAAGTCTTCTGGATGTCTTAGTAAATTTTCTCCAGAAAGAAAACCAGACTTTCTTAAACTATCAAAATGCATTAGCCACTTAATATTCAATTCACTATCATCCTACAAGCAGTATTCCTCGAAGTTTTACTACTGGAACTGATACATTTGCTTAGTGATAGAACCACAAAAACCAAGAAAAGCACAGTTTACTCTTTCTGGAGTGTGTTTGAAAAATGAGGAACAGGGAAGACAGGGTAACCTGGCTGCTGTGGAGATAACATACATAATTCTTCCAGTTTTGCCATGGTTTGATAATGGTCTGTCTGGAAGAGATCATTGCAGGTCTCCTTTAGACTTTGATTATTTTGCCAACTTTACTCTTAAAAAACTAATTTTCTATTATTTTCATAAAGACCTGAAGAAGCAACTTGTGCAGTGACTTCTGTTTGTAAAAAGGCATGTGGATCAACTGTCTTCTGTGGCGTCTGTATCCTGCATCCTTTTAAAAAAAGGTACCATCACTGGAGCAAAATCTAGTCAGCAAACTGGGCATGATGTTGATGCAGACTTTGTTGCGGTCAAACCCCTCATTTCTCTCTCTTGTTCCTCTGATGTCATAATGGTGAGGGCACAAGGTTGGCAGCTGAGAAAAAAGAGGCCTTGCACAAAGCCTCCCATATCTGTTAGACAAGAGATCACTAGGCAAGTGACCTCTGAAGTGGGAATAGGATCCAAGAGAGCAAATGGAGAGGTAGGAAAAACTGGCCTCAGTGATTAGTTGGGAAATGAGAACTCAAATCTCAGGGGAAGAGTCCACAACTTTCTTGCTTAGTGTTTTACAGGAATGTGAAAATGCTGGGTTTTTTGGTCTTTCTTGGCATCTTTGTATCAGCAATCTTCTCTCTTCCTCTGTTTTCCCTTAGTACAAGAAATATCTGGCTTGGTATTAGGATAAAATGCTTAATTTATGAGCACTCGCTAATTAGTAAGAAAGTCTGACAGCTTTTTTGTTTCCTTTTAGATAGCTCATGCATTTCCTTATCTCTGCAATAGAACTGTCATGCTGAAATAGCCAGACACACAAAATGAGTCACAAAATGAAGCCCACTTTTACCTTTCATTCTTAAAAAGGATTTTAATATAGAACACGACGAACTCCATCTAAGCATAGGAAAGTCAAGGGAAGCTATGGCCTCTGTAATTAGCTCAGAACTGCTGGAAGGCTCCCCAAAGATGGTGTGGAGCAGAGGGTAGCACCTAACATACAAGATGAGATTCTGAAATATTGAAATACTAATAAAAGCAACAATCCAACATTCTATCTTAAATGCGACCCTTGCCCTGCTATACTTGCACCTTTGCTAAAGAGATGGAAGAAAAGGAGAAGAAATAAATGTAATCCTTAGGATTTTTTTTAAGTTGTTTTAGGTTTTCAGTAGATATGACACCTAAATAGCAGGCCACTTCTTATATAATAGAGTTATCAGAGACTGATATTAAAAGGGATTCTGGTATGAAGGGGTACATGGAAGTTCTAAACAGGATTTAGTTTCTGAAGTCCCAAGAAGATGTAGCAAATGTCTGGGATTGCAACAATCTATCAGTGGTCTTGGGTGCCCATGGTATAACCAGGATGGGAGCAGCGTGCAGAGTTTAACAAAACAGGGCTTTGCAATCCGCAGTGCTGGCTGGAGCTGTCCAAACAGTTGTAGTGTCAGGTGCAGCTGGGGCCAGCCATGGCAATGGAAAGCAGTCTGTGAGGTGGTGGAAAATGTGTTTTTGCCATTTTGGAGGAATTCCCAAATAGCTGTCCAGCCCATAAAGATGGTACGGTTCAGATGGTGACTGCTGCCTTTGGTGGTCACAGCCATGGCAAATGCTGACTTGGAATGAACAGAAAGTGCTAGCAAGTTATGAGGAATCACAAGAACATGCTTGTAGGAGAGTGGCAGAACATGTTCCTAGTTTGTCAAAGAATAAATTTTCTCTTATAAAAGAAATAAATCTCTAATGGTAGAACAAGTTAATCATGCTGCAACATATTTTTTAAAAAAGTCCAAACAGTTATCAAAATTAAGAGAAAGATTCCTGAAACAAAGTCCAGTTCATAATTTGTGGAGCTCTGAACACACAGCCAGTTGTCAAAGCACAGCATGTAGTGGAAGAAACAAAACAGACCCCAAACACTTTGTGTGTATGCTTGTGGGTGTGTGTTTTCTTCCTTTAATAGAATGGTCACTCAATGACCATTCTTGCTGTTCCAGCTGAACTTTTATTACTCTTCCTATTCTATACACTGTGCCAATCTTCTGTGGTGTGTGGAAAGATTGGAATCACTGCAGAAGTGAACAGTTATCGGTCCGTGTCTATTAAAGTGTCTAATAAAATTGCAAAGCTGTCTATGCCTGAGTTACAGTAATTAATGGGTGTGTGTCAGACTGATGCTGTTGCAACAACTAGTATAGGGATGCTGAGAGTGTACCTACATCCCCAACTTAGTGTTGTACCAGGGATTTGCATCAACTCCAAAGCATCTAAATACGGTTTTCTGCTCTTCAGAGTTGCTGTTCAAACTGGTTTTTAGCTTAGGAAGTCTTCTGTTGGTGCCAGCTGCTCTGAAGAATAAGACTGGTTTTATTCAAGTCTGGTAAAGTCCCTTTGATTAAAAATTGCACAAGTTCGATGTATTAAACATTAAAAAAAAAAAAAACCAAAAAAAAACAAGCATAAAACACACCCACAAAACCACATAAAAAAAACCCCAAACCCAAACTCATGCTTGGGTTAAAAACTCATTTTAAACTGAAAAAAAGTGTTATCATTATTGGATTTTCAAAGTATTTGGGATCAACAAACTTCAGCTCTTGCCATTAAGAACAGATTTGTCAAAAATACTTGTTTGTAGAAAGGTAGTTAATGGCAGTATTTTCCAAGTTAGACTAGTCTAACTAGATTTAAGGACTTGCAGTAACGGCACTGTGTGGCATGATAGGACCTATCACCAAAGACAATGTCCTAAATATTTTTTTCTTTGTTTTGAAGCACCTCTGATTCACTTCTGCATTCCTGAGTGGATGGTGTTGGTGGTACACTTCCACAGTCAAGCTAAAAGGAAAATAAGGATAAGTATTGTCTTTGAAAAATTTAGGGCATAAATTTAGTCAGCAGTGCCCTTTATCTTTGAAAGAAAGCTAAGCATTCACACAAATACATGAAGCCCCAAAATGAGGAATATGTGAAATGTATATAGCTCATGTCATCAGTCTTGCTGATGCAGATGAAAACAAAGTTTTAAGCTGGCTTTGCTTCATTTTCTTTTTGCATTATTTATAAAGTTAGGTCTGATGATGATTTTGCAGTCTGCGTTTGTAGTAGATGCCTGTACATTCTGCTGGCACCATCATTAAACAATGAATTGTGTTATCTGGCACACCAAGCTCTGAAGTTTTAAATTATTCAAAAATGTTTTTGTTGTGAGCTGGCACATTCTCATTAGCATGTATCTGGTCAGCCAGGCTGAATCAGTCATGCAGGGAAAATTTGCGAACTGCCAGGCTTGTCACCTTGTGTTAACTGAGAAAAGAAACTTGGCCTGAAACAAGTCTCGACTGGGAAGTGTGTGGACAGTATTGATAGCAGATGGTACCCACTCCATTATCTCTGAATGAGCTTGGCTGCATGTTGATGGGCCAGGCTGAAGAGCAAGGACGTAGTTAGGAGATGATTTTGTTACTCATTTGAATATGCAGAGATAAAGAAAGAACTTACTGCCTTGTATTGCTGAAGAATAACTGTCCAGACTTCAGTGACGTAGGTACCTGTTGCTGATTGATTGAATGCAGTATTACTGTGGAGAAGTTATGGGCACAACTGTGCTCCATATACCTAATTCCTCCTTAAAATAATTTTCTGGAATTGAAGAGAATATTGCTTAGTGTTTGTATATTGCTTTAAATATGAAAAAAAAAAATCCTTTTTATTCTCATAACTTCTATCTAAAGCAAGTATTTAGATGTTTGTTTTTGGCAAGGAAATGAGCTCAGTAGATAAGTCTAACTTTAATTTGTGTGAAAATTAAAGGCATCGCAACCAGGATACAAACAGTAAGGCTCTTTTGCTTTGGTGCTGGCTTTCATGATGTATAGGGATATTGATATATTTCGTATATAGGATGAGATTCTGGGTATTTTGAAATCAAAGAGTGTTTTTACAATGATGTAAAGAGGGGGAAATCAGAATTTCATCCCAGAGATTACTGTCCCCAAGACTTCCAGGATTTTCAACTAAAAAGAATCACAGAGATGATGCGAGAATGGTGTTTAAGACGTAATACTACAGGACAGAATTATTCTTTTTGCATGGTGTTTTGGTCTGCTGTGAGGGAAATGATGAAGATCAGATTTTTTTTTTTTTGTATACCACATCCTTTTTTTTTTTTGCTGCTTCAGACTTCACTTGGTAAGGCTACACCTGCAAATAACTGAGACTTAATGCAAGTTTGATGGCCGACTCTGACAGAGCTTGGTGTTTTATCAGCAAATTAAAGCATGAAATTCAATCTTTATTTTCCTTCAGCAAATAATATTTCTGCATTGCAGAGTTGTGGCAGCTGCCCACAAATGAATCTTTGGTCTGTTGTCTAGACTTTGCTTAAGCTTTCTTTCAGGTTACATGGGGAGCAGTTAAATGTTTTCTTTCTACAGCAGTATCAGGGACTATAGTAATCTTTTTCAGGAACCTGATTAGTATCACAGGAGACTGAAAGCCATGTCAAATAAGCCAAGAAATTTTATAGGTGTGGTCTCTGTGGGTAGGAGGTCAGGTCATTGGTTCAGAAGTGACAGAAAATCCATGGAAGGTGAAGTGGAGGGACTAAAGACTGGATATCCATAACAGGGAATGTCTTTTCAATTGGCAAAGAGTGGAAACTAGGCTTGAATTTTTCACCCAAGATACTTGCTTCTGCTGCTTATTCATTGGTTATAATACTGTAAACTGAACAGTACCCAATAAACAGCCAACAGTCAACACAATTTGCTTTACATTGGGAGTGGCCCTGCAATATTTTAGGCTTTGACTAATTCAAAGTGGGTCAACTAGCAATTTTATGTGTATTAATACACATATTATTGCTATATATATTTTTTAAAGGTATTCAGGTTATTTTGCTGATTAGCCCTAGATGCTTTTTTTTCTGTGCCCTGAATAGAGAAGTCATAGCTTCTCAGCCACTGCAAGTGATTGCTGAAGAGTATTTCAGATGGCAACCTTACTGCTTTCAAAAAAAGAATAAAATTCCATAATGGTGATTTGGTAGTCTCAGGTAGCCTCAAATCTGAGCTGCCAAACCAAGATGGGTTTTTAATGGGAAGAGAAAAATTGAAGGCAAAAAATTAGCAGAAAACTTGTATTAGTTGTCCACGCCAGAAAATGTGACCTGTATTTGAAAGTAAGTAATTATTGCTACCCTGACAGACAGTACTCATGAATGGAATAGCATCAATATTGGTTCAGTCACTCCAGCTTAATATAACAGTGCACGTATTTAAAGCCATAGATTTGTGTTGTGTGCCGCTGTTAAATGTCTGACCAACATAGTCTATCTCATAGTGATTTTTATACAGAATGCTGAGCAACTGGTCACCTATTCAGCTCCATTGCCTTGAAATTAAATCAGTGCTGCCAGATGAACTAGCAAATGAGTTCAGAAAAATGTCACATAGGTCCTTGGGTTTTTGTCATCCCACTTTCTGCCCTACTTTGAAAGTCTAGGAGCCGAATCATGAGCTATGCCAAGTCACCAAATGGCTGTTCAGCTGTTGGGTGGCGAGAGTGGTGTTCCTTGTGTGCCTCTGGAGAGCATTTATTAATGTTTTTCTAGAACATCACGAGATGTTTTTTCTGGAACATGTCAGTAACTTCACATGCAGTAAACACTGTCAGCTGTTCTGCAGCTCTGTAGAATGCTTCCATAGCATTTGGATATTGAGGAGAGCGTATAGCATGTACTCACCTATAATGATGAGTGACCAGTTCTTCCGTTTCTGACAGCTAAAAAGCCATGTTGAGGGTTGACTCCAAGGGGTTTTAAGTCAGAATCTGTAAGAAGTTATAGGTGCATTTGTTTTACTGTGCATATGATTGCTGGTAATATCTAGTGCTGTTTCATTCAGAGAAACATTAAATTTGTAAAATAGGTGTGTGAATACACATACAGGATAAGGATTAGGCTAAAAATCAATATTGTGGTTGAACTAAGTAGTTAAAGTACTTAACAAAGGAGGTATATTACCATTATGAAAATGCCATGGATGGCTAAATCTTTATTGGACATGGGAGTACATAAATCAGAAGGCTCCTCTGACCTTTAGTTTTGTTGTAGACCTTTTTGTTATATTAAGAATAAATATATTAATGATATGGAGAGAATAAAGAAGAGAGAACACGTTTTACTACATAAAATAACATGACTTTTTCATTTAAATATCAATCATTCTCTGTGCATTAACTAGATTTTATCAGATTGTTTGACCTTTGCTGTCAAGGGAGTAAATGTAATTTTACTTCTCCATAATGAAAACAGCATCAGGAAATATATGCAAGAAGGCTTGTTTAATTTCCTTCTCCCTGCATTCTTTCTCTGGAAACCTATGAACTCTTGTCTCAGTCTTATCAAGCATATTTTGCTTGGTCTTGACTTTAAAATATGAACACATTTGGTTTTACTTCATGATAAAAAAATTAAGTTGGTTTTAAAGGAGGTAAACAAATTTGTATCTTTCACTATTCAGGGAGTGGAGCTAAACTACTGCTTATTCTTATTAGTGTTTACAGATTTATGTGTATATCTGTATGAGCATTTTAGCTTCAACACATTAATATGAACATGAGAAACTAATTGATATAATGGTAAATTTGAATAAGTCATGAATCTGTGTTCTAGAACTAAGTTTCTCTTCCTGCAAAGGAATATATCTGAGAGAACTTGAGAGCAATCTGAGAGAAGATGAGAATATTTGTGAATCTTTATGTCTTGGAGCAATTGAGAGAATCCTAAAATAAAAATATAATTAAAACAAAAGGCGAGAATCCTGGGACAGTTTCGGGCTCTTCAGAGAAGTGGAATGGGAAATCTGGAAGAGGAGATATTTTGTAGTAGACATACAGTTAATACTAAATCTAGCTGGTGATGATGATAAGCAAATGTGTTACCAAGTTCTGATACTCTATGGTCCATCAAGAGTGGGAGCAATGAAAATGATCCACTATGCCTTTCCTCCCAAACACCTTCTTGGAAAGTGGCACTTGCAGTACCAGCCAATTTCCAGGGAAAGCACAATGTCTGTTCACTAAATATCTTGCAGATGTATATTGGGCAACTTTTGGTGTTAGCAGGTAAATGAAAAGTGCAGAGAGAACAATTTAGATGTAGAGAGAACGTTTTGCTCTGAAGTAAAATGAGCATGTTGTAAATATGTTTGACATGGTGATTTAGTATTAGTTGGCAAATATATGGTGCACAGAAAACTTAACAGCTGCTTAATGGACTAATATAATGTATCCAGCAGAGCGTATGACTAAGAAAAACATAGGAAAATGAAAAGTGTAGAATGAACAATTAATATTCTGTCAAATGCATCAAGAGATCAAGTAATCTCAATAAAACAGTAGAAGTTGTAATACTAATTGTGGTGAGTTAGTAGTGAAATTCCCGCATAGCCGCACTCGCCATGCCTCAGTTGGATGGGAAAACCTGGAAACAAACACAAACTGGAAAACTTGTGGTTCAAGATAAAGGCAGGGGGATTTCTTACAAATTAGTGTTGTGGGCAAAAAAGGACTTGTCTTGGGGATAATTAACTGGCTGCCAATTATATTTGATTTGGATAGTAAGAAAACAAAATAATGTTAACCATCTCCTTCTGTTCCCCAATTCAAACAACTTCTGTCCTTTACCCCACACTCCTCTGCATGGCCCAGGTGGCACAAGGGGGATTTAGGAAGGGATATCAGCACACATAGCAGTTCTTCTCCCCTGCTCCTTCCCTCACACTTTTCTACAGTTCCAGCAGGGATCCTCTCCAGAGGCCATTTCCTTCAGCAAATACCCCCCTGCTCTGGGCATGGAGCTCCTCTATGGGCTGCTGTGTAGACATCTGCTCCAATGCCTGGAGCATCTCCTCCTCTTACTTTAGCCTATGCTCAATTCTGTGTAATTGACTTAGTCCATTGTATTCGGATTTAATGATCTGAGAGGTATTTTCCAATGTAATTGATTCTGTGAAATTATCTTCTAGAAAGCTGGAAGGAAATAGGTAGTAGGGAATAGAACTGTTTTCAGTACTATTTGTAGTATTTTTAGTGTACACCTATTTTGTGGGTAAGTCATAGAAGGTGAAGGAAGAGGGTTTTGTGTCAGAGAGGACAGAGCTTTTATTATTGTACATATATTATAAAGTAAGTGGTTTTGGCATTGTTTTGCTCTTAGCTTTAGTTTTACTGATGACAGAAGGATTCATAAATCAAGAGAAGTGTTTCACCTTAAGAAAGTTATGTGGTCTTTTAGACCCTCTTGCATGAGCTGACAAGAGTGAAAACACTGACTTGCAGGCACTCACTACTTTATTCTGGTTGTCACTCGAGACTCTAATGCTCCAGACACTGAACAAAACTTTATGAAATATTGTCATTTTGAGGATCACTCGGCTTCTAAGCTGAACTTTGCAGACAAGTTTTCAGTGTAAAATGGTTGCTCATGTGGCAGCATGTTTCTGAAAAAGCTCTGATTTATAGATTTTGTTTTTACTTTTCTGTAGATACCAAGCCTGGAGGCAACATGTAGATGCTCTGGCTTTGGAAGATGTGGGAAGTATTTATTTTTGTCCTGATATCTCTTACGCCAGTATGGTACAACTTTTATAGACCAGGAACCTGGCAGGAATATCCCCGTGCGTGCTGAATTTTACAGGACTCATTCTTGCTTCTTTGTGTCAATACACTAAAAGGTTGCAACATTGTGTGATCTCAGCCAGCTTTCCTGAGCCTTGCCGCTCTACAGCCCTGTGTGTTCTCTCCACATCTGTGCAGTTGAATGGCTCCATGGGAATAGAGAATGAGAAGAATTACATAGTAGTAAAGACAGAAAAAGCTTTAACAAGAGCTTCAGAGAGAGTGTTTAGTTGTATGTCATTTGTTGTAGTTTAATTCGTGATGGGGTAATCACATTTGTAGTTCTAGATGAGTACCTTTTAAGCTTTTGTATGATAACATGGAATTATATGTATTTAATAGGTGTTACAAAACCTCCCAGCATTTCTTGGATGTTTTTTGAGATTCTAAATGTTGGAATGAGTCTATTTCTTGTGTCTGGCTATAATTTATAAATTAATTCAAGAAAGGGCATAGAAGTCTTTACTTACTTCTCTGGACTAAAGGTTCCTCAGGACTTGAGACTCTTGGTCCTTCTATGCAGATTAAAATCCTGGACAGTTTATGGTCCATGAAAAGTGATCCACATCTCCAGAATCTGCTGTGGAGATAGATATGTCTGACAGAGAAAACACTGTTTTCCTCATAATGCTGCAGAAGTAGTTAGTGTAGACTCTAATTTTTGAAATGTGAATATAGCAGAGGGCAGTGTTTTACCAAGAGAGTATTTGTGGCTGTGGCTTTGTCATTCCTGTTTTCATGATTAATTTAGACCTAATGGTTTTTTCCCCACAGAGGTAGAATATCTTCAGTAAATTGAGTCTTTGTTGTTTGTCTCTGCCTAGTCGATGGTACGTGATATGTATTCCTTAGCCAACGTAAATTTGGTAACTCCAAGGGCCAAGCAGTAAACTAATAATAAATCGGTGCAATGTGTTCTCTGATGTACACTGAGAAGAGATTACTGAATGTGAAAGATCACTGTACCAATTTCCCCTCCCGTTGGCCCACAAGTTCTGTGCTGATTATATAGCCACTTTTGTCTGTGCTATGGTACAACCAAACACAAACCCAAATAAATTCAGGAGGACAAGCATATTGGTAAGCTAGAGCTTAGTAATTCAGTTGAGAGCCAGAAACAGAAAGGATAACAGATTTATGGTGAGCATACTTATGATACTCTAATTTTACTGACTCTAGAGTCAAAACGAGGCACAGAAATACTCTGTGATTCAGTGAGAAAGGTGTGTCTGCGTAGGAAATAAAGAAGTGCGTTGCAAAAAGATTGGCAAAAAGAAGCTAATGAGTTACAGCTGTATCTAAAAGAAAACCTTTCAGGTTTTGAAAATCAGCTAGTGATGGATGGATGGAGCAATTGACATAGTGGTGGTGCCAAGTGAAACACATTTGTTACCAACAGGGAATAAAATATATGCTACTGAAACTCTTTAGCGCAGCTTGGAACTTAATATAAATAAAGTATATTTTAGAATTATGCCAACAGTCATTCCCAAGAAACAATTTCACTCTCTTTGATTCTTTTTTGCCCCCTCCCTTCTGCATCAATTTGTGCATACATACATTTTTGTATTATGTTGTAATAAAGAGTTATGGTTAGATTTACTACCTCTTACCCATCCTCTACCAGGCTGAGGAGGCACTGTATCCAGGGATGTGGCAGACATACAGGCTCTCGCAAAGTGTTTAAAAGTCAAGATCCAGTTTGTTGTGGATAAATATTAGCAGGTTTTTTTTTTTTTTTTAGTGTAGAGGTGCCTAGAAGCTCTGGTCATAGGCTGGCAGAACTCTTGTCAGTCGTTGTATGAACATGTCTCCTAGAGAGCTCACAATATAAACTTCCATCTGGCTGTATTCTTTTCATTAGACTTCTCTTTATTATATTTTGCAGAATTCTTCTCCCCCCTGCCCCTCCCAGTCAGAATAGGATTAAAAGAGAATAAATAATCTAGTGCTGTCAGATATTACATTTCATCACTGTTTCACCTAAATGTGAATTTCACTCCTGGTTGGTGCACTGTGATTTGAAAAGATGGATATAGCAGGCCTAAATCAATTAAGTAATGTGCTCAGTCTCCAGGATTTTGGAGGGGGAGAAATAGTAGACAGAAAGGAAAAGAAAATTTTTGTTTCCCTCCTGTACTACTTGATTGCTCTTTTTATAGAGAAAATATATACGTAATTGAAGGAGTAAAATAACTGAAATCTGACTTCAACTCTTTAATAATATATTGAATTTTTAAAATGCTGTGAGACATTCAGGTTGTGTCCAGTACTTGTAGTGAAAATGTAAAAATCAGGATGAGAACCAGAGCAGTGATTATGGCAGTTTCAGAAGCTTTTAAAACTCTTATTCCATGGTTGGACTCTGTGTGCCCAGCAGCTTGAGATTGCTCTCTGTTGGTAAACATGTGTTGAATTTGAATGGATTGATAAAGCTCATTATAATTACTGCTCTGCCATCCAGCAAGTAAAGTTTCATGTGGAGTGCTGTCAAAACTGTCTACTAAAGGCTGTTAAAATGGTACCAATATATTTTCTCCAACAAATCCCTTAGCATTATGAATGAGTCTAATGCTCAGCAGACATTTAAAGTAAATCTCTAATCTAGATAGATTGAAACCTTTGAAGAGATAACTGAGCCTATTCTACAATAAATCTTTATATTACTTAGGCTTTACTTTTAATTTCAAGAGGCTGATTAGTGCTTTGGATTGCTCATTTACGTCTGTGAAAGTACTACATAGGATATTGACTACATAGGATATTGATTGCTGTAATAATACTGATGATCTCATTTTTTCTAGAATTTACTTCAGCAAGCAAATATAAAGTGATGTCCTTTTTAAACAAAGGAACATGTCAGATGAACATGTGAATGTAGAACTGGATATTGTGTTGGTTCTAGATTGTGGGAATGCTGCAGGCGTAACACATGCAGCATATTTGAGCTGTCTAATGGAAGTGAGCGTGAAGGAATTACAAAATTAGAAGTGAGATCTCAGTTCTTGGAGGAGATACAGAGAATGATGCTGAGTGCCAATAGTGTGATTAAACAAATAGTTTTTCTTAAGGTTTGTATGAACTTATGGAGCTGTGAGAATTTGTATTGATGTGACTGAGAGCACTTTTGTGAGGTCTGAAGTATCTAAGAACTTGAAGAGTTTTGATTTGAGATGCTACTTCTATTATTCTAAAAGTAAAAATGTAAAGGAAGGGAGGGTGCTTTTAGCCAGATGGCAGCTTAGATGGTGGCAAACTCTTAATTGTGTCTGCATATCAGCAGTTCTTGGAACAGTTTGTACCTAAAACTTAGTGGGAGTTGGGAAGGAAGCATGTGTTACAGGGGAGAGTAACAGACTTATAGCCATATTCTGCCAGTGTTTGTCCTTCATGGTAATAGTTAAATGTATCTGCTGCCATATTGATAGAACTGAGCTGATCCACAAAAGGAGCCATAAATGCTCCACCAAGAAGAGTTAGAGGGGAAAGAGGAATAAAATGTCATATCAATGTTTTATGAAAAATGAGGACTGGCTGATGGTGCTAGTGAAAGTAGAGCAAGATGTGTTTTCTACTACCTCCAGTCCTTCTGTTGCGGCCTGAGGAGAAAAATTTAGCAGCTTTTAAGACTTTGGAACAGGGAGTAGGAACTCAATCCACCAAAACTAAGAAACCAGGTGACTGAAAAATAGTACTGAGTAATGATTCATAGCAGTTGAAAACAATTCTGACATTCTTTTCCACTCTGAAGCCAGTTTTTATGGAGTTTTAATCCAATATGTGGGCTAATTCATATAGACAAGTTTGGAACTACAGATGCAAAAAAGAAGTAGAAAATGTCAGGAGTTTAAACTTTTCTAAAGGCTGACAAGAGAGAGAAGAGAGAGCAGTTGATAAGGGCAGCAATCTTAAAGAGGGACCTCTTAAGCAAAGATTGTGTGAAGATAGTCCAGAGATAAAAAGCTGATTTTTAGGAAAGAAAAAAGGTCATATAATGAATAAATCTTTCTAAAAGGAAAGAAATGGCTATTGTTACCTGCATGTAAGAGCAAGTAAACATCTGCACTTAAATATTTTCATTTTCAGTTTCAGTGATTATGCATAAAGACTCTACAATTGTATTAGCATTTTACAGATTCAGGTTTCTAAATGTCACTTTCTTTTCCAAAGAACTTTTTTGTTATTAATTGCTTTTAGTTAGAAGACTGTAAGATGTATCTCCTGACATTACCTGTAAGTACCACTCAAGATTAAATAAAACTAAAAAAGAAAATGGATAAACTGTTTTTTGTAGTATGTAGCACTATCAACCTTTGTCCCAACCAGGTCTGTCTTAACTGAGTGGTCAGTTAACCTTTGGTTTTGTAGACTGCTTAGCACTTTTCTGTGAGAATTTAATAACTGGCCTCATAGGAAACGAAATACCGGATTCTTGGACTGAATGCAGTATTTCATGATTTCATGTTCTCACTTTTGCAGTGTATGGATTACCCATTAAACTCTCCAGGTAACCCTTTTTAAATTAAGTTGTGCAATTGCTAATTCAGTTATCTCCATGGATACATGCAGAAGGGTGTTACTGGTGGCCTCGCTAGCTTAAAAAAAGAAAAGGTGGAAAAAACAATAAATCTGACTGTTAGGTAAGTGAATAGCAGGTGCCCAGTCATAGTAATTTCTCCAGCAGTTCCAGAGATTTTCTGCCTAGTACTTCTGGAATTCTAGAAGCTTTTGGCCCCCCCCCCCCCTGTCTCTTTTAC
>VZRN01005370.1:60809-153437 GCA_013397935.1 Dasyornis broadbenti
CCCCCTTTTTTGTTTTTTTTCCCGTTCTCTGAGGGTATATTCCTTCTAATGACCTGGTAAAAAATTAAAGGTATTTTGGAGGTATTTGCATATCGTCATTAAGTTGCCTGTGGGATTCTTGTTATGCTTGCTGACAATGGTTACATTGTTCCGTAAGTGGCAGAAATCCTGACCTTATTCTAGGCAAAGAAACCATTTAATATGCTGTCATCCTGTGCCCCAGTGTTCCCTGCAGGCTGACAGGTGCTCTGCTCACCCTCCTTGCAGATGTGAAGTACAGCCTCTCATGCAAATTTAGTGCCCAAAGGTTTCAGATTAGGAGCTGAGTGTTCTCTGTTCACCAACACATTACATAACTTCTACAGTTAATTGCTGTTATCTGTGATGCTAACTTTTGGTGACTGGGGAAAAACCACTACTTTACTAGGATATTTGGGTATTTATCACTTTGTTTGCCATCCCTTTGCAGATTAGAGAAGTTATGAAGGGGAATAGGGCGATTTTGCCAGCAAACTGTCACATAATGGTAATGTTAGCAATATCCTGTCAAGAAGTCACTGACTGCTTTCTTGTGTTGTGAACTTGTGAGCAACAATATATATAAACTTTGCTTGTACCAAAAGGTTGGTAATTAATAATGCTGAATTGCTCAGTTTTTGGCATGGCAAACATTTTGGGCTGACAGAACAGATTGCTAATGCCTTCAAAACAATAAGAGACAATTTTCTCACTCAAGAACAACTTGAGAAAGCGTGCTTAATTTTCTAACAATTACAGCTTGTTAATTATCTCTTCTTCTGAAACATATTCCTTGGAATTCAAGTTTTTACAAGCAATACTGGGATGCTACAGGCAAAACTCACTAGCTGGAACCAGAAGTTCAGTATAACAGAGAGTAAATGACAGTCACCTTTGCTTTGCAGGTGGAATGTATTTTAATTATCTATACCTTTAATCCAGAAAAGTTTAATTTGAATTCCTAAAATACAAAGAGAAATGTTTCCATATAATTCCCAGTTAGAGCAAAGAGGATTAGAAGTTGAAAAGATATCTGATATCTACAGGTAATAAAGCTAAATGTTTGGGGCCTGAGGATTTTTTGATTGAGCAATTACTCATTTGGCCTACCCTGAGAAAACCATTAATCATAATGACCATTTTACAGTGTCCCCTTTCCTTTGTGGGCTGGCCTGCAGAGGTCATCACCTCATCATTCAGGTCAGTGGAAAGGTCACGTCTCCTCTTGCTTCACTACTGGCCCAGAGTGCAAGTTGACACTATTAACAAATGACCACTCTTCTCCTAATTATAGGAAATGTGGCTGGATTGTGCCAATGGACAGGGTTCAGACTTCTGGGAACATACAGACAGTGTGCAGGAGCTGTGGTTAAAAGCTAAAACAACTATGTAAGCTGAAGGAGTTTCACTCTCTCCTGAGCAAACCTAGAGTTTCTTTAATTATTCTTAAATATTCTTTGGCAGTTAATTAATGTTTGGTATAAATATGGTACGGAGGGAAAATACCCATAATTCAAGTTGCTCAGTTTCAGGTTATAGTTTGTTTTGAGACTCTGACCCCTCGAAGATTTAAATATAATTACTTAAAAACTTTGCTAAATCATGCCATTAACAACACTTGTTTTTTCACATTTATACTATCTGTGTAATCAAATGTGGTGTATTCATCTTAATATCTTAATGACACTGATTTCAATAATATATCTTTAAAGAGGATATTAATCACACAATATTGTTGAGCATAGAAAGAGTAAATAATATAAGCATGATTCAAAAGAAAAAATCTAAATACTGCTTGTTCATGCACTTGGATCTGAGATGCATAAGTTCACATTGGTTTTGTTTAAGCTTCTGACTGGCAGAAACATATGGTGGGAGGAAAAAGAAGATAAAGATTTTGGGTCATCTTCACGAGGTTGATTAGATGATCTGTAATCCCTAATTCCCTGTATCATGTGTGCACCTATCATCATGTTTTAGGAATGTGGCTTTCCAACAAATATTCATAGTTTGTCAGGTCAAATCCTGAGCAAAGTACAGTGGGAGCTTGTGAGAGCAGTGTTACAGAATGTGTTGTAAAACTGTATCTTACCGCCTTGTGTGAAGTGTGCCAAGGTGGCCATGTAGGGTTAGCGGGAATTGGTGAACAGGTGGGTGAGAGTGTTGTCAGTGTGGGTGGGAGCACAAATCCTGTCACTGATTGCCAGGCTCACAGTCACATGGGCAGCCCCAGACAGGACTTGCTTAGGACCTGAAGTGAGAGCTGGCTGTGTGCTCCCAGTGCTGGTGCACCGTATGCTGCTGGTTCTGATCCTGCAACTCCCCTATTGTGTGCAGTTTTACTTTTACTTGGCTTGTCCTTTTATTCCCTTTGCAGCAGTTGGCTGATAGTTAAGACTGAATTGCAGTTTAACTTATTATACTCTTCGGGGAGCTAATACAGTATCCTGTCACCTGTAAATTGCCTCAGTGTGATGCAGGTTGTCATTTCAATTGGGAATTTTCCTATCTGAAAGGAGCTGTGTGGATTAAGATTTTTTTCATTACCTTGAGAAATTTATAAAGCCTTTTTATCTGTAGTCTACTTGCCAGGCTCTTCAGAGGAAATACATTTGCAGGAAAATAGGCTGCAGACAATATGTGATATCAGGTGCTTTGGCAAATCTATTTTTATGCTTCAGGGTGTATCTGTGTGTATGTATATTTGTGTGTCTGTGTGTGTTTATGTGCCTGTGAATCAGTCAGCATTATTATAATCTTTTAATAACCCTGCAAGCTTGCTTTTGAATTATAATCTACATCTTATTTCTGATATTTAAAGATACTCTTATAATTCAGTGAGTTTACTGGCTGGCCTGGCTAGCACACATCTGTTTGTGGCTCTGACAAGACCAAATCAGTACTATTTTTACTTCTGTGAAGCCAACAGAAGGACAGTGTAAGGAGAATAAGTGGTTTTTTTGTAGACTTAATCATGCAAGCTTTATGCACATAGGTTAGACCCAGACTCCCATGCAATAGCTAATGATTTTTAATCTGTGCTTTACAGAAAAGCTAATGATTTTGCACAATTAATATGCAAGTTTTTCCCACTGTATCTGCCTCAATATTTAGAGAAGCTTGGGAGTTATGCTTAAATCGGTCAGAATACCCATGAATACTGCTTTTTAAAATTTTTTTTAATTGAAGAAAACTGCTGTGATTTAGGGCAGTCATTAACATTCACAGGATGCTATAAATGTAAAGAATATTTAAAGAATCAAGAGGACTGAGCCTACAGTTCTCTTCACAGACTAATTCATTGCTTTGTGGTTAATGCCTAACTGAAAACTTTTCCTCTGAGCAATCCCAGAAGTTCCTTTTGCAGGTGTGTGTCTCAGTGAAAACTCCAAATCTTAAACCCAAGTTGCTGCTATTTTAGTGTTTTCCATAAGAAGCAGTTCTGGTAGTGCTTTTCCATCCCCAGCATATCCAAATTCAATGACTGCTTTCTTCTTCTCTGCATTATGTATCGTATTGAAGAAATGTGTATAACAAGTAAATTTTACTTAGGTGCTTGAGTTGTTCCCTGCATGTGGAAAGTCTGTGGGTTTGGGTTTTGGTTTTTTTTTTGGGGGGGTGGGGATTTATTTTGTGATCTTTGGTTTTATTGCTCTCACGTCTGCTGCTGTCTGCTGCATACAGCTTCTCCTCTGCTGCTGTTTTTCTTGTAGATCGTTCTTTGGGGCTGCCTGGCCACATTCACTGTCAGTCAGCATAGAACACTTGCAAAGACCCTATGTTTGGTAAACCTGTAATTCTGCCATTGAAGGTGTGGTTTTCTGTGTTCACAAAAGTGTTTTTACTTCTGTACTCTTCTGGACTCAAAATCAGACTTCTAGTCCTCTGTTTTTACCTTTGTTCGGGAACTGCGTAAGTTATAGTGCAGCCAGAACACTTTGCACAAGGCTTAGATTATATCTAGGCTTCACAAAATATGATCAAGCTAGCTAAAAATCTGGCAATGTGAGTAGAGTGGTCTGTGCTGTGCCTCTATGAAGCTTCAGTCATTAATAGATAAATAAATATACCCTCAACATTTAGACCTTCACTACTAGTGCAAAGCTACTTGTGTTTCCCACTATTCTCTTCTGGCTTTCCTTCTTCTCCATCCTTCTCCAGTAAACAGAGTCATCCTACACAGTCCAGCTGCCATGTTTCTTTTACTGCAGAAACCAGGAGAGCAGGGTTGTCACTTCAGACTTGTTAAATATTAGTTACTTTCAGTTTCTGCATTTTTCAAGCTGTTTCTCTGCTCCCCAGGTCAACTTGTCCCTAGCCTTTAAAGGTAGGTAGTCTTTTGGTTCTGCATATTTAATGAAAACCATCTGCTAATACTTACTGTCTGACCCTATGTCCTCCAAGTGCTCAGAGCTTCTGAATGTACCTCAATTCTGCTTAAATACCTTCTATAGTGGCACTCATATACTGCAAAGACATTGTAAATCCCATTCTGTTCCAGGAACAGATTTTAAAGATCTGTGCATTCTTATTATGTGTATGGTGAGCCAGCTAGCAAGTCAAGCAATGCCCTCTTTCATTATAATGCAACCAAGTACATGTGCAATTAAGTCCACAATTAGAAAGAGCAAAGTTCCTAGATATGCCTGCATTTCATGGAAGTGAGGCCATTTGTTAAAACTGAGATCTTTGAGATCAGAATGCAATTAAAAAGGTTGAGTTTTTAAAATGTGGATTCGTAATTGGATACACAGTCTTCCACTCCTGGGTCACCAGTTCAGATCTATCCCAGGTCAGTAGTCACTGAATCCTGGTACCATCTAACAGCTGGTGGTTTATGTGAAATGAGTAGCCTGTCTTACTTCAGTTTGTACTGAACAGGTGTCCACATTGCAGAAAAGTTACTACAATTGTTAGCTTAGCTATCAAGTCTTTGTATGGGAGCAAAAATCTGTGGTGTTGTAGAATTAAACTGCTCTGCAGCCCTTAAAAATTATTTCTCCAAACTGGCAAGGAAATTTATTAGTGGGCAAAATGATACAGTTTATAATTCTCATATTCTTTTCTTAAACTATAAATAAGGGGAGCTAGAACACTTATTGTGGTTACCAATATGTCTCTGTCAGAAACTGTACTTCTGCAAAAAAAGAACAGCCTCATTTAAGAATCTAAAGATTAGAAAGCACCTATTACCAATAAAAAGATTTTTTATGCTCTACAACATAACTATTAAAACTTAAAAAAAACAATGAATTAAAAGTCAAGGGGTTTCCTTGAAATGGTCTCCTGGTCTGTGTTGTACTTCTCATCTGATATTGTCTGCCAGAACCTTTTTCCCAATTCCAGTCTTCTATTACAACAAAGCTGCAGTGACATTTGAGCTTCCTGATAAGCAAGTATAGAACATTAAAACATGACATTTTCAACAGATACACATCCTACCTATAAGTGAGAGAATCTCTGACAGGTGAAAATCTTTAAAAAATTACAAATTAATATAGTCACAGAGCTGGATCATTTAGTAATTTTGTCTTGGTAACCCTTATCCCTCAACTTAGGAACGCATGGCCACATGGCCTGTTAATGTTTTTAGAAGCGTCTTTTCCAGTAAAGCCCCCATGACAGTTAGAAGCCTCTTCTCTCTCTTCCCCTATCACTTTGTTCTGTTGCAACAGACATGAGATCCAACGCTCGAGGGAGAGCACGTGAAGCTGCTGGAAGGGTTGGCAGGACCTGTGCACGCCCCGGGAGCGTGCCCTGGCTGAGTGAGGCAATGTGCTGCTTGAGCCAAGGCCATTGCAGGGTGCCAACAAACATCACCCAACTCTGCCCTACCTCGAACACATACTGTGGTGAGTCACACACCAGGGTGGTGTGCTGGGAAAAAGGAAAAATGTCAGGAGGGCATGCAGTGAAAGGTGGCCTCACAAGGGCACAATGTTACTCGGTTTTTCTTCAGCCTAACAGGTGGCTTGTCAACATAACTGTAATTTTATATAGAGGTATTCAGAAGCTTTAGAGACATAGACTATGGCATTTCAGTTATGTCTATGCCTTTGATACTGGCGCTTCAGTGCTGGGAATGGTATGGCACTATTTAAACTCGGTGTATGTCAGTGTTGGCTACATGGTTGTGTGCCTGGTGCCAGCTCAATACTTACTTGTGTCAATGACTGCTCATGTTGTGCATGTAAAAGGCAGCTGGAGTAGTAAAGCTTGGCTTTCGCAGATTTGTTGATAATATGGATGAGCACCATGTTACAAACATCACAGTAACAAAAGCCTCTTGTTAATGCATGACGTTCCATCAGCTGAACAGAGGAGTTTAATAAATGGAGAGATAATCACACATGGTTTAAAGTATCACCTTTGTTAATGGTTCTGGTCCATGCTGACTCTGAGTGTGTATTCTATTTTTGTTGTCTCTCAAGAGGATCGATATTACATTATTACATTCTCTGAAAGTTTAGGAAGAAACGAGAACACGTTTTTTGATTTGAAGAGTGTCTTAGGGAGTGTTTTAAACCCCTGGATTATAACAAGCTAACTTGAAACCTGAAAGATTTTTTCAAATTTGTAAATAGTATTCTCATCTTTTAATTTTATATTCTGACGTATGATTTCTTTCTCATCTCATTTTGATTGAGTAGCTCTACTAACTTTCCTAACTTGTATCAGAATGAACGAAGGGAGAACATGATCACAAATAATCACTTTTTCTACTGCCACATTTTCATTCCTGTGATATAGCACTAAGGGCCCTTAATGTGTTTCAAGTCTGATTACATCTCTGTAAAAGCATTTGATTAGCAGTGAGCTTGATGTTGTTTCCTTTATGGTGAATAGAGGTTTTTTGCTGGTGATCTCAGAGGCACTTGATGCAGGCTATGCTGCTGTGCCTTTTTTTTGAAGAATAAACTCTGAGATTTATATTCATTACACTCTGCCCATCAGCCTGAAATAAAATCATGTTCATCTCTGATTTCTGCCAGTAGGTGTAAAAGGAAGGGAAACAAGCTCTAAAAACTGCTCATCAGGATTTCTATGGCAAAAACAGTTACTTGTCTGTTTTAGCATGAAAATTTTCATTTAAATCTGAACTGTGAATTTCCTTGTTTAGTTGAAGGTCCCCCGATAACATTAATTTAACTTTAATGTTTATCTGTTTTATTGTTATTGTAGCCTTAAAATCACACTGCAGAAAAGATAGCCTTCTACAGTAAGATCTAACTGTAATTACATTAGATTGCTAATTTGTGGTCACTGAAGTAGTAAGTAATCAATTGTAATGCATAGTTTTTGCTCTCAAATTTTGCTTAGAGGGTTGCTGATGGTTTTCTGTGTCCTCTGGAGTTGCTTCTCCTTTTTCACTTGCAGCTGCTTTGGTTGATGCCTTGGAAGCTGTAAGGAAAAGAAAGAGGAGTGATTGCTTAGATCTTCCCTAGTGTTGCTTGCAGCACTAAGAGCAGGGAAGTGACATGAGAAACACCACCACTTTGAAATGGAATAAAACCCAAACACCTACTTGTTAGCAAGTTTAGAGCTTCAGAGAGGAAAAAACTGGGCTTCCTTTGGATATACCAAAACAGATGCGAGGGGAAAAGAGCAGTGTGAGAATACATGAATATAGACAGAAAAGTCAATCTCCTCACTAATTAGGGACATCATGATGTTTCTTCCTGTCTGTTTAAAGCACCCTATTAAGGAACAGGAATGCCAAGAGGGACTATGAATGAGCACTTTAAGCCTGTGTAGAGGAGCAATACTCAGTACTCTCTTCTTACTCTCTTTGTTACACAGCTGCCCTGCAGTGTGAAGAAGAGCATTTGCTGAAGCAAATGCAATTGCTGAAGCAAATGCAATTGCTGAAGCAAATGCAATTGCTGAAGTTGCACCCCTGACAGTGGGTATTCTCCTCCCACTGTGTGGAGTGGCCTTAGTGCCCAAAGACAAGAATCAAAACTGTTGAGCAGCAGACGGGATAAAAGACAGATACTCATTTTGACCCTTATGATACATGCCAGGGTGGTGACAAGTTCTAGGTAACCAATTTTCTTTCATCTCCGTGTGTTGGACACTTTGTCTAGTGTTTGCTGTACAGTGCGTAGGATTGCTCATTGCTATTCCAGTCAGACTTTTTTTTTTTGTCCAAACTCTAGGCCTATCTTTTCCTACCATAGTCACTGGATTCTGGGCTTTCAAGTCGGCAGAGATCAATGTTAATTTAGGAGGTTAAACAATATGCCAGATAACTAATTTGGGTGTTACAGGAACAGAATCATAATTTCATAATTTGGTTCATATAATAGCAGCCCTTTAAATGGAATAGATATGCTTTTCATAGGTGGTCACACCTGGAGTTACCGATGATGTGAAGGAATAAAAAAGCTGGAGAAGTACCAGTGTTTCAGGCGAGAGTGTGAAATGAATGATCTATTGTAGCTTTTGTTCACTGACAGATCAAACTGTTACTTTCCTCCATAAAAGCGAAAATTGTGCCTGGGTGTTTGCCTTGTGCTGGCCTGAGGTATAATATTTGAAGGCCACTTCAGCTTTAGTGAAAGAAAAAATGCCATAATGAAGAGCTGTGAACTTGGAGATCAAACTTCCTGAATTGCTGACATTCTGGTACAGCAGCTTCTAGAGTGAAAGATACTGGTCAGATACTAAGAACAGACAGAGGATTACAGATTCATGATTTATCTGGGAATTGACAAAAGATTGACTCCTTTCAACAACTGCAGTGTGTGGCACTAACACAGGAAATAACTTACTATTATTAGAGCAATCAGGAAAGTTGGAAAAAGAAAAAAGTGCAGTCTGTAAGATCAACCATCACAGTTCTTCAGAATTTCAGTGGTTGCCTAAGGTTGGGATGTAATAGGCTTGTTTTCAGACCTAGCCTTTTCATTACATTGTTCACCTAAAAAGGCAAACATGATTAAAGGAGGCATTTTATGTATTTTATTGATAGTTTATGGTTGGTTTTTTTTGTTGTAAAGACAAGCAGCGATATGGGCAGGTCTTTGTTGTCTGTTTAAAGTGATGCAGAGAGTTACCTACCTAATCTCAGACCCTTTGGAAAAACCTGTAGGGACTGTTTATCTCATGTGCTGGATTTCAGAAGATGCCTTCAGAAAGAATGGCTCGGTATTCTTATAAACTCCACCTGAACATGAGGAAGAACTTCTTTACTGTGCAGGTGACTGAGCACTGGAACAGATTGACCAGAGAGGGTGTGGGGTCTCCCTCACTGGAGATACTCAAGAACTGTCTCAACACAATTCTGTGCCATGTGCTCTAGGATGACCCTGCTTGAGCAGGGAGTTTGGACCATATGAGCCACGGCGGCCCCTTCCAACCTGGCCAGTTCTGGTATTCTGTAAAGCCTTTTATTCAGTCAAAACCAGCTCCCCGTATGCACCAAATCTCTCATGTGAAGGATTATCACAGGAAGAGCTTGATTCCTAGGATAGTTAAATAATAAACAGCAAGCTAAGGATTAACTGCATTCCCACTGGATTTCTGCCCAACAGACATTCATAAGGACTCGTGTAACTCTTTGGTAATGGTTAAAAGGATAGTAACACCTAATATATGTGGGTGTCATCCAGCCCCTCCACATCCAATCTTCCTTTCATCTTATGCATCTTCTTAGTGAAGGTAGGAAAGGGGGTTGGTTGACACTTATTTGTCTATTTTATGTATTGGGGACATAGTCACCTTTTTTGTGAATTCAGCATTTCATATAGACTGTCTTAGTACTGTACCTCAATCTGTATTAGTCGCATGGACTGTTCTCAGTTGGGATCATTAGAGGATTACACTGACATAAATCTACTGTAGCAAGTGTTTCATGCATAATCACTGGTAGCAAGTACATCCTGTACAACTGTTGAAATAAAAATAGGTCTTATTGTCATAATCCATTCAGCAGAAAAGGATACTATTAAGTTTTTTTCATTTTAGAGTTTTTAAAGAAGGCAAAAGCTTACATTAAAAACTTTGAAAATTATTTCATGTTGTTTTAAAGGTAAAGGAAATACTAGGGAAATGTGTGTTTTCTTTATCGGAGTGAAAACAATGGCTCATAATTCCTTGTGCAATTGGTTAATGCACACTACCATATATTGAATATTATTTGGGTGAAAAGTGACAGTGTGGAGGGACAGAAGACAGGATGATTGTCATCACAGCTCTCAGCATCTGATGGATTTTGATTTTAATGCATTGTCTACAAATCCATGTGTTTTATTGAGAATGGGGAGAACATGGGTGGGTTGCTAGCTTTCATTTCACCCCAGAAGGCCATTGAAATTTAATTTATTTTTTCATATTGGTGATCTAACTAACAAAATTTTCAGTCTGTGTGACTATATAGTTTTGACAGACTTCTTGGTCTTCCTTGTATCTGAAAAGCTAGGAATTTTTGATGTTGGATTTATAAATGCTGGCCTTTGACAAAGAGGATTTTGTAAACAAAGCTGTACTTAAATCCCTGCGGCAAACATGAATGAATGCTTGAAGTGGGGGTTTGACTGGAAGGTCATGTAGACATTTTTTGACTGCTGAACTGCATCAAGTAATCTGTGTAGGTTTTTGAAAGATATCATCTGTACTGTTCTTTCATCTGATAATCATATTAATAGTAATAATATTACTAGAAATAATTCAAAAACAGAGCCTGGAAATATTTTGAAAAAAGAAATATTAGGACTACAAATAATTATGATAGCTTCTTTAACATGTTTCTCACTGTGTCTGCAGTGTAGTGTGTATCAATTCTTGCTTTAAGAGCTGTGTTCATCTGATATTCTGGTAATGTCATGTCAGACTTCTCTCACTCAAACAGTTCTTCCTTGTCTGCCAGGGCTCAGATAAAAAGGTATATAACTGAAATTTCATACACTTCATTTTGTCTTTTACTTGTTTACAGTATGGAGTCTGCAGTTTACAGTTACAGCGATACTGTGCAAAATCCTGTCATGTATTTTATAGGCCACCTTTGTGCAACTGTATGATCTGATTACTGGTGTGGCATTGCTAGCAAGATGCTGTTTCAGAAAACTGAGTTGAACCAATGCTTATATCTAAAGCTATCTGTGATGCTGTAATACTTCACATTAGAATATTAATGTGATAAAAAGTACAACTTCAAGGTGCTTGGAGATAGATTGCAGATGCATGAAGATGCCTAGCTCCATTGTTCCTCAATTGCTTGATCTTTAAATACTTAGAGGTCAGAGGAAATGAAGATATGTTTTAGTCTTGTCCATGTTTGAGTCCTGGGAAGCCCACTTCAAAAGCTGGGTCTTAAAAGATCTTTGCTTTTATCTGGAACACACAAACCCCTTTAGAAACTATCTTTTTGTTTCACTTGACACCTACACATTAGCTTAGCCAGTGTCCTAAACGGAGATGTTTAAATGTTTCCTTTTATGTGTTTCTAATTGGATTTTTTTTCAGAAGGGTCAAATTAGCCCTTGCATACTCTGATCTATGACAGTGACAACTGACAGGACTGACCCAGTTCTGCCTCTTCAGGCAGACAGTCGGAAAAACATCTTTTAAAATGTAACCCTTATAAAATTTTTTACTCTGAAAGTGCATCCACTACACATATTTGTGTTTGCTTTCCCGTGGACTGTTTTATTACCTTAAAGATAAGGAATTTTGTCCATTTGGTGAGATCATGTAAATATAGTGTCTTTTTAATTTGTGGCGGTGAATATGGGTGTGTCTATGTATGAGAGAAACAAACACAGAATAGAAGGGATGAGTAGTGAATAGCTCCCTGAAATTTGTAAATATTTCTTTGGACCTTATATAGAAGAATACTTTGACTTTTTTCCTATTTTATCTATTTTCCTACTATACTACCATTCTAAATAGAATTGCTTCAGAGTATTATGAATGCATTCAAAAGTAATAGCATGCTGTAAAACATTAGACTACTGTATCTCAGTTGAACAGATCTGGAGTGGAGTTCCTCTGGGTATGGCAAGGGAGAACTAAGAGTAGAACCTTAATCTGGAATTACTGTGTATATAGTATTTTTGTACCTCAGCATTAGTTTGAAAATACGTTAATGAAACTAGAGTAACAGCATAAAATAGCTGGTTCAAAAAGAGCAGGCAGGGTCAAGGGAATGCTTTGTTTAGACATATTCTGTTAGTCCATACAGTGTTATTCATGTAGGATCAAACTTTGCTACCAAATGGTGCTTCATTTTTCTCTGTAGCAAGGCCACTTCATTTATGAGTTACAGCTGTTGAAGCCAGCTCTTATAATAACCAAATTTGGTGTGGTGGTAGGATGTTTAAAATTGATACTTAAGCCTGAATAAACTTTCTGGAGTTCTAAATTTTTACTGGATTATAACCTGTTGTTTTATAGCATGAAAAGTAATTTATGATGGTTAAAATGAGTGATAAATGGGAGTTTGGAATGTGCTGCTCCTGGTAGGCTAAGGGTTAGCTGTGGAGGTCAGACAAGCTGTACAAGCAATCTTGCCTTTTCTTTAGAATGCCTCAGTGCTTCTAGTTTGAAACAAACCAAAAAATCAAACAGATCAGTTGTCTCAGAACAATTTAAGAGATTGCTTCAAGGGTCTTTTATTTTTTCCTAGTGTAAATTTTAATTTTACAACTATTACTGCCTTTGTTGTGCATTTCCCAGCCTGTTGTCTGTGATGGCATCATCAAAACAAATTATGGTCTTAGGTTTTATTAAATGCCATCAAAGTTTCTGTTTGAGAATTGTATGAAAAAAAGGCTGTAAAATCAAGTTCATCCTGTGTGCTGCCTTTTTTAGGTGGGGTGGTTCTCTACATACGAGCTGTCCAATCTTGTTTAAATTGATATAAGTTCTACTAGACTTTTTCCATTTTCATTGGAAATGAAGGTCCATTCTGTGGCTTTTTCCTTGTTTATCTGTATCCAATAGCCTTTGTGGGTTAAGTCCTTAATGATAGGTTTTAGAGAAGCACCACAGACAGACAAACTGGAGCAGTTCCTTGTATTGACAGAGGATGACTGGATTAGCTTGCAGTGGAGAATGGGTAGCCAGCCCTGCATCCTGCCTTTTCATGATGGAACTCATGATTGAGTAGCTGGTGCAGGCTACGTGCTCTTGGAAGTGAAGGTCTTTACCTTGCTGAGTATCACACCCAGATCTACCATCACCAAACTGCTGAGAGATTATTTCAAGCCTGTTCTCATTTTGCTCTAGCGGAAGTGGCAGTCAATTTTCAGTCCGTAATGACGCATGTTGATTATTCTTCAAATATAAGTATTTCTGCTTCCACAAAAACCTTGATGGATGCTGCATTTTTCTAGGTGACTTTTGATTTTTTGTAGGCCAGATGGGCATAAATACTTCAGCACCATCATTGTCAGTGCATAGATTCTGCAGAAAGAAGCTGTTGATAAATACCTAGATAAATATATTTGTACTTATTAGTTCGTTAAAATAATATTTCAGGTGATGTGGCAGGTGCAATTGACTCAGTTTTATTTGCATTTAGTTTTGAAGCAGTCAAGTAATTTAGTTTCTTTATTGTGGTTAAATGTTTCAATTCGAACATCTGTATTACTTAAAATACTGATACTGGGAAGTACAGTAGGATATGGAAATACTTTATTTGAGAATTAAATGATTCACTAAATTATAGAGTTTAAAACTAGTAGTTTCAGTATTTTAATAGTAACATTGGTGGGATAGCAATTATTTCAAAATTATATTTGATCTGCTGTCCTATGTATTTGTTATATTATTAATTCCTGTATTATTGAAGCTGGTGGAATTCATTGTTCTGCTCTTAAGTGCATAGTGGGAAGTCTGTGAAGTTCAAGAAGTCCTAACTAATTTAACTTTTATCCCAGTGGAGCATCATCTCTAGGATATTAACAAAATAAACAGCGAGGCTAATGAATTTTCCCCTAAGTTCCTTATTAAAATGATTTCTTAATTGCAAGTAATCATTATGCAGCCAGTTTTACATATATGGTAATTATGCTTTATACTGAACTTTTTATGTGCTATAAAACAAACATGCTTCAAAGCATGAACCATTATCTCTAAATGCTAGGTGGAGAGAAGCATCATACGTGGAATAAAGTAGCTTACCATATAAAATATTTTCTAATTAAATGTTGAATAACTTAATTGCTTAACAAATGTGGGCTGAATATGACTTAGTTCTGAGTTGAGACTGTTCACCAAGTACAGGATTAACCAACAGCAGAATCTGGTCTTGAGTCATAGATCCTCCAAGACGGTACGTGGCAATATTTATATTAGGATACTTGCAGTCACAGCAAAACAGCATCTCTTTCCATGGCTCCTAAAATAATGATCCTGAAGATCTCACCCATCAGCTTTAATACAAAGTCACGGTCTTTGTATTAAACAAAGTGGATTGATGAAGATATGGGACCTGCACACAGCATCAGGAGCCGGTGGCAGTTCCAGTTTTGCTGTGCAAAATGGTCCAGACAGTGAAAGTTAACAAGCTGTGATTTTCTGAGCAGATGTGACTATTACTAAGGTGGGTGCCCTCTGAGAGCATTTCCCTCTAGCTGTTCATATACTGGGTCTTTGGCTTTACTGAAACTGAATTGAGATTCCATAGGACATGGACCCCTGTGCTGAAGTCAACAGTTGTTTGCCTTCTTCTTGTGTGATTCCTCAAGCAAAGTTTTATTTGCATATATTTTTAAAATCACTTTACTGAATAGGAATGCTCATTGTCAGGACAGGTTTAGTGCAGGCAGCTTCTGCCAATCTGCTTCAGCTGCATTGGAGAATGACACTTTTCCAGGACTCTGAGGGCAATTCATTCCTCATGCCAGTCACTGGCCTCCCTACTCAGGCTGCCAATAAATTCCAAATTATGATGGTGGTTTTTGTGAGGCTAACAGGTATTCCTGAGGAATTGGACCACCAAACCATTTGACACAGTAAGGGACAGAAAAGAGTGACTATTATTCTATATGTAAATGTATTGCTAAGTATATTTAGTGTTTATACACCATTTTATGAGTTTTCCAGAGAATGTTTTTAATTGATACAATTAAACATCGCAGTTGGTTTTATATTATGTGTAAAAACTATAAGGCTGAACTTGTGTGACAGGTACTTCCTGTTTGTGAGTAATTCTCCCCATATAACACAACTTCAGGAATAGTTTTGACACCAGGAATGCACAATAGTCATGAAAGGCTGTTTTGTAGCAACCTACCTGTTTCCTCTTGTGAGTTTCCCTGGTGCATACCATCCCTAGAAATGAAGACCAGTGCATATGGACCACCCAAAGAGATGATTCTGTAAGGTTTTGGTGAAGGGAGGCAATGCATTGCTGGCCACATTCTTCCTCATATTCCTCCATTTTGTCCAAGCATGGGATGGGGGACAGGCTGTCTTGTGGTTTAGGACAGACTTGGACAATACACGGCATTGGCCCTGGTGTAAACCAGTTCACATCTGATAGCATGGTGTACATGTTTGTTTAATTTTATCACTTCATTGCTATGGCATTTTGACTGTGCTCCTAATTGCTCTTACAGCCCTCTCATGGACCTGGGTTATCACTGTGTATTTACACCTGCCAAATGAACTGCAAGCATGAGTCAGAAAATGTGCCTTGAATATTCTTGTCACAATAACAGTATGGTAGACAGAGCTGAAGGAGTCTTGGTTTGGGCTTCAGAGATTTGTACATTTTGTGTCTAAGTCATGGTTGGCCATACGAAGCATGTTGCAGGACTGAAAGATTAA
The DNA here is from genome assembly GCA_013397935.1 of Dasyornis broadbenti. Lineage (NCBI taxonomy): Eukaryota > Metazoa > Chordata > Aves > Passeriformes > Dasyornithidae > Dasyornis > Dasyornis broadbenti. The sequence goes on from VZRN01005370.1 coordinate 76,605, forward strand.
AATGTTTGCTTTTGTAAAACCTTCTGTGAGCTTCTAGTTAGAAAGATTCCACAGCCTGACAGAATTTTTCATTTGAAACCTCAGTTAATTGACGACTAAGTTGCTATGAACATCTTTGGACGTTGTCCCATTAATTCATAGCTGTCTGATAGGAAAATGACAAATTATTTTGAATGATGCTGGATTATGTGACAGTGAAGTCATTTAAATGTGAGACTGACGATACCTGTTAAGAAGTTGAGCAATGCATGGCATAGAAAATAGCCATTACTGAGTTCTTTTTTTGGCATTTCCCAATCTACTCATTTGGTTAAAAGGAGTTTGTCCACTGCTGTCCTCCATATGCCACTTGGCAAACAGTTGTTTTCAGAACATGAGGCCATAGGCAATTACTTTTCTGCCGTAAAGAAACAGAAAAACCAGTTTTGTCATCATTTCACCTACCCTGAAAATCGGTGTAGTAAAGCTCATGTCATATGCAACTGGGATATTGCCTTAGCTGATAATGTACTTTGAGGTCTCTGTCTGTAATATAAACTGCATAATGCTATATGGTTTCTAGTGAATATTAATATAAGGATTTATATATTTGTCTGTGACTTCAGCATATTGTGAAGGTTGTTCCTTGGAGGTTTAGACTAGACTTACAGAAATTATTTCCTTTTTCAGCATGTAATTAGATTTCCCCTGCTCATTCTCTTTTTGAACTGAACTTTTTCTGATGCATGCTGTTAAATTAAAGAGTTGCAAAGATGTTTCTTCAAGTAGATATATTTAATTTTTTGCCAAACAAAGTACTGTTTCATAGATTCACTCCTGGGTCTTATCCCACACGTAAGGACTGGGTCATAATTCCTTGAGTACACTGAAAATGGGATTTTTAGATGTCTCAGAAGAACCCTTAGGAGGTATTAGTTGATTAACTGAGTTGAGGAGAACTGCCAAAGACTTCAGAAATTCAAGAAGCCTAAAAATATTTCTTTTTATTTTTAGAACTGCACTGGGGTAAGCCAGTTTTCAAAGTATTTGCAAGATTGAGCTCGAAGTATATAGTTACATTATCTTGATAGTCTATGAATGAATCTTTGTTTTCCCAGCTTTTTGTATTAGGCTCTAGTTTGAGATTACCAGAAGCTATATTTCATCTTTCCCACCAGAATTCATCTGTAAATGATATTGCAACATATATTCTGGTATAATACATATTTAAATGGAGGTGATTTAATGATATTTTTATCATCTTATAGACTGGTTAAATGCTTTTGGTCATACTTTGCTTTTGTTTATTTTTTCCCCCTTTTCTGGCTTTTCTGGTTGTGTCTCTTGCTTGGAGACTGAATGCAGAATTTGCTTGAAAGAGATGCAATTTAAGTGTTGTAGTGCAAACCCTTAGTCTTGTGTCTCACCGTACATTTCAGATTTTTTTGTATATAGCACAGACTTATGTGTTAGGTATGATTGCTGGGCAGGGGTTTGTTATCCACATGCCTGTGTGAGATTTAATAAGGGAAGGAATGTTTCAACTGGACTATGCAGCAAGAGTAATGAATTTTAAGCTCTTTTCAATGCTATTTTTCTGCATAACCCAGCACCAGAAATGCTATTTCTTACTATCTCTCTCAGACCCAGTTCAGCTACTCGAGCTGTACAGTCTAAGTTAGACTACATTAGATTGAATGTTTCTCTGTTGCAGCCTTCCTCAAATCTTGCCTTCCACTTACGCCACAAAATAGTTGCACAGACAGCATCATGAAGGCCAAAAAGAGACCTGTTCAGGGCAATCTATCCCATATTATTTATGGAGTGTGCATGAAGTACGTATATCCTTGTGTGGTTTTTAAAGAGATTTTGAAATTTTTCCCATAAAAAGGGAGAGTTTAGCCAGAAATGGATAAGCAACAGTAAAAAGTTGTTTAAATAGTCAGTGTAATGGACATGGCAGTTGCAGAGATTTCAGGACTTACAATTATGTTAAAAATCACAAATATACAAAGTTTTAAATCTTCGTGTGTTTCAAAATGACACCGTTTTAATTTCTCCTGGAATCCACTGTGGCAATGTGATGTTCTGACCTCAGGGCCCTGATACCTCAAAAGGCAGTTTGATCTGTATGCTATTAGATCCTTCTCTTCATTATTCTCATATAATGAACTGTTGCAGGAAGTACTGGACTCTTTTTAGATCAAACTACTGATCTGAAAGGTGACTGGAAAATCTTCTGTAAATAAAAAAAGGGAAAAACTAAATACCTTTCTTTAAGCAAATAATCGTGCTAGCTTTTGTTAAAAGAGTACATGTATAGAGACAAAAATATTGTAAAAACCATTTTTTCAGTATTTAGTATTTATTTTACCATAAGTATATCAAAATTGCAGAGACATCCTTACTCTTGAATTACTGTTCTTTTCTAAGTACTTATATATCTTTTTAAAAACTATACATTGCAGACTTTTATAACAATACAATACTTCAGGTAACCTAAGAAAAAGCCTTTTTTTGATTGCTTCATATAGCTTCTAAATAGTCCATGATATGAGCAGCACTTTTATACATTACTGTTTATCTGTGTACTTGTACTTTGCCTTGTGTGCACACACTTCAAAGGAACTTCTGAAAAGTAAACCAGTTTTCATTATTTTTGGTCAGGATTTGAATTCTCAGGACAGCATATAGCACAGTTCACACATGGGCTTGTTTTTGAAGCTGTAAATCTCTCCGGAGCGATCTGGTCTCTGTGGCTTTCACCAGCTGAATGGAACCTTGTTTCTTCTGAACACTCTTTTGTGTTGGTTTTATCATTACGTACCTCTTATTTGTTAAAAGTTTCTCAAACAAAAATAAGATTAATTTTGTCTGTGAAACTATTCCATATGTCAGAAAACATCGATGAGAAGTTTTAAATTTGGAAAAGTGGGCATATATTTCAAAGGAAGCAAAACGAAGGAAATGATTAAAAGAAACCTGAGGCAGAGCAAGTACTAGGAGAACTCTCTGTGTATTTAAGGGCAACTGTTGTGTCGGGCCATGGTATGCATCACTGCTGCCTCTTGACAGGTTCACCGTGGAGAGACACAAATTAAATTCTTTCAGTTGCAGTTTTGAAGCTAAAAGTGTTTGACTGGTTCAGCCCCTGAATGGTATTTAAGGAATAAAGGGAAAAAGAGCAGGAAGTTCTAATTGGCAAATTACTTCTTGTTATTTAGTTTGGCTTCCAAATTGGAAATTACGATAATGAGGAGCTTTGTGGGACTTGCCCTTGAAGAGGACCAGGCAGCTTTTTGTTCAATTACCATTTAATGTGAAGATACTCAAGGAACATCTTGTAGCATTTAAACCATCACTTTCTATTAAGCAAGTATTCTAAAGTAATGATTTTTAAATCCCTCTCTGTGGATGGCTTTCGTGACTTTAAGATGTCTAAGTGACATGTAGATTGCAAGCAAGAGCTAAAAGGATTTTCTTGTTATGTAATATTTATCAAAGTGACTTTCCACATATTTCTCGTAATAGAGAACACAGTGTTGTGTGCAACGACAGGAAGAATTCACAGGAACATTAATCTCAGTAACTTGAATTAATTAATTTTATATGTAACTTTCAGTAATTCCAATTTTTATTTGTTTTACAATTTGTGAACAATTCATGCTGTAGTTGACTGAAATCAAGGTCACTGAGAAGGATCTGATTCTGGAAGAATATATGTTAAATTGCCATTAATATGTGAATTTTACCTTGAAGATCAAGGTTTGAAAATTGAACTGTTTAGTGTTACCGATATTCTTTAACACAAGGAAAAAAGTCTGAAAATAAGAAAGAAGGATGTGTGAAAACTTAGTTCTCTGAGAGAATAAAGTGAGAGTTCTTATGTTTTTAAACATGCTACTAGCAGCAGGTTTGTTCTCCGTCTGTTCCACAAACAGAGAAAATCCAGTTTAAGGGTCCACAGACACTGACTGGGATTGTATTATGTGACACACTTTCATTCTCCCTCTTTTCTGCTTTCTTAGTGCAAATGACTCATTCTATTTTTTAGCTTTGCAATCTGGTCTACTTTTTATTCTGTTGAGCAGGCTGCACATCTGCTTGGTAAAAGTCTAGAGATTTTTACCTCATGTGCAAGAAGCTGGTGTAGACAAATCCATTACCAAATTCTGTTCAAAATGTAAAAGCAGAAAATATTTAACAATGATGCTTTTAATGGACCACTAAATAATTTTATGCTATCGAGAACCATTTCACACATCTACATATTTTCTTACTTATGGTTCTGTAATTGACCCTTCTTGTTAAGTTGCAAGCTCAGAATAAACAATCCTAACTAGCTGACTTTTCACTTTTCAATGTTCACATTAATTAAAATGGTTAAGTAGAATACTGGAAGAGAGTTAATTTGTTCAGCATGTTTCCTTCTGAATTGGTTGCTTTCAACCCCAAATTTAGCCTAAAGCAAGTGCACTTACTGCCATTTTAAAAAAACTCTTAAAACAGAGGCATGTGGTAGGAGCACAATTCCTGAACTCCAGCAATGATGCTGGATGCAGTTCTCAGACTGTCTATTATTGTTTCAGTCTGAGTGTATGACCAGTGGATGATTCATAGTCTCACCCTCCTGTGTAGCATAGAGAGCTGTTTGAGAGCAAACCCACAGGCAATTTACTCCATGATTTTTCTTTGGTTTAAGCTGGTCCAGGAAGAAGAAACCCAATTCATTTAAAAAAAAAAAAAAAAAAAAAGATGAAAAAAACCCAAACAGTTTGTTGTTTATGCTGTTTAGTTACACTTCTGTGTTAATTCATGTGAGCACACAACTATGGATCAACGTATCTATAAATTCACATGTACATTCATGTATGTGTACAAATATATGGTACTAGTCAAGGAAACATCAGCAGATTACAGTAGTATAGTACTTCATTTTCTGCTGTCATGGATAAAAATACTATTTGGAAATAGGCCCTTAAAAATACGGTACTTAATATCAAAGTTTCACAGTAAGGCCATGAAGATAGGCTTCTAGATAACCTATGCTGACCTCTTCCTGTCAGTCAATACCAGAGACCATAATGAAAATATTCCTCTGGAAACTGCATGCTGTAAGTGGTAAGCAAGAATGACAAATGCATTGGAAATTCTCTGAGCTTTCTGTATTGTTCAGGTTATATAGAGTATATCCCAGTGGCTCCAGGGAAAGTCTCTGTTCTGTTCTGGAGGAGGGAATAAGGAAACAAACCAAAGGCCCTTGCTCATCTCAAACAGGGAAAGTCTTTTCATATTGGAATGATCTGGTAATCAGTAACGCTTTGAACTTGTGAACTGGTCACACACCAGTCAGGTGTCTCAAAAGTGGATTCCTGCTGCAGTTTTTGAACAGTGAGGTACTTTATCTTCTATCTGCTTTGAACCTGTGCCTGGTCTCTGATGGCCCTTGGGAAGGCCTGCCCAAGTAGAGTGAGCTGACCTTGCCAACATCTGGCTGAGGCCCTGGAGCATGAGATTCAGCCACACTGAATGTCGCAAAGTGTAACTAGCATGTGGAGGTCAAAATAGCCAGTTTTATTCTCCCCTTTTGGCACTTGCTAGATGGAGATAGGCAGGCAGTGTCATAGATCATGAACTATCAAAGCTAAAAGGACAGCAGCTTCCCTGTAGTAGGCCCCCTCACAAATAGGCCATTGTTTGGGTTTGGTACTTTTTTTTTCCCCAGGAAGTAGAGAATAAAAATGTCTTAGGTATTATAGTCTTTCTTAGAAGATTCCTGTTAAGTATATGCAGATGAAAGTAAGGATGAGTTTGAGTAGATCTTGTTTTAACATACATAAGATACTTTAGAGATATTGTGTGGGGAGTTGCCAATTTAATTTGTCTTGGCAGCTCTTGCTCCCAAATCTTAGTGCAGCCTTGAGTATGAATATGTCCTTCTGTGGAGCACAGTCACTATTAATTAATGACACTAAGGATAGAACATAAAATTATTGCTCAGTGCTTCCATCTCAGATGTTACTGGATCAACTTCCTAGTGATATGGCATTTTAAAATATATTTTTTAATTGATACATTAGTTTCTCTTTCAACAAAAAACAGCCTAAACATAACAGGGGTATGCATGTGTGGGTTTGAGCGGATTTCTAAGCATAATGGATTTAGATGTGTTGAGTGGTGTGTGGAACACCACACAATCAATAAACATATTGAAATATCTTTCCTGTGCTCTCAGATATCCTTGTGACTTTTGCTAAAGGAAGAAGATTGAGCTTATTAACAAAAATTAATCCTTAGTATCATTTTGAAGTAAATATATTATGAAGAAAATGTATTATATACTGGGTGCCTTTTTTGTAGACATGAAGGACAAGGGTTAATGACACTTAATATCACAGAAAACTAAAAGCATAAAAAAAAGATGCTTAAACATTGGAGCTTAATGCTTTTAAGAGAAGTGGTGTCTCTCTATTTCAATTGTCATCTTTTTATGACTGAATGCCTGTTAGGAAAATGCCTTTTAGTGAAACATGGGGCCTAGTACAGACAAAGTTCATGCCAAGGCAGTTGTCCAAAGATGAGTAATACAAAATAACGCTCTAGCTTTAGCACTTTAGAAACACAGTATGCATAATTACTTTTACTGTGCTGTTTGTTTCCCAATGTGACCCAAGACAGGATTATAATATGTCTTGACAGTATAACAGAAAGGAAAGAAAATTGATATTTTAATCCTCTATTTAAGAGTCACTTATGGTACATGTAACTTTGGTTTTTGGTTTCTCTTCAAAAGTAATGCATGAAGAAGATGGAATATTTCACGTTTCTGCTGAAACAAAGGTGAAGCAGTTAGATCATTGTCATCTTGGTAGAAGATTTCATGTCTCTTTTGCATAATTCTGAGATCTGAATGCAAAATAAGTAAGCAAATGATCAGCTGTTATTATGATGGTATATTTTGAGAGGTTCATTAAAAAAATAGTACCCTTCATTAGTTTATATATTTTTGTCCTGTGATTGTTATAAATGAAGATGGTTAATTCTTCTATCAGTAATCCTACTGCAACTGCAAAAGCAACAGCTCTGCAAACATTGTAAATGGAATTTCACAGGAGAAGTGAAGCAACAGCACAATGTCTCACACAACAGGCCTCTTGGTAAAGTAAAAGAGCTGTCACTTGTAATTTATTGAATGAAGCACACCACAGTTTTGGAGCAAAGACGCTATTTTTTAAATATAGCTTTAATGATGCTGTTATTATCGTTCATAAAACCCTGCCATTTACAATGTGCTACGTAAGCTTCTAGCAGGGAGGGAAGGTGCAGAGGAAAGGTAATACATTTTGTGCTGCCTATTCTGGGTAGTGTATTTCTTGTATTACTTATTTTACTATTGTTTTTCATTGTCCATATTATTTTTATTTGCTGTGTCACTGAGAGTAAATTCCCCTTTCCTTTTGCCATGCATTTTTATTGATTTTATATGTCTAGTAATAACACATGAATACAGCAATATATTATGGAAAACCAAGGTTTTTTAAATAATGAAGTGGCTGAAGTTTAGTTTGTCTTTCTACTGATGGTTCTTACACTCTGAATATATATATTAAATTAAAAGCTATACTAACCACATTCCAAAAAAATCAACACTCAAGTTTTCGGTCTTAAGTCTTACAAAGTTGTGTGGCTTAGTCAGATACCTTGGTAGATAGAAGAAAGAGAAAGGAGTATTTTCATCCAGGAAAATATCATTGAACCACCTCCTCTGTACCTTTTGGGGACATTATTACATATCTATGTAAAAGAGGAGGAGAACAGCAGAGAGAACTGCAAAAATTGTAAATCCTCTTGGGACCAGGTTTATCCATATTTCCATATTTATTCATATTTCCTGGAGGCATATGGCAACAAAAGACAGACAATGAAGCAGATGCAGATGCAAGAGCCAAGCACAAAAAAGACCCCAAACCCAACATGGTATATACCCTGTGGAAGGGTTTAATTACAGGCACATTCCACCACAGAAATACATCACAGATGTAGAATGACTCCTGGTGTTGTCACCATGTGAATTTTCACCAGCTTCTGCTGACCTTTATGTCACCGGTATTGCCCAGTGCCTCACGAACACAAAAATTCTCCACCTCCTTCTACTTCTCTCATGAACCATAATTAGCTAAGGAGTAAATAGGGTAGGATGGTCCTTTGGCTCTTCTCAGTCCTGAGGGTCCCAGCTCAGCCCTGTATTGTCTGTATCTATAAATATAAAGACACAGTATAATAGCTGTCCTGCACTTTCCTGCTGTTTTTTTGGTTTTTTGTTTTTTTTTTTTTTAATGTCTTGCTCTTGAAGAAGAGCACCATAGCACATTGTGTTATAGTTATTCCCTGGATTGAATTGTTGAAGAACACAATGTTTCTATTCCATCATTTTTTTATGCCTCTTAGGTCTGCCATCTGACTCTCCTCCTCACTTTCAGGTTCAACAGACTTCTCAAGAAATTAATTTTTAACTTTTCAGTCACACATAATACTCTGTTGAATTTTCATTGTTTGAAAATAAAAGTAAAGGAAAGACCGAATGCTGTATACAAATGCAAAAATGATCCTTTATCAAACACAATTAAGAATATTATTTCTATACAGTAATATATCATTTTATGGTATCCTGCAGCAATATTATTATTATTATTATCATCAATAATAATAATAATAATAATAATAATAATAATAATAATAATAATAATAATAATAATAATAATAATTTTAAAACCCCATGTATTCTAAAGAGCCAAATAGGACCACACAGGACATCATGGTTCAGAACATCTCTCCTCAACTGATTTTTTTTCATAGGAATCAGATCCAAAGCAATTACATTGGCTTTGTTTTTAAAATGCATTATGCTATTTTTTGCCTTCTGATATCCTCTTTGACAGTTGTTCTGAGTATAGATTGAGAGTTCAAAGAAAGATAGAGCTGTTTGTCAAAGCAGATCTTAGTGATGCAGAAGAATTCAAGAGTGAAATAGTTTTTCTTGCTGCTACCCTAATAAAGATATACAAAGAAACTGTAGCATGCAGCATCCTGAAATGTCACAGAGCTTTATGTTACCCTGTGATTACTGTGTTAAGCTAATACTGCAAAGAGAAAGAAAAGGTGCCAGAACTGTTTAAAGTTAGGGATCTTACTGCTCACATTTTGTATATTGGTTAAATTGTTCTTTAGGCCAGAGTTTTACAGTGAGCAAAGTCTGTAAACTGTGCAAAAGCATTTTAAGACTGCTGAGGTTTTGTGTGTGTGTGTACAGACAGGTTTGCCTGTTCACATCCGTGTGTCAGTACTTCAAAGTGGAATTGATTTTAGACAGAATATAGATGAGATGATGGAGTTGCCTTCTTTTTTTGACAGCTCCTTATTGGTGTGTAATTGCCCAATACTTTGTGTTGATCGAATTGCAGCCTGAAGTGAAAATGTCACTGTACTGTGAAGGCTGTGTAAGTCCTCAGGTGGTAAGGACAGTTCTTTTCTTCTGATAACAGGGCATATAATTTCATCTAGTAAATACATATTTTGACAGTGCTTGATGGCTAAGTGCATCAGTGTACCACCAAAAAAAAAAAAAAAGTCATAACCATAATGGTTAATTCATCTCACTTAAACATTTCTACTTTCACCTTTTCCCATCTCTTGGTTTCAGCTGTGCATTTCTCTGCTGGAGTAAATGGCTGTCTAATCCAAGGAGTCTGTTCATGTGTAGCTACTTATAAACCATAATCAGTTCACATCTTAACCTTCTCTTTGATAAAATAAATAGATTAAGTGCTTAAGCTTTTCATTCTGAGGCACATTTCCAAGCCTTGACTAATACTATTTAACTGTTCTCTGAACTGTTTCCAAATAGTCAGCTCACATTTTAAAATTGATACTGGTACTGATCTCTTAATTGCAATAAGGGTCAAACTAATGTTGTATGAAGTACAAGTATTATCTCACTACATGTGTAAGCTAGAATGGCTTCAGTTGCAGCATCTGCAGATGCTCCTCTTGTTTGTGTTATTAACCACAGTTATGGCAACCTCTTCAAATTCATAGCTGTCTCTGATAAGGTTACCCTGCCATAACAATGCCCCTCATGCTGTGCTGTGAAGATGTGACTTTGCATTTGGCTGTGGTCCAGATTTTTCTCAGGAAAAATGTGTCTGTATATAGTCGTTGACTCAATCCATTTTCACTCAGTACCTGGGAGCTAAAATGATGCCATAACAGTGGAGGTATTCTAGCTGCTGAGTAATACCAGCAAATTGATTCCTTTACCTCTAAAGTGCTGGAAAGTTCTTTGTGTGATCTAAGCAGGTAGGGTCCAAGAGAAGCCCTACTAATGATCAGGTTTGGGAGATGGCTGAAGCCTTTTTTGTGTTGAAAGCAAACTGAAACACAAGGCTAATCTCCACAATGTGAAGTTCTCATTCCTAACTGGAATGGTTTTGTTGGTGCTGAGTAGCAATTCTGCATGAAGCTCAGTAACAGCAAAAGAATTTTGCATATGCCTGAATACTAGATATTCAGAAGCTGAATTGACCTGATTCATTGACCTGATTCTGCTCACACTGAGTTTGTGCTCAGCTTTAGAAAAGCTCATTGTGGTCAACGGCAAAGGCAGTTCATCAGGCTCAGCATGGAGCACCCATGCATGATGGTTTACACTGTTAAGAAGCACATATTGAGTCTTACACCTGCAATGGACTTCCTTAGAGCCAGCTCCTGGATCTCTCCCATGTACATTAGACCCTTAGGCTCTTTTGAAAATCCAGCCTGTGCTGTAATTTGAGAATTAGAAATTTCTCCTGACATTTATGCAATGTTAACTCCTTTAAAATCTATTTTAAAATGTTCAGTGATTATTAAAATTTGTCTTTTTGAATACTTAATCTTGATGCAGGGTGGGTGAATAGACATCTATACACATATTCACATGCAAACATTGCCAAGCATAAATCTACATGTGCACGCAGTGCAACTTCAGCAACACCCACTTTTATAGCCAGATGCATACTCAGCTTCACTGATCATTATAATGCCAGTGGGCTCCATGGACAGGCTTTTGTGGAACTGTAGTAGTCATAGCACTGTGATTATACTGTATTTGATATTCTCGGTGTGGGCAGAGGTGACAATGACTTTGAAGTAAACACTTAACGGTGTTTAGTCAGCTGTGTATTAAATGTTATGTATCACCATACCTTATTGTTTGGAGATTTACGGTACTAACATGCAGTGGCTGGGCTTCAAAAGAAGATACAAGTAAACAAAGCGTATTCATAGACTGAAAGTGGAATGTATATGTGAAATATTTGCTTGCTTTTTGTTTGTTGAAGGAGGAGAAAGTTTAACAATTACAGTAGATTCACATTAATTTAGTTCCATCTCTGTGAAACTGAGACGAAACTAAATGTACTGATTTGTTCAAATTTAATCATCTTGCAGAATTGAGGTATGGGACTCTCCTTGTCTATAGGGTCAAAACCAGAGCCAGCGGAGTTCCTTATCATCTTAGTTGAACGATCTGTGTGTGTTGTAGTGGAGTTTCCCTAGTTTTCCCTCAACTAGAATGAAGAATAAACTTTCAGTTACATAGCTGGTAGCTGGAAAATACCATCAACAAGAGTATCAACAAAATTTGAATATAGATAGCATCATTTATGCATCATCTTAATTTGGATGGAAGACCTGATTTTTTTTTTTTTTTTTTTTTAATTATTAGTGAGTGTACAAAATCTCTTGTGTGAAAGACTGATTTTTCTGAACTGTCTTTTGTAGTGTCTCTTACTGGAAACTTCAGTCCTCTCTCAGGGAATCTAGTGTTATGTGGCTAAGTGAAACATTGACTTTTTGATGAAACAGAACTGTTTGCTGTGTGGATAAGCTGAAAGCATAAAATTTTACTAATTTCCACTGCTTAGCCCTAAAAACAGTTAAGGTGATTGTGCATTGGGACCTGTGCTTTTCTTCCTTGGACTGAGCTGGGAAAAAGAGGGTGCCACAGGTGTGGTGAGTGGCCTTTTATGTGAGAGTGACGTGCCCAGGTGCTGCTGGTGATGTGAGTGGACTACTTGTAAACAATACGGTGAGGAGCTGGAGTGCATCCCTGCTCCCAGGCTGGGGACTGGCTGTGACTTCCCTTCTGGCTTTTGAATGTGGGGGATGGCTGCTTTAAGACCCAGATTTTGGACCAGACCAAACTGCATGTGGCTAGAGAAGGGCCAGATGAATCTGAAATTAACATTTTCTACAGTGTTTTGAAAAAGCATGTGTTTTTTATGCATTTTTTTGAGCTATAGTAACTTCAGGTCTAATTTTTCCAGACCAGTTAGGAACACAAATACAATTAGAATTTAAAAATACATGTGTCTTGCATCTGGAGAAGAGATATACTCCCTTTTATGACACCAGCTTCTATCATTTGAGGCGTGTTCCCTTGAAGTGATACTAGTGAGGGGAGAGCCGCTGCTGCTGCTGCTCTTTGTCTCTAGTTCACAGATACAAGTAGTGGCTGGAGCTGTAGGCTTGACTTAATTTGTGCTTCAATTTGAATTTTGGCCGATGAACTGAGACTCCTCAAGAAGATTTAGCATCTTGAACTTCTGAGGTGTTCTGGCTTTTGGTGTAAAAGACTAAGATGGCCAAAGACTCTCTGTCCTTGACCCTCTCTCACAAAATTAGGTTGTATGTGAGTGAGAGAGGAAATACTACCTTTCAAACACAGTGAAATTCACAGAAATAGAAAATAGAACCCCAAAATGCTTCTGCTTGGGAAACTAAGCTAAGTATAATGCATGTGTGTATAGTCAAGGATAAGCTTCTGAATAATATGTCTGAGTAAGACATGCTTTCTCAAAATTATTGTAAAAGTCCTGCAAACTCCCTTTTCCATGGCAGCATAGGAATACATGTCCAGTAAAACATGTAACAGATATTAACACTTTGTTCTGATCCTCAGCTCTGTACTACGTTTTTTCTGACAGAGGTTTCCGTTGTAGTGTAACATCCTGAAGGAATGTGCTCTCTTCCACTGAGGATAAGGTATGTGTTAAATAGATTATAAAGTTTACAGGAATAGATTTTTATCGCTGTATTCATTAGTCATGCACATGCATCGAAGTCTTTCCCCAAAGGATAGCTGTCTGGTTTCTCTTCTTTCTCACTGCCTAGGAATAAGCAAGGAAAACTTAGGTTTTCTCCTTACAAACCCCTTGGATATACCTTATGGAAAAGAAAAACTACTTCCATCAACTCTACTTAAGCTTTTCTCAGAAAGTATGATAAACCTCTTTTCCCACCCTTTCTTGTTCTTAACAGGATAGCTTTTGCTTGCTTTATCCTAAATATAGTCTGAACTGTAATCATTCAACTATTTGTTCTGAGCAGCCATAGTGTAGAGAATAATACGGCTGATTTGCACACACATTTCTTGCTCTTTTTCTATAGTTCTGACAATTTATTACATGGACTGCTTTTGAAATGTAAGCTTTAATAGGGTCCTTTATGAACTGCCTGAACCTGTGGATTTGCTAAAAAAAAGAGAAAACTACCTCTTTCACACAAAATTTTCTTCCTGTGCTCAGTGATAAACAAGTATATAATGAAACACTGGAGTGATACCCTGTTATACAAATGGCAAACAACAATCTCTTACATAAACATCTTTTCTAGAAGAAAAGTGGCATTTTGAAATGAAAAATGTGTGAAGTAAAAGAATCATTCACTAAGTCTACTAGCTCTTGGTTAAGTATTGCTTGGTTTATATAGGTTTCTCTGTTAAGAACCTTCCCCTTTTGGTAGTCATGCTCATAGTAATGATAGTTTCTGACTTTACAGGGATACGGTTATTTTTTTTAAATGTGGAACCCAAGGCTAGTGTGCATGCCAAAAATAGTAGCAGTAGTAGTTTAAGTGATTTTGGTGGCTCTGAAGGTTACCATAAGGTTTGATGCTTCAGTAATACAGAGAAGAAATAGTGAGCCATCTCTTTTCCTTTGTGCTTTGGCAAATTGCTGCCAGCTTTTAACACACTGTTTCTGAATACTGTATTCATTCTTACTTTATAATACTAGGATCTGTAGAACCAAGTAAGTGTAGTAACACTTAGTAAAAATATTTGGAAAAATTTATTCAGATTATATTTGGCATTTGGCACAAGACAAAGTCTACGTGCTTTGGTGTGAAAGGTGTTCTTGCGTGCTCTTAATTATAAAATACTTCGCATCACTTGAGGGGCTTCACAGCACACAGTGTATGATCACATAGGTCTTACTCCAGAACTTTATTCTGTAAAGAATTACTCAGGCCCTTTCCACACACTTTCTTCTAGAAGTCAGCGATTATCCAGGTGTATCTTTATTGGAATTGAGAATTATGTTTTCATACTCTCTGCTGTCCGTAGTTGTATGGTGGGAAGGATCATGATCATCACCTTCCCAGGTACACAGTGGGGTTTGTTAGAGAGAAGTGTTGTTATGTTGTGGTGAAAGTTGAGAAATTCCGGGAAATCATTGCTGTCTGAAGGATAGATAAAGTATCACTTAATAAATTGACAGTAATGTGTTGATAGTCATCGATTTCTTTATTAATCAGAAGATTAGCAGTTACATAATCCACCTAAGAGCAGGCATAGAAGAGGGAGGTTTGAATTTGTCTATATCTTAATATGAATTAAGCTCTCATTGTGATGTGCTAGAGCCAAATACTACGGAAGTATGAAAGTCATAATCAAAATCTGTTTCACTGCAATGCTTCAATAAAATATCCATGCAACCTGTGAGTATCCTTCTGAGGACAGAATATGGTCCTAAGACTACGTATGCATCTTGGGTTTAGATGTCACAAACTATTTGAGTTTCTGATTACGTTTGCTGTAATTATAATCCTCTTGATGTGTGTGCATGTGGACATACAGTTTACATTTACTGGTGGAGAAAGTATGCTCTCCTTGCTGCACGCATTTAGTTGTTGGTATGCTAATGGAAGCCTTTGTATAAACTGAGTGGAAAATATGAGTCACAGTTTCCTTTCTTTCTCTCCATATACCCTGTACAACAGTAAGGAAGGCATATTACTATTTAATATAAAGTGGTCTTCAGAATTGACATCCCTTAGCATATAGCTTCTTCCTGTCCTTGCTGCAGTGTAAATTACTTTATCAGATAATAGAGGAAGGATGGAGGAAATAAATTAGTAATGAAACAGTTAAGCAGTGACTTCTGAAGTGTTATTTTCTTACTGTGTCTGTAAAATGCAGGAAGTTGTAGTCCCCATTCTGTAATACCGTATCTAATGACACTTGTTGGACCTCTGATTAGCCTACAAAAGAGTGAAGAAAAGCTCTCTGCCCTTGCAAAATGCTTTACTGTTTAGTCTCAGCTGACTTTTACACCACAGGTGGTGATCTTGTAGGTGTCAAGGTCTATTTCAATAATATCTAATATCTACACAAGACATGTGTAGATATTAGCATTCGTACTGGTGACCTAGAGACTCTTCTTTCTTTATCGGCTGAGAGGTGTTAATACACCACATACGAATCACTGTAATTAAAATATGATGCCCAATGAGTATGAAAAGGAGCAAAGAACAAAAAGTATTCTTGTAAAAAACATTACTCAAATTACTCCTCTGTTATAAACAGAATCTTTTTTTTTGGTGATGACAAGGACATCGAACAAAATGAAGAAACTTATCTTTTTACTTTCTGTGCTTTGTTCATCACTGGGATAAGTGCAGCTTTCATCTACAATTGACATTCTGGTGAATGCTAAAGTTGTTTTTATTCTCCCTCTCACTTCTGTCTTGAAACATGCTTAATGAAGGGGAAACAAGAACCCAACCCAAAAAAAGCCTATACAAATGCATGAAGAATGCAGACATAAAAGATATTTAATGTAAGTAAACGTAAGTTGATTTGGGGAGTTTGATGATGTAGCAGTTACAGCTACAATTAGTCTTTCACTGTTTTTTACTGTTCATACATAAGCTTTATCATTAATTGGAAATCCTTTTTAGACATCAATAATTTTGAACTAGATTATAGACTCTTAATTCTTAGTGTTGAATAGGAAATCATTCAGTTGAGTGATTTTATTGAATGTGCTTTTGAGAAGTAGAGACTTAGAAACAGACTTGAGAAAATAGTGACAGATATAAAATAAATAATTATCTTCATTGTGTAATACTGATGGTTTTCAAAGGAGTTTATTTAAAAACAGAACTTTTTTTTTAATTGATGTCTCTTTGGGGTTTTTGTTTCTTTTTCTATTATTTTTTTATGGCTAAAGAGTTCAGCTGAAAACTAGTTAGATAATGTTTAGAGGTTGGGAGGGGAGTGTTTTGCCAACAGAAAAGGACACTTCAATACATAGATACTGTCCATAAAGTAAAAAAACCTTTGTATTACCAAGGAACATGCCAAGGAGAAACAAAGCTGTGATCATGCAAACTGCTGTGGTGTAATTCTATATAATATCAAGCAGGAGAGATCTGTTTTGCACATTCATGGCAAATCTCCCCTAATACCTATTATAATAACCCCCTCTTTCATCAGGGGGTTAAAGAAGGAGTTGTCTTCCTGTTCTGTTAAGAGACCTTTTTTCTACCCTTAGTTGTTCAGGGTAATACATCACAGGACAGAGATTATTCACAGTTGTCCAATACTTCTATTGCATTTCCTTTAAAAAATTCAACTTTTTGTTTTCTCTGTTCATCCAGTGTTAAGAAAATATGGAACTTCAAGTATCATCTTGTGAACTCCTTTCTTTTTCCTGTCTTGCTGAGCCATTTTTTATTCATAGATAAACTTGTGAAATCATTTGACTGAAAGAAATAGGACATTTTTCAATTAATGTGGTCATCAACTAAGAGACAAAGTTCATTGTGTGTCTTGAGTAAATGCTGTAGTATGCAGAGTTTTGACTTATTTTAGATGTGTGGGTGTCTTAATGCATAGCCTGACTAAAGGATTCTTGTGGAGAATGCTGTCTGGCATTTTGGATAAGCCTTCAGCCTCAGTAATTGATGATTCACCATAGAGAAGACTATTCTCCACAAGAGTGTTTGACAGTTGATAAAGCAGAACTTTTGGAGAAGAAATTTTCAGTAATGTATGGATGTCCTTTACTACACTGGTTGCCATTTCCTTGTAAAAAAAAAAAAAAGGAAAAAAAGGTGTAAAATCACAATTTATTTTGAAGTATGGGGCTCCAGACATTCAGGAGTAATTTCTTACAGGGAGCAGGAGTAATTCCTTACAGAAGTTAAGATTCAAGGGCAATAATACCTACCTAATAATTCAAAGAAACTGATTACAATATTGTAATGAGCAGAGAAATTAACTAGTTCCAAGTATTTCTTTTTCTTAAATAAGCACTGGTTTATTTTGATACTAGGATCAACTGAGACAAGAGAAATGGGAAAGGTTAGAGAGTGGATACTGATAGGTGAACGGGACCAGCAGGTACTGGACTTGCTCAAATGGAGCTATGGAGGAATCCTTTTTGCCACCAATATTTTATTTTAGAAAAATGTTTCTGGCCTAACTGTTACCATGAGAGCTGTACAGCTTTATGTATACATAGCCTTTGATGGAATTGAGAAAATGAGCACTCATACCTTAAGAGAGATTTTATAATCACTATGAATAATTGTTATTTAAAAGATCTCTATTACAAGAATTTTTATTGCTGTCTGTTTCTTCTCTCGGGACCTGAAGTGAACCTAAGTATATTTTATTTTAATATACTTTGTGAATTTTAAGAGGTGAGATTTGATTTTGCCACCCTTTTATTTGTAGTTAGAAATCTTAAATACACAACTATAAAGCAACCAGAAAAATAACTGAATGAAAAGCTTGAAGTGATGGTTGATTTGAGACCTTAGATAATTCTTTATTCTACTTTGTTTCAGGTTTTTTTCACTGACTGATTGACATGATATATGGATTCAAGTTAACTTTTCTTGTTTTGATAGCTTGAATATGATTTTACTGATCCAATCCAACAGTGATACTGTTCCCTTTACAAAAAATAAACAAACAACCCTGCCAAAGATACCCACATACACAGAACCCCAACAAACCAACAACCCCCCTCACCCCCCAAATCAATCAAACAAATAAACAAAAGCCCTACAACACAACAATCATCAGAAAAAGAAAAAAAAACCCAAACCAACCCCTCTGTAGTAGCCCTCTCTATAACATTTTGTCTTTCCTGGCATGAGAGGTGGGATCGTGATGAATAGGGTGGCTTGGACGCTGAAAAAGCAGCACAGAGAGCTTTCTGGGCTGTCACTAGGCATTAAGCTGAGCTCTCCTGCACTGGAGAGATCTGCTGGGAGTGGGCAGGATGCCTGTCTTTCCACTAGCTGCCAGGCTCATGTGGTAGTGGCAGCAGAGCCTTCTGTCCTGGGACTACTTTCATAGGTGGTGGGAGAATTCTCTGAAGTCCCTGCCCTGCACTGGTAGTTTTTGCTGTCCAAAAGAGAAGGAGAAACAGTACAAGTCACGTTTTGCTGAAGATGATGGTAATTTTTCTTGCTTCTCTCTTCTGCCCTCTGTTTGCCAAGCTGCCTGGACACAATCCAGTGTTTAATGACCTGTAATGGGATGGAGCTTCTTAGTCTGGCTTTTTCCTTTTGCAGTTCTTTGAAGTGTTTACCTGGGAAACTCTCTGCTCTGATAAAGTCCTTAAATCAGCAAGGGTCAACAGACCACTGCTGAGGCCAGCCTGTTCTGGAGCCTTGTGGGGAACTACTCTTGAGCTGTCTAGTTTCTCTTGATCATAAAAAAATTCTGAGAAATTAAGACCTTGTTTAAAGGAAACTATTGTCAACAAATCACTGCTCAATGGCAATTCTATCTATAGGTCTGTGCTTTGCTGCAGTCACTCAGACTTGCACAGTATCAAAAAATTTGTGTAATGAAACTTACAGCTATTGAAGCAACAGGTTAATTATTTCCAGAACCCAGAGGACAAAACAATCTCAGCTGTAGACTCTTTTTGGCTGCATTCTCTTTGCAGTGGTTGAACGGTGCAAAAAGAAGTTGTACTGATCGCTGAAGGACCCATTCTCTCTGAAAAGAGTGGTTAGAGGAATTGTATTTGGGAAGAGTACAGGGAAGTAAAAGGTGGTGGGAGATCATGACAAGAAATGTGGAACAAAGTTCTGTTAATAAACAGCTATCCAGGCTTTTTGGTGTGATTGGAAAGCAAGAATGTACAGGTACTTCCCTGCACTTCACCTTGTGACAAAGCTGGTGGAAAATAATTGGGAATCTGCAGCTGGTTTCTTACATTACTTTTGAAAGTGTAGTTAACAGTCACAGCCAGTGTTGTGACAACTTCAGATATTGAAGTAGCACCTCTGACAAAAAATTGGTGCTGAATGACAGTCCTCGATGATCAGGTATGAATGTAAGTAAGGACTGGAATAGAAGAGCTCTCCTCACCGGAGAAGTATTCTGTACATCTTGAAAAATTGCATTTGTAGTATATTCACTGCATTTGATTAAGCTATGTCAATTTAACCTCCCTAAAATTTTATTTTTAAATAATCTCTTTAATCTGTAATTTTATGTTCCAGTTAGTCTATAAGTGGATACACAAACCTTTCAGTGCCTGGTTACTGTAATATACAGGAAAACATAAAATAAACTGAAATATTGTAGATAACAGTGTCTGGAAAACAGAAAACTGTCCTGTACTGCATCTGGAATTATCTGTTCCCTCAAATTTATATGTGGAACAGTGTATAAATCAAAACTATACAGAACTTCTCAGCACAGCCAAACAAAAAAACCCATAACAGAAAAAAAGCCTGAATTCATCATGAGGTGTTAAAATCAAAGAAAGGTTTTATGGAAGGATTCTTTGTGAAAAAATTAAAGTATCAAAACACTGCAAAACTTCAGTGTTTTCTTCAGCCTAATTTGCTTGCAGTTTCAGTGACTGAGCTATAATTTCTTGTTTAATGGAATGACACAAAAAAGGAAGAGGATTATGAATACAAGTTGAAAATCTCTTTTCAGTAATGTTATTGCCTTGTCAAACAGTAAGACTGTATTTATCACACTTTCTCCTTAGACATATTATCTGGGTGCTGAAAGGTACTGACTTAAAATTTTGCAGGGAAAGTCTTGAGTAGGATTCTAATTAGGGTGAGTTATGGCTATTTTTGTGAATAGGGAAAATCACTAAAAACATTTCCAATTGGAAATTAACTTTAAAAAGATATAATTTTTTTTTTGGATGCTTGCCTTTATTTTGTAGAGGAGCAACTTGTTGATACATTTTCTAGTTAATTTTCTCAACTTGCTAGCAACTGTACTATCTGAGTGTGGCATGGTATTAGTGATTTTTCTTTGTTTTTCAAAAATTAAGCAAGGAAAGAGATGCAGATTAGTTTTGGGTTTTTATTCTGTGCTGCAGGAGCAATTGTCATTAGCTAATGGAAACATTTTGAGCATAGTTTTTGGTAATTTAGTAAACATTTAGTGTTCTCATCTCATTAGAAACAGAAAGACATTAATGAAATGTAATGTGACAGCTTAATGAGGCAGTATCTACTTAACTTCACCTGCTAATCATTTCTTTTCCCATAAAAACCATTGGTAAGCCTCAGAGTTGATTCATTTTTTGACAGCAAGCTTTAGTCACATGTTTATTCCATTGGTAGCATTTGCTTCACAATATCAGCGAAGAGAAAGAATTGAGTGTTGTTTAGGCTATGCACTAGCAAAGTTTTTAAAGGAAAAATACTTGGCAGAAGGCTTTGCTTATTTTTTAAGCTCTTCACTAACAGAGTTTGAGCATCAGAAAGATAGGATTTTTGGTGTGCTCCACATGAAGGTTGGAACAAGAATTAATTCCTGACTTTTATTACCTTTGAGGTGGGCTTGTGTTGGTATCAGTCCTGGGTTCGGTTTGGGTTTTTTCTTCTTTTTTGATAGGTTATGTAATCAAAAGTCTATAGAGTAGTATTTATGATTTTTAAAGTACGTGATTATTTCTTTCACTCTGCAGCAGAGAAACCATTAGTTCTCAAGCATGTTCCATAATGTTATCGGTCGTGGGACTCTCTATCTATTCATAAAGCATGAGGTTTGTTTGTTTTCCAGATACTCACTACTTAGTTGGAATGTAACACACTGTAGGCAGCAAACAAAGCATATGTTCCTATACCTTTCCTGTGCAATATGACTTCTGCAATGTCTGGAGGTGATTAAGAATATGAAAAACAACTTCTCATGAATATGACCACATATGTCTTTCTAACCAAATTTTCCTATGGGGTTTGAAATTCCAGTGTTCTGAGCTCCTTAGAAACCCTTTCAGTAACTAAAGGATTTTTCAGAGCAATATTTAATGGGTTATGTTTAAAGAAAATGTCATGTATTGTGGCAAAACAGAAGGGGAATAGTGTCTCAGTCATCAGCTACAGAGGCATTTCATGCTTCCTTCCTCCGTAAAATCACTGGTAATTTTAACTGCAGTTTTCCTTTAAGTAGATATAACCAATTGCTTAATCTTTATTCTTTTCTTCAGTTTTCTTTTCCAAAGGTCTAAGATTAAATAATTTCTAAGTCCAAGTTCTCTTCATTTGTCTAGTGTATCTTAATCTTTGACACTCAGATTAAGTGGAGGGTTAGCTTCTATCATGGAATTAACCACACTATGAGACAGTGTTACAGTGATTGAATATTACTGTAGGTGACTTCTAATTCTGCTCTGGAGTATGTGTGCAAAATAAAGCTCTGATTTAATTTAGTGTTTTTATTTCCTTGTAGTCATAAGAGTTCCTGAATGGAGGTATGTGGTGCAAATATAAGGAGTTTATGTTACATCAGTCCTGAGTGGCTGGATACTCACTTGGTGTAATAGCTGTTCATAAAGAAAAACAACAGCTTGTTTGTCATGAGATGGCTCTGACATGGAAGGCCAGTGTTCTGCAGTGCCGTAAAACTGACAGTCAAGTTCCAACATGGAATTCTGCTGTTTTCTACCAGTTTTCTGATATTAATATTAGCTACATTATTTTGAGTTTTCAGTGAAAATTAGGTAGCCAAATAAACTGATATCAGAAAATCCAAAGAAAGAGTGGCCCCTTGAGGTGCTGTGAATTTTCTCTGTGCATTCAGCTCTAGCATTTCACTGAATGACAGAGCACACTGTCCCACATGGAACATCTTACAGCAGGCAAGAGATTAATGTACAACTTCTATGATTCTTCTGAACATCAAGGTCCTGGTATAAATTCAAGACTGAACTAATTTTTCTTGTGGTAGAGTCTAATGCTGTTAACATTAAATGGATTGTTTTGAATTAATTTCCTTGTACTGGTACATAAAGGAGAACCATGTGATATTGCATTTCTGTCAAACTTTATTATAAGGGCCTGGATGTGTCCTGATAACATTCTTCTTAAATGTGAGACTGGAACTTCTGGGACTGTTACCGGTCTTCACTGGTCTTTGATAACAGTACTTCTGAAGAGTTTGTTGAAGGAAACAGTACATATTTTATAGTGTTTAATAGTACAAAAGGTTAGGTTTCATGTCATTTATTTAAAAAAATTGTAGCAACTTCAGCATGCATTTCCAATAAGGTGAGACACAAAGAACTGCTGGTTATAAATTTTTCACTAGGGAGAGAAAAAAAAACTCTATCAGTAGCTCAGTCAGCCTGGTGTGTATGCAGGGAAGGCCCAGGAGAAGCAGAAAGAGACAGCCAGATGTCATCTTGGTGGGGAAATTTTTATCCATTTCTGATCAGGTTATGAGCTGCTTCATGAGAGAATGAATGGTAAACATATGGAATAAATTACGGGAAAGTTATTTTGAAGCTAAAAGCATAAATGAAGTCAAAAGATACCTAGATTTCTTTCTAGAGAAAGGCAGTATTGATAGATATTCTGAGAAAACAGGATGGTTGAATTAGCGCCATCCCAAAGTAAGGAGATGTTGAAGGCCAGCTGGCCTTTTAATCCTAATGTTTCCGTGTCCCTTTTTTTAAAATTCCTTGAATACCTCTGTTCTGAAGTTCCCTGGCTCTAGGGAAATGAAGTTAAAAGATGAGTATTATAGTGTTGTTGGTTTGGTAACAATTGTATTGCTATGGAAAATAGAGTAGAGAAATTTTGCTACTAGTTCACATTTTTATGGTCTGTTGAGATGGCATGAGCTGTGATATTAGTTCCAAGATACGACAAAACTGACAAGTTAACTAAGACTAAGGTTATTTTCCTTAGGCAACTGGAAGTAAATGACCTTCACAAATAGAGTACCATTCCACATTAAGCAGAGTGGTATAGGGAAGATGTGCTGTATGGGATGGCTAACAAGAATGCTCAGTATGGTGATCAGTTTATTACTCAAGGAGACAGTAGTGCACCATATTAAAAACCTGTTCTCAGTGTTATTTTGGTCCATTTTGAAGGCTGCCTATTTACATATTCCATGTCTTTGTTTAACATCTTCACATAAAACATTGTTTTGGTCTGATCCTACTCTGTTGAACATAACTAAAATTAAACTTTCCTATCAATGTAATTTGTTCCTGTCTGAGATAATCCAGGACTTAATGTCTTAATTGTACTTTGTTATAAATGTGGTGTGGTACAAATGAGGCAAAATGAAATACTCTCCTGCTTGGGGACCATCTCTCCATGGTGCTGTATGTTTCATCACCAAACTTCCAATAAAATTGTAGGGGACTTAGTTTGCAATTAACACCCTCACAGTCCTGTGCTCACTGCAGAATCAAAGAATTGATTTAGTTGTAGCTAAGAGAAAAAGCTTCTTCATGTTCAGTGTTACAATCATACAGTGTTCTGTACCATGGTTCTCACATAAAAATTGTAGAAAAAGTGTTTTTTTGAACTAGCTCACAGATTATTAAAATCTGAACAGTCCATTATTGCACCAATGTCTCTGGTTTTATTTTGTTTTCTACCAGAAGCCTCTCTTGACTTCTGTTATTTATGTTCAGAGCCTTTGCTCACAAATGAAGACTCCCCGAAGTAGGTGGTCATATCCTTGACTGACTGTGCTTTTACACTGAAAAGCATGAAATAAAGGCCTTAATACAAATAATACAAATAAATACACTTAGTGTGCATTGTAAAATCAAGAAATTTATGTTGATACAGAAGTACTAAAAGATCTCACTGTAATAATTGTTCTGAAACAGAGTGAAGAAAATTTTATGTTCATGTGGACTACTTTATCTGGTGTCTTCTCCCATCTGGCCTTCCTTCAGTCTCATACTACAAGGGCCTCACACAGTTTCTTTCCTTGCATATAATCTGGCCCTTGAGCTTTATTATTTTAAATTATTCTTTACTTACACAAGTCAAAATCTGGAATTCCACTTCCAGATGTTTTAGATCAAGAGTGAGAGATAGGAATAACTTCCTAGAATTCAAGGGTGATTTTGTGAGATCTGAAAAGACAGATTGATGGTAGTGGAAAAAAGTGTGCATCTCACAGCTTTGTGAGCTGAAGCATCTAATTGTAACTAGAGGGGAAAAGTAAGTTAGGTGTCAGAATGTGTTTACTGTATCTTTTTGTTGGTACTAAGGCAGCAATAAAAGAAATAGTCTTACATGATGATGGGAGAATCAGGAGTAGTATTTGGTGTTTTTTAACTAAAGAAAATAGGATTTGAATGTAAATATCTCTCTAGAAGGAGTCACTGATTATGTGGCTCCTTGGAAGAGAAGTTCAGAAAAGCTTTATTAATTGTTTGAATGCTATTCGTGCCAGAATCGGCCATTTAAGCCATTACTACCTCTCCTTCATTGGTAAAGTACTCCAAAACTCCTGATGAAATTACTCACTCACTGAAGGTGCGTAGAGGCTGCCTGTAGCCTACCGAGGTCATTAATGCAGCCGATGGTGGCGTCATGTTTGGGGATGCTGAAGGCACATGATCTGACCATGGGCAGTGGGAGGGAGGGTCAGATTCCCTCTCTCTCTTCCCCTAGAGGAGATGGCAGCTGGGAGAAGGTTGCCGAGGGTCCAGTTGATTCACTTCTCAACCCACTGCAATGAGGTGCCTGTGGGAAGGTGAGTCTGTAGGAGAGAGTGGATGGAGGGCAGGAGCAGGTGGTTCCTGCCATACCTGCTCAGTCAGTGGGACTTGGATCTGCTGCTCCAAGGCCATGTGGCTTCAGAGCATGAGAACATGAGGCAACTGCTGAGGGGAGCATGGGCACAGCAGTGCTTGCAGCGGCACTGGGGCAATGGCTCTGCCCAGCAGAGATTGAGAGATTGGACACTGCTCAATTGCACTGTCTCCAAAATGGGTAAAAAGCTTAGCCATCCTCCAGGGGAACTTCCTCTTAAACCATTAACTTTTTAATGGTTTAAGTACAAAATATCATCCCTATGCAGCCTTGGCCCTGGGAGAAGGCAGAGGTCGAGTTTGCACCTAGTTATTAGTGTTCCTGCAGAAGTGAGCTCTTACTCTGTTGAGCACCTGAGCAAGTAACAGTCTCAACCTTAATCAATTAATCCATTTTATATTTTTTTTTTCCTGTAAAATAAACCAGGTGGCTTGATTCCCAGTTGCTTGGCTTTGATCATTAAACTATATGCATTTTCAGACATACGAGTCCATGTACCCTCTGATAGGCAAGCCAAGTGGATCAATGGAGCTGTGTGTTTACTTGAAGTCACTGTTAAGTTGGTAAATAAAATGCAGCTTATTTTGAATTGAGGCAAAAGATATATTTCTCTTTCACAGTGATGAATGGAATTGGTTGAGCACTGGTTTTGCTTCCAAAAGCACTCCTGCTGTACTTCATACTTTTGCCAGTTTCACAGGGAACTTCCTGAATCTCTCTCTCATTATATGTATAATGTAATATATATATGATGTAACATATAAGTGTGGTATTGAAATGTGGCTAGAGTATTATCTTTTCTAAAGACTAGCATGGCTGTCTTCATGAAATGATTGTAATACATCCACTTTGCATGAAAAGCTTGTTCTTGTTCCATTAATGGGTATGTAAGGAGCACTAAAATATTGCACATCTCTGTTTAGACATCAAAACACTGGATTTGGACACCTCATGCTAACACTGAAGTTTTAGAATGAGATCGCTATCCAATAAGTTGGTAATCTCTTTTTCTGTTAGATTTACCTTTCCCAACCATGGAGTAGGATCCTTTGAGCTCAAAGTGAAACTGCTTTCCTACTGCCTGCCTGCCTTCCCCCAGAAAGGGAAAGTATTGTCAGTAGAGCAGCCGTTACATAATACCCTGTAGACAAAATACTGGCAGCGGCACATTGTTCAGTAACCTGACATGTTCCTTTGCCAAACAGTGATTTCCATGAAAAAACTTGTTGGCATAAGGAGCTTGATGCGTCATGTCACTTTATCCGTGTCTCTCCCTCCCCATATGTATTAAATTTCTTACAAACAGGTGAAGTGATCTGAGTGAGATTAGCTAGTGTTCCAAGTTTGCTAAACAAAGAACTGGAAACAACAGGAGTACTTTCAAGTGATGGTGATGATGGCTGGTGTAAATTTGGGATCAAAGCTAGTCTCATACTAAAAGAAGAAAGTTTAATTATTATTCTGAAAGAAGGAGAAATGGAAAAGGATACCTATTCTGGCATGCCCAAGATAATTAAATTAGATTCAAGCATACTTGCTTTTGCACATTAAGAAGTATTTCCCTAGCTTAGAGCACAGCAGGTGCTTCCTCATGTCTTCTAAGTCGCTTCCTTTGGATGTGTGGACTTTGACAATATATTTTGAGAGAATAACACTGGCAAAAGGTAATATGATTCAGTAGCAGCTAGATCTCTGAAAACTGTAGGCGTTCCTTTTATTCTCTATGATCTTGTGTGTTAAGCAAAGCCAAATCATGTCAGCTACAATTACCACTTTGTGATTTTTCTGACAGACATAGTCAGTTGCTTGTGTCTTGCAAAGAAAATGTCAGCTTTAAGCAATGTAGCAGCAGTGCCTCTGCTTTAATAAAAGCAGCGTGCTGTAAGTGTAGGAATTTTTTCTGGAAGCACATGATTTTGATGGAGGACTGTAAATTACTGTCCAAAGCAAAGAAGGCCTTAGTGTACACTCTATCATAGAGTGATGCAGTAGGACTGCATGGAGGAGGTCTTTGGAAAGTCGATAGAGCATCTGTCCCTCTGCGGATGTTGTTTCCTCATTGCTTCAAATGAATTTCATTTACTGCTCTAAAAGTGGAATTTCTTATTTACTTAGGATAACGTAGTATCTGTTTAGGAAGTCTGCATGCCAGCAGCAGCCCTGTGATCAGAAATAGCTCCTTGCTGTGAAGTATTGCTGCGGTGGTGGTAAATTCCTGTGCAGAACTGCCAATAATATGAAAAGTAATGAATATCTTATATAAAGCCTTAGAACACCTAGAAAGGGGACGATGCCATGACTCATCAGTAATTTATTTTCCCTAGATATTGTTTAAAGTAAAATGACAGAATTTCTGTTTGAAGTAATTAGATCAGGAAAATAAGTGCTTGTGCTCAGGAAGCAAACCTCAGGCTTCAGCTCTGTGAAGAGTGCGGGCCCATCCCTTCCACCTTGGTCTCTTCAATGCTGTTATATGCTTAAAAACCTCTGTCATGTGGTATTTACCTTGAGCCCAGGCTCTGTTCTTAACCAGGTCAAAGGTTAGTATTATTTTAGTAATTTTAGTATTATTAACTTTTAAAAAGGAATACATACAAGATTCTTCTTTCTAGAGATTGTGGGAGTTCTGTTGTTAGTTCTGTATGCTTGATACAATTAGTTTTTTTTTTCATAAGCCCTGTACCTGAAGGAAAATTTCCTCAGAATTTCTCCAAGTTATGAATAGACAAAAGCTGCAGAGCCGAGAATTACAATATTATGAGATTTTTTTTTTTTTTTACTATTTTACCTGATTCTCTATATAGGGCCAATATAAGCTAGGTAGTATTTATTTTTAATCTCTTCACCCAAAGATCTTGAATTGTAAAAGGTCTCTCATAGTTTTAAGTTAGTTCTTGGTTTTGCCTAGTTTGTTCACTTGACTTATAGAAGATCCACCAAATTATTTTTAGTGGGTTTTTTATTTCGTAGATTGAATTAATACATCAAAGCTTGCTTTCCCTTGTTGCTTATTGGGAAATGAAGTATCACAATATGCATTCAGAATAAGAATTAGTAATTCTGTCTGATTAATCTCTGAGCTATCAAAACTTTTCAAGCAGATGGCATGAAATGTATTGCCAAAGCCCATGCATTACTGCTGAGTGATGTAAATTATTTAATTGAATTCCAACAACTTGCTAACCAAACCATAAACCTTACCTTGTGCACTACGTACACATATGGATTAAAATAAACTCTTCTGTAAGTAATAATAAATGAAAAAGGGTTCCCATATCTGTCGCAGGAAAAGTTATAAAAATGTACTGCTAATATTGTTTAAAAATAAGACAATCTACTGCTGTTAGCGTACCATACTGAATAGAGGTGGTCCAGCCTCAGGAAACCTGCCTAGTGGATGCGGGAAAGGCTGTGGATGTGTCTGGATGGACTCCAGGAATGCCTTTGACACTGTCTCCCATAGCATACTCCTGGAAAAAGCTGGCTGCCCACAGCTTGGACAGGTGCACTCTTTGCTTGGTTAAGAACTGGCTGGATGGCTGGGAACAGAGAGTGGTGGTGAATGGTGCCACATCCAGTAGCCAGCCAGCCACTACACTAGTGGTGTCCCCCAGGGATCAGTGCTGGGGCCAGTCCTGTTTAATATCTTCATTGATGATCTGGATGAGGGGATTGAGTCCACCATTAGCAAATTTGCAGATGAAACCAAACTGGGAGAGAGTGTTGATCTGCTGGAGGGTAGGAGGGCTCTGCAAAGGGATCTGGACAGGCTGGATGGATGGCCCAAATCCAATGATATGAGATTTAACATGACCAGGTGCTGCACTTTGTCCCCAACAACCCCATGCAGCGCTACAGGCTAGGGACAGAGTGGCTGGACATCAGCCAGGCAGAAAGGGACCTGGGGGTGCTGATTGACAGTAGCTGAACATGAGCCAGCAGTGTGCCCAGGTGGCCAAGAAGGCCAATGGCATCCTGGCCTGTATCAGGAATAGTGTGGCCAGCAGGACCGGGGCAGTGATTCTTACCCTGTACTCAGCACTGGTGGGGCTGCACCTCAAGTTCCGTGTCCAGTGCTGAGCCCCCCAAATTAGGAGGGATGTTGACATGCTGGAATGTGTCCACAGAAAGGCAGTAACGGCTGGTGAAGGTCTGGAGCACAAGTCCTGTGAGGAGTGGCTGAGGAAGCTGGGGGTGTTCAGCCTGGAGAAAAGGAGGCTCAAGGGGGGCTGTAACACTCTCTACAATTCCCTGAAAGGAGGGTGTAGCCAGGTGGGGGTTGGCCTTTGCTCCCAGGCAACCACCAATAGAACAAGAGGACATAGCCTTAATCTGTGCCAGGGGAGGTTTAGGTTGGACATGAGAAAAAATTTATTTCCTAAAAAGATTGTCAGGCATTGGGACAGGCTGCCCAGAGAAGGGGTTCAGCCATGATCTGTGTAGGTGTAGATGTGACATCTAAGGACATGATTTAGTGGTGGACATGGCAGTGCTGGGTTAATGGTTGGACTTGATCTCAAAGGCTTTTTCCAACCTAAATGGCTCTATTATTCTAAGTTGACATTTCAGTAGTGATCTCTTCTCTTTTTTTCCTAAGGTCTTTAAATGAGGTATAATATTGTTTCTCACTTACATAACCTGGTTTGTATTTATGTATTAAACAGATGAAAGTACAATGAGAATATATCCCTGCAGGGGAGAAGATAGATGTGCTACCTTGTTACATAACTGA
Organism: Dasyornis broadbenti; assembly: GCA_013397935.1. Classification (NCBI taxonomy): domain Eukaryota; kingdom Metazoa; phylum Chordata; class Aves; order Passeriformes; family Dasyornithidae; genus Dasyornis; species Dasyornis broadbenti. Next base: position 106,489 of record VZRN01005370.1, read on the forward strand.
CCTTACAGTAACTACAATGAACAGTTCAGAAAAAGTAGTGAATAGAAGTTATAGGGTGCCTCTGTGTATGGTGAGGTACAGTTTTCCTGCATTGAGTGAACAGTTGCTGAACATACAGACTTTAAGCTTGTTTGCTGAACGGTTTGATTGAAATAGCTGTTTCTTTGCTTCTTGACGGGTAAGGAAATAAAACCTGAGAACATGATACATGAATCCTGCTATGAAGTATAAACAAAAGGAGAATTGGAGCTGGACTTTTTATAATTGGATAATTGCTTTCAAAACCAGAAAAGCTTTTAGTTCGTATTACTCAGTGAAGACTAATGTCGCAAATGTCTGTCCTTTATTGGAGTTTGGTATTGGATACTGTGGATTACCTTTACACAGAGATGTAATTTGTTCTGAACATTTTCTTTCTATAGCTACAGTGATTTGTCTCTAAAAGTGCTGTTCTGCCTTCTTTTCCAACAATGCAACCTTATAATGTTTTCAGCTCAATACCTGACTTCAACTATCCTAGCAGATAACTGGAAGGCTGCACTTTTGATAAAAGAAGAGAAATGTAACAGCAATCACAGTGTTGACACAAAGGTAATGAAGGGCACCGTTTTCTAGAAAATGGAGTCAAGTAATAGCAAAAGGATTAGAAAACAGTGGGACATCCAGTCTGCAGAGCACCCCTGAGAATTTTTCTCCTAAAACTTCTTGCAGAGATGAGCACTTGCTTCTAGCCACATTCATGAGGATTTTTATGAATGCTTAAAATGCTATTATGAAGGAATTTAATCTGAAAACATAAATAGTTTATGAAATAAAAATAGAAGAATAAAATGCAGGTTCAGGAAAGAACCTGCCAGAATCACTCAGATACAAGTCAGGCTATATCTAAAGCAATATGAATGTTTCTTTAAGGTGAGTATTGATTTGCATTTTCTCCTGTTGTTCTTGACTGAAGGATATTTATATCTCACAAAGTATTTAAAAGATAAACAGAACAAATGCATGAAAATAGTTTTTTAAATCCATCTGTAATATGTTCTCATGCTGTGGGATGAAAGAGGATAAAATTTAGATTCTACCAGGCTTTTTGACTGTGCAGCTTTGTTCCAACAGAATAGTGTTAGAGACATATTTCAAATAATATAATATGTATATTTTATTTATATTTATATTCCTTTTTATTCCTCTTAAGTTAGTGGGTCAACAAGCCTGTTACAGAGTTTCTAAGAATTGAGCATTAAAATGCAGGTTTTTTTCCTCTATTTTTCAATTGCTTGTTGTTTCTCTGTAATGTTGCCATCAAGCAGCAACAAGTGTTGAATGAATTTCCAGAATTGGCCCCTCAGAGAATCTGACATACACAGTGCTGAAGCTAAACTAGGTTTCATGGAGAAATGAGTCTGATGCCTTAGTAAGTCTCCAGTTAAGAACACATGCATTGCTACAATTGGACGCTGTCACAGGACACTCAGAAAGGTCTGTTGCCTCTGGACATAAAAGTGGACCAAAACAGAGAGCATTCAGTTGCTTAGCATGCATCACCTTCTTCCAAGCTTTCTTAGTGAGTTTGTAGGTTTTTTTTCTCTTTTATTTAGCCTCTGCTGCTGTGGACTGTAAATAAATCATTCCTTACAGAGGAAGAGAGAAAAAGCCAGAGTCAGTTCCTCCTAAATGCAGTATAAAGTGATTCTCTGGAGAAATTTCTTGTGTTATTGTGACGCTTCTAGAACTCATAAAATAGCTCTAATAGCTCTGGTTTCCCAAAATAGCTCTACTGTGAGACTGCAAGGTATTTGTTTGTTTTGTGGGCTAGGTGCCAGGTTATTTCCACATAGAAACGCATTTGAAGAACAACTTCACAGGCTGTCTTCGCCCTCACAGGGCATTCTGTATAAAAGTGCAGTCTGCTCTCTCTCCACATTTGTTAAAATGGTTTTGATTGACAGTGAATTTATTTGCTGAACTTAGCAAGAATAATTTGCTTTTCATAGAAAGAAATGTTCATGTGCTTCTCAAAGGACAAACCCATCCAGGTACAGAGAGAGATATCACTTTCCACAGCTTGGATTGCCATCTTTTCCCAATAATGGCTCTTCAGGAGTTCTCCCTACCCTGTGCCAGGGAGACTTGTTAATACACTGTTGTACAGATGCTTGACTGCACCTCATTGAAGCTTTAGTTTGGGTCTCTGGCTGGAAGGTTGTAGGTAGCCTGTTGGCTGAGTTATCTGGAAGTTGTGTAAAACCAAGATCACATTTGCTAGTGTTGTTGGTCAGCACTGGTCTGAGGGACTCTCTAAGCTCCAGGAGGCACAGATGTCACTCACCAAAGAGTTGGGGAGGCACTTAGGTTTTATTGGGAAGCTTGCCAAAGCTTTAGTTTTGAGGAGATACTTCTGAGTAAGACATGGAAAGTAGTGTGTTATGCAGGCTTTCATTTAGTCTGTAATGTATTGCTGATTTCAGTTTTTCGCATTTTTCAGTGCTAGTCATCTCCGACACATCTTCAGAGACTGGCCCTTTTTAAATACAAATTATCTCTCAGAAAAGATAAAATTGCCGATACTAAAAGCGTTTTTTGGGAATTATTGCTTTCTTTTTCTGGTAGAAGTGCACTTTGTCAGTTTTTTCGGTTTTTTTTTTTTTTATCAGATGGGGAAGTCTTGTTAATACTAAAGAAATGTTTATAATAAAGAGAAAAATCTGAAAAGAGTGAAAAGTTGTTTCTCAGGAGGGCATAGCCTTTATCATCAGAAAACCACTGGTGGATCCTTTGCTGACTGTGGAGCCACTTGTGAAAGCCTCCCTCTTTCTGGGGACTGACTGCCAGGTGGAGCAAAGCATTGGAAGGGAAACCTCTCAAAGTGAGGAGGCAGCAAAGGTGATGGATTATGTGGTGTTTAATTGCCCTAATGCAAATAAGGAGGATATTTCTTACTTTATGAGTCCCTATACCTTCACATTTGTAACAGAAGTACCTTCTGTGCAGTGGCCTTTGTCCATGCAGTGCATACAATTCTTACTGGTACTTAGTGCAGATATAGAAAGATTGATATAGTTATGGTTGTCAAAGCTCAAAAAGTTCTACCTGGGGCTTGCAGACCCTTCTTCAACCATGACACAGCCAGAAAATGGTGTGTCACAAGTTGTTGAGGATGGGTTGAGTTGTGAAAGGGGAGATTTTTATCAGAAATCCATCATGTGCTATGTTACTGTGCTTCATGGGAAGACTAAGTTTTGTGCTAGTACCTCAGTACCTTGTGTCTTTGCTTTTATCTATTGAGCAGGCTGATGCTTTTACGTATTTTATATGATTAGTTTCTGGGAGATGTGCCAGCTGTGCCTGTAAAAAGTTTTCTGTAATGATATTGCAAAAGAAAATGTTGGTCAAAGGATGGGATGACATCAAAATAGGGTTTCTTAAAGTAGTGGAAGAAACAGTGAGCTGTGAAGGTATGATGAAGGGGATTCAGTCAAAGTTGACAACCCAAACTGGGAAAATCCAATGCCACTTTTACAAATTTTAGCTAGTTGCACTAGATAACCAAGTTCACCTGTCTATAAGTGTTTGTGTTAAACTATAATGATGTACATAATTGACCTTATTCCATGCAGTCATCAAATCTTCCATTCCAGCAAATTCAGTGAAAAGCAGAGTACATAGATATCATTAGTATTACGACTTTTTTTTTTTTCCTGGAATGGGAAAGGAATTTGAAATGCAGACTATGGAAATTGCACTGTAAATTTTCTAAAGGAGTGTTATTCATAAAACGAAAATATCTGAAACCAATTTGGATATCTGGATTATCTTATTACTGAAAAAAACAAACAAAGAAAAAAACCTTTAGAACTTGGCATGTAGTGATATGTAAGAGGAGATTTGGAACATAAAATGAAAAAAGTCTCTTTTCATAAAATGTAGTACTTTGTTCTGTGTTTTTAAAAACATCTCTAGGTATGGCAGTTTTGAGTTTTTTGCTTTCATCCTAGTATAAGCCTAAGCCACCCTCTGATCAAGTAGTTTGCCAAATATAGTTATGTTTCCATAATATTCTGGATGTGTGCCTAATCTCTTCTTCACATATGACTCTTGATTTTTACAGAGATTGACTTCAAGAGGTGTTTTTGAAGTACAGAAATGTAACTGATACCCAAATTTCTTCTTCATAGGCTGTTGACATCTAGGTGAAGGGTCTTGTTTCAGTACTAATCAGATACTAGGTTCTTTGGCCTGTATTTGGACACCATGAATACCATGGCCCTCAATGCCATCAGGGGTTCATTATTTTTTGGTGTTTCTGTTAGCAAGTGTCCAGATTTCGGGCTCATTTCTGATCTAAGATATTCAACAGCAGAGTGTTGTCCTTGGAAAAGCTTTTACTCAGCTTGCTATGTGCAAGTCCAGTGACAGACTGTTCAAGGTAAGTGTTGAAATACATCAGCATGTTTGAGATTGTAACTAATTCAACTTAATCAATTTCTAAAGAGTGAAATTGGTTAAATGACTGTTTTAGCTAAAGAACTGTCATTTGTTACCCAAGGTGAATGGAATATTTTGCTACCCATTATATTTAGGCTATGAAAAGTTGACCCAGTTGACCCTACAGTAATTTGGCGTCCTCAGAAATTACATGGAAGTTCTTCATGTCTTCCTAAAGCTCTTACAAATACATGCTGCAATTGACTATTTTCTTTCCCCCACAACAGTAAGAAATTGGGAATCATTTTACACACTGGCCAGTGCAGTTATAGAACGTATTTTTATTTTGTGGGTTCTGTGGGGTTTTTTTTTTTGGCTAATATGTGTGTTTAACCTTACAAAGGATTCTTCAAGAATACCATATGCATTGTTTTTCCCAACCTTGCACAGTCCTCTTCTTTGTCTGTCTGCATCCTTTTGCCTTCACCACCCAGTACCTCATACTCAACCCAAAATAATCACTCATTTGAATGATGTTCGTTTTAAAAGCTCAGATGATGTTGATTGAGAAAATAAACTTTCAAGTATAATTTCAATCTAGCATATTTTTCTAGACATTCAAGCTGAAGTGTTAGTATTTCAATTGAATGTGACAAGGAAAGTATTTCTTTGTTACACTCATGAATAAATTACCACAATGGTAACACAACAAAATAGAGAAGAAGGAAAGTGTTAATTTACATTTCAGTAGTTGGAAGGGTGGTATATTTATGGTTGCCTCATACGCCAGAAATGTGCCTTTTAATTTACTCTTAAGTAAACACAGATGAGTGGGGTTTTTTTTCACCACCAGTTCTCACTAATTTCTGATGAGCATGGTTAAGTTTGAATGATAGACTTGTTACTTGCTGGGCTAATCACTGCCTAAAATCACTTGCAAAACTAAGAAGTAATTATGTGGGGTAAAATATGGAAGGGAAATAAAGTAGGAATAAAGTTAGGAAGCTGTTTGAAGATTAAAGCTGCAGATTAAACATTCATGAGTAAATTATCAAAGGCTTTATCAAGTGGCTAAACTTTGGAAAAAGCTTGACAACACTCCTATGCCTCTTTTTTCTTGTTTGTCTAGAATGCTTGCTTTATATAACTGAAAAAAGACTTTCTTGTTCAAGAGAAATAATTTAGTTTAAAAACAGTCTGACTTTCTCCACAAGTGATTACTGTAATTTAAAGGAAATTTTTGTTTGTAAGAACATACACCTGGCAAGTTTTCAGATGTGAGGCACAGGGCTCTGTGTTTTCTTTTAAGATTTTTTGTTGTTAGCCTTTCCAAAAGAGAACGTGATGTTTGTGTGTTACATTGCATGCTTTATCTGCTTGTGGTTTTTGTGGTAATTTAAATACAATTTTTTTCTTGTTTTTTTTTTTTTTTTCCCCTCCTGGTTTTTTAATTCTTCTAGGAACTTCTATGAAGCAATTCTAAATCTTTATATTATGATAGTAATGCATTGAGTTGCTAGACACTGAAGTAGTCATGGGAGATCAGTGAGGTGGACACTGAGAGAGAATCACACCTCATGTTGACATTTGGTCTATAATACATTTATTTGGCAGGACAGATGCAGTAGGTACAACGATTCCTGTTCTACAAACAGGCATGTATCACAAATTACAGCTTCAGTCCCACACTTCAGACCTGTCCTGTGGCAGGGGAATGGGACACTCCCTCAGCCAGGCAACACGCAAGGTGTGTGAATCACAGCTCAGCTACTGCATCTGGCAGTTGGTCTCATCAGACTGCAGATCCTACTAGGTATCCAAAATCCAGCATTGCTTTTCTCCCCTCTGACCATTCTGCGGGCTCTGGGACTATTGTTTTAATTTTTTATTGCTCTCTACAATAGATCATTGGTGAAGTCACGTAGCCCCAGGCCAATCTCTCTGACTTCCTCCTTCCTTGAGGCTAATTAGTGGTTGCTGCTGTGGTTTCTATCACCCTCTGGCCGCCCGCCTGTATGTGATATAAGAAATGTTGCCTTTGTTGTCCCAGCACATGTTGGATTCCACTTTGAGCTGGACAGGTTTAGTTAAGTCTCATTCATTTAGGTGATGCCTTGGGTACATTAACACCAGGTGTGTACTGTGTAAATCAGAATTCTGGGCAGAATATTAACTAGAGAGGCTAATGGCAGCCCCACAGTAAGGTGGTACAGGTGTCCTGTAGTTACGAATATTGTAATAAAGGGAATATTCTGCACTACCCCTCTGTGGTTCTGATCTCCCCATCCCATCCGTTCCAACCTCTGTGTCCTCATATGGAAAGCAGCCACAGAGCTCAAGTAGTCAAGTGGTTAGAAATTGGATTTTCAGAGGTATTTTTTAGAAGCTTTTTTCTTCTCACATGTCTTTGCCTGAAATATAGTACTTCTCCAGTAACTGAGTTTTGGCAAGATGAAAGGGTGCCTAAAACAATATTCTTTTATTTTAAGACTGACACTGAAAGCTGGTTTTGTGTTTTTTGGTGACTTGGATGCTTTTTTTTAGCAATTTTAAGTTTATTCTTTTTAGGTAGACAGCAACTGTAAATCGGCTGAAAACCTACAGATCAGAGAAGTAGCTGCTAATTCAGTGGCACTTGGCTGAAATCCTTTCTAGAAAGCAAGACAGTATATCTCAGTGCAGACTATCTCTGTACTGCCAGCTTATAAAGTCACTTTCTCAGGGACCTTCTTGCCTATAGACAGAGACTTAATTCATTTGTTCTAAGTGTATAGTAATGATCTGAACACCACAGTATGCCTATCTTTTTCCTAACCCAATATAAATATATGTATAGTTCCCATATAAATAGTATATGATTCTGTGGTAAAGATAATTTGATGTATTTCCACTTATTCTCAGGTTTTTGAGATTTAAGATGGTTTAGGAAAGAAGTGTAGAGTTATTTGACCTTTTTTTGCAGAATGAACTAATGCAGTAGGTACCAGAAATCTGGCAGATTATATTCAAGAAAACATATCTTTAAAATTGGGGGGAACTTTCCTAGAATAAAGCTGACTTTAAAAAGAGAGAGAAATGCTGATTCAGATTCAAAGGGGAACTCTCAAAACCATGATTAGAATTTTTTTTCTCCTGTGCAGGAATAACTTTAGTGAAGAGAGAAAATTCAAACTTTTGATTTTAGTGGGGCTCTGTATCCAGCTCCTGTAATCCTTGTCTGTAGGCCTGTATAAATGTTTTCCTTTACTTCATTTGAGATGCTGAGGAAGCAAAGTACAGAAGAGGGCCTCTAGGTCTTAACCACACATCCTGTACATGAAAAATGAGCAGTACTTAGGTTATTTCCATTTAGTCTGGAGTCCCGTCCTGCACCTGTGCAAATGATAGCTTGGGAGTTGGAGCTGGAGTAAAGGACTAGGTCAGCATGTGGCAATGGATTAGGCTGGTATTACTGAGACAGCGTGTCTGGATGTCTTGCAACACTTTTGTCTGCACTGATGGTTCAGTTTAGAGTTATCACTTAAAATTCTTTTCAGTGCTAAAAAGCTTTAAAAGTGACGAAAGTTTTGAATAGTCCTGAGGGACCATTTTGACTCCATGTATGGGACTCACACACTGAAAGATTTCACAGAATTCAAGAATAATACCCGCAGCATGAATCACTAATGCCATCACTGAGTTGCTGGGATCCAGCCATGATTCCTGCATTTCTTGAGTGTCGCTACTACATCAGCTTCTCAGGACATTTTGTCCAAACACCAGGAGGTTGACAGACAGGTCCATGTTTGGCCTGCAGCATTACTTACACTCTGGTGCTGTCAGTGATGAAACTGTATAGCATGGACTTAAAGCTGACTATAAGTGACAGCAGGTGTTCCATTACTCACTGTCTGATAACCCTTTTCTTGCCTCAACCCCTGCTGACCAACTCAATGCAACATACTGTTCCACTGGACCTGTGATTGAATCTGTTTGTAGCACTCAGAGAATGCTCTCTAGGTGCCTGAAAAATGCTGGTGGGGCTTTTTACTAGCTCCTTGAAAGATCCATGAAGGTATTGTGATTTTCCGTACTGTTTTGCTAAAACTGAATTCCCAAGCATGGAACGGGAGTTGATGATGAGCCCGTCCTGGTTTGCTCTTTTGCAGTATGTTGATCAAATATCTCGAGCTGCTTTGCACACATCATATTTACCAGCATCATCCAGAGTTTGGGATGGTTTTGCCTGGGACCTGGAGAGGTTTTTCAAGCAGCCTAGAATCACAAAGAACAAATCAATTAAGAATCTGGAATTGTCTCCTTCCATGATATTCTGGCCTCAGTATGTGCTAACAGCACATTACATACGTAGTCTGCAATGAAGACTTTGTAGAGGTCACTTTGCAGTTTTTAGGGCTTGTTGGTGCTGCACTCTGTAGACCTTTGCAAATACAGAGGAAGAAGCCTCTTGTCTCATTGTGAACAGCTCTCAGGTGATTCTACTGCCTGATAGTGTACCCCTCTGAGCAAGAGCTGTAATGGAAAGTTATCCTTTTATGGTCTTTAAAATATTGGCAGCTTATAGATGTGCTTTTTGTAGTTAGTTACAGTTGTAGAAAGATGTATATTTATTTCTAAAAGAATATTTATGTAAAATAATTTTGGTGGATTTTTAAATATGGCTGCACATAATTTCTTTTTCCTACAAAATGGTCTCAATATTTATGAATTTTTCTGTAGTAAATTATATTTCAACAGTGGATTTTGGTTGGGGTGGGAGGCACAGAGCAGATTCTTTCTTGCTCTTTTTCCAGGACTTTTCTAGACTATGCTGTATTGGTTATTTTCCCCATTTTTGTGACGCAGACAAGATGCTGTATCTTCCATAGTATCATAGAATCGTTATGGTTAAAAGGGAACTTTAAAGGTCATCTAGTCCAACCCCCCTGCCATGGGCAGGGATATCTTGCAAGGCATCTTGCACTCGGTCCTTTTGAACCTCATGAGGTTCCCAGGGACCCTTTTCACAAGTTGGTCCAGGTCCCTCTGAATGGCATCCAGTCCCTCAGGCATCTCAGTTTCACTGTCTATGTTCTGATGAAGACATTGCAACCAGCTTCTTAATAATGTTCACAGTCCTTTTGTCCGTTGTACAGAGTATTACAAATGTTATTCAGGGACTGCAGGTTCAAGTATGTAAGTGGGCAGTTGTATTTCATTTGTGGTATTGTATTTTATTAGAGTTGCATTAATAAGAGTAAGCCTTGGGAAAACATCTTGGATCACACTGCATTCCATGGTGGCTGAATAACAAGAAGATAATTGGAAGCCAAAAGACTTCTTTCTGGTTGTGAATACAACTGGGAACTATTACTGTGAATGACTTCTGATGCTGTGTCTGCTGTTTCAAATTTCAAAGGTCTTTTGCCCTAGTCAATGTAATATGTGATCTTTGATCTAATAAATGAAGGGGGATCCTGTTGAGGGGCCTGTTAAACTTAATGGGCCATTCTACTTGCATGCTACTGCTGCTGTTTTGTCAAGAGGGTTGGCTGCTCATATCTTGATTTTCTCAAATACATTGCAGTGTAATAGTCTGTAAGTTTGTTAAGCACCTGTTCAGGATAAAGTGCTGGCAGGGTACACAATAGAAATTGCTTTATAATGTGACCTATGAAAAAGGCTGTAGAAACACATTACAATGTTTTGAAATTGGCACAGTCCTGTGCCATTCCAGCTTGCTTCCAAGAAAAAAATACCATTGACTCTGGCAAGATAATGTGCCCAGATATGAAATCCATCACCCTAAACAATGAGAAGCTGACATAGCATTGTATTTGTACCACTGTGGGCACTGTGCCCAGCTGCAGATGTCTTTAGAGTTCATTGCTTTAGACAGGAATAAAGTCTCAGTCTGCACGTTTGCACGTGGCTGTTGTGGAGTTGGCGTGAACTCCTGAAGAAGAGAGCTGGCTATTAAGAAAACAGTTATGCCTCCTGTATCGATAATGTTAAGTCACTGATGTGAAAACATGCATAGCTATCTGGGCTGATACAAACGGTTGCTCTGGAGGAGGGGATGTTTAGATGTGACCTTTTAAAGCTCTTGCACTACTTGGTAAATGATCCCTCTTATTAGCATTAGTGAATTTTGAGAAGTAGATCTTGACCTTAAAATATTTGAAAAATATCTTTAAAAATATTTTAATGTTTAAAAAGAAAACCTGCACATACTGGTTTATTTTTTGTTTGTTTGATTGGCTCATTTTTGTTAACTTTGAAGGTCTTGTTTAGATTCATTAAATACCAGTATGTATTTCTTAATCCTGTCATTGTAAGTTTAGACTTGAAACCCATCTTAGAGACTACTGTGATAGAGCAGAACCTGTACATATCCACAATTCTGTGAGGAGATTAAGTATTTGCAGGCTTGAAATGTGGAGTAGAGTATTAATAACAGTATGAACATTCTGAACTCATAGGTGTTGACCTTACACTGACAGAAATAGTAATAAATGTAGTAATGTAATATTATTTTCACACATGATAATCCTATTAAATAAACATTTCAGTTTCAGCTTATTATGATTTGTGAACACAAAACACTTAAATCTCTTCTGTGATGTAATATTTTGGATATTAGAGGAAGTAGAGACAATCCACACTGGAAAACAGAAAGTAGGTTAGATGCTTTTAATGTTACTTGACTAAGATTTTTGCAGTAGGTGGCTGATGTAAGAACTGATAGTAAATCTCCTGTATCATGTGCAAAGCATAGCAGTTGTAAATACTGAGCGATGCAGGTTTCAATTTGAGCTTTTAGCTTTGTCTCGGTTTGGAAGACAGGCGTCTGGTAAGGAAGATAGAAACCTGCCTTAGAATAGAGGATATGACCCCTCTCCCTCCAAATTGTTATAAGGTCGAAATCAAGGGCTCTCAGGCAAAGATATGGGAAAAGGAATAACAGTTCTTTACTCGTATCTATAACGAGGAAAACAAGCAACAATAACAGTAGCAATAACAAATAAACAAACCAGAAACCCGGTGGCAGCTTTCTCTGGGCTGCCGGACACCACCCCTCCCCTTTGGTGCAGTTACGGTCACGGCCAGCAGGGGGCGCTGTGGCGCGAGCTCAGCTCCTCGGTGATGGCGGACGGAGCAGAGGGCATGGTGGCTGCACGGCGAGCGGAGCTGCAGCAGGGAATCTCAGGGCAGCAAACTGGGCGGCAGAGCTTGTCCACTCGAGCTGGCAAACAAAAGGGTGGCAGAGACTCCGCAAGGGTGGCAGAAAAGCCGCAGTGTGTCCCGGCAGGCGGGGTGGGGGTGAGGGTCAGCGGCAGCCGGGCTCCTCGCGTGGCAACTGCCGCACGCAGCTGGGGAAAACGCGTGCTCTGGGAGCACGGGAGAAACAGGGTCGGAGCCCCGCGCCTCTCCTCCCAGCGAAAATCTCACCCTGCAAGGAAAAAAACCCAACAACGCAGTGCTGAGCTCCCACGGCAGCAGCAAAGGGAAAGAAAAAACAGCAGCTGTCTCCTCCAAAACGTTCCTGGGACAAGTGTGTGCTTACCAAGGGCCAGCAACCTTTTTGTCCCTCGCCACACCCGGCTATGTTTTAGTCTCTTAAGTGCGTCTTTTGTCCCTTAAGTACCCAGTCGTTAAGGCTCGTTAACGTATCCCTAGCCACAGGATGGAAAAATTCCTAACCTCCAACAAGCGTCAATATTTTTTCAGTTCATGTGGTGATGACTTGATCCTGAGAGCCAAAATGAGTGACTCCTGATAGAAGGAAAATGACAAATTACTGCAAAGACATTATGGGTACTGAAAAGTTTCAGAATATTCCCATATGCAGCAGGATTCTAAATTAGATACCATTTTCAGTCTCAATTTCTTTACTCTTTGAAACTGAGGTTTTGTGTTGTGTAAGAAAATAGTTTGAACTCTTTTAAGAATTTTTGGTATGCTCCTTTGGTATAATGCTTTATCGCTGTGTTCGTGTGAAGGTAACAAAGTAATGGTTGTGTGCTTGTAAGATTTTCATTACTTTATTAAAAACCCCAACAAACAGCTACTAATTTCCAACACTATACGTTATGTCATTTCATCAAAAATTCCCATTCTTCAGGGAGGTATTAACTGAAGGAAGTTTTCAATATATGGTTTGCCTATTGAAAAGGCAAGTTGACAATTAATTGTGATGTTCTACAAAATGTTGAACATGGGTTAAAAAGATTGAAACTCTTAGTCTGATTTTGTTTTGATAATTTGCTTACAAAACAGCATCTTGAGTTTGAAAATTTAATTATGTGAAAAAGCTGTGATGCCTATGCACTTTACTGCTTTGGGATGTCTTGACAATCTCATGCAAGGAGAAGGTACTGAGATAACTTTGGACAACTGGCTAGCATTTTCGTTGTGCAAGTGTGCTATGAAGACTGTTCAGATGCAGACAGGTGCCCTGATGAGGTCTCATGGAAAGCAAAGAAGTATGTGAAAGATGGTTCTACACTGAAAAGAAAGCAAAAATGAGGTAGTTCAGAAAACTGAGACTGATTCTTAATATGGATGGATGCAGGAGGCTGTGATAACTGTTTGGATTTCAGGGAGAGGTTGGAACAGAAAAATACTTGCACCTTTACTGTAATGAAAGAGCACTTTGTACTCCTGTGTACTATTTGCTATCCTGTTCTGTCTATATGGTGCAAAATTTCTTAATGGAGCAAAGATAACTTCATAGTCATGACTGAACTTTTCAGCTCTCTATGATGTATTAAAAACATAGTGATCAAGATTGTACATAGCATGCTGATCAAATTACTTGGGTACCGGTGCTAATTCAGTACATCTTGATTTTCTGTATGATAGATACACTGTGTGGGAGAACTGCACAACAGCACTGAGCAAACTCTTAGAGTTGTTTATGCAGTTTAGAAGACTTTGGAAGGTAATTTCATTAATCTCTTGCTGATCCTGCTCTGAAAAATCTGTATTAGCCAGAGAATATAAATACATGAAGATTTCCAAAAGCTCCACGTACCTGCAATTTTACTAGTGCTAGCAAACTGTTTTCCATATTCAATCTGTTTCTTCAAACAGAATTAATAACCTGATTTCAAATAGTTTTACCACTCCAGGCTATTTTTCCTCAGGTATTTACATAGATTGCATACACTTACATACTTTAACATAAACATTCTAGGATGCACACTTCCTGATTATGAAGAAGAAATTATGGCTTAATAGCCTTAACATCTATAGCAAAACTCTTCTGAGGAAACAAGTTTTCACTATGCGTGGCAGTCTGATAAATGAGGCAACTGAGGCAACTACTTAAGAGTTTGTTGTCTCAGTGTTTCTTTTTTACATCAAAGGCATCTATTTTTAGATTACATTATATTTTTTGTGTGTTGGATGATGAAAGTTACATTATTGTTCTTCAGAACGTGAACTTGGTCTTATTTAAGATGGACAGTGACCTAATGGCACTGCTAGTAATGGTGCTACTAACAGCAACTGGGTTTTACTTAAGCATTTTGTTCTCTAGATCTCAAGTGCTTTATAGAGGAAATTGTAATAGCCTGTGTACTAAACATGTGTTTTTGTCTTTGTTAGGTTTTATTATTAAAGGAAAGTTTGCTTATATCTTGTTATACCTTAGAAGAGGTAAAACAGTAACATCTTACTGAAAGCATGAATAACTAAAATCAGGGTTTGATCATAGGGTGCTGGTTGCATTTACTGATTGTTCCATAAGTGAAGAAGCAATCTGTTTCTTTGACTATTGTGATAATGAGATCCCAAAAGGCAGAAAGCTTGTCTCCCTCCTCCCTTTCCCCACCAAACGTTTGGTTTTAATAGGTAATAGCCACATGACTCAGCATCTGGGTGTCAAAGTACTCTTCATGGTGAATTCAGCAAGAGTTTCAAGAGCTTAAGAAGGCCACCCCTACTGGTCTCCTATTGAGCCTCTACATGACCCTGTTGCAGATTTCTGTCTTCTCATCTCTCCCCATCCAAAACCAACTTTAATGGTACATGTGTGACATCACATCAGTATGTGTGTGATGTTCTTTTGCGCAGGAATTAATACAATCTTACAGAAGGATAAATCAATAGCTAGAGATCTGCATTTATCTAATAAGTGAATATTGCCCTAATTTTAAATTATTCATACATTTGTTGCCTTTAAGATTTCTTGTAACAGTTTCTGAATCTGTCTGCCATCTAATTCAATTAAGCTTATTTGAACTAGAGACTCATATTCACTAATAATACAATTTGTGGGGTTTTTTTACCTGATAGTTTTTAATTGTTAGCTTGGGCAATATGAATTGTTTGCTCTCGTGAACGTCTTGTATAAGTAAAATTGAGGAGTTGCAGTAAAAACCCTTTGCTTCTCTGAATTTCTTACTGTGTTATAGTGAAATTGCTAAACATTTTAATAATACAGTTAATATTGGCTGTCTTTTATTTGTGTGTGACTTACCTGGAAACCTGTTGGACTTTCAGATTGGCATTGTGTGGACCACAGGAAGAGACTGCCTCCCCTGGGTCTGCCAGACCTTGCTTCCTTCGCTCTGTGTGTGTGTGTGCACTCTGGCACTGTCAGCTTTGTGGCTGTATGCAAAAGGCCACAGCAGACAGGGGGATTTCCAGTGTCTCTTCAGTTTGGATAGGCTTTTGCTGATTGCATTCACTATCCCTTTAACTAGGGTAGATATTGTAGTCTTAATGCGGCACTGATGTTTGGTCTTTGATATTCAGCAGATGGTCATGACCTTGTGCTAACATCTGAGAAATACTGCCAGACCCCCTAGCATGCTTGCTCGTGAGTGGCATTGAGGAGTTAGTCTGTGCCTTTATTCAAGAGAAATTATTCCACTTGCTGTCTGGCTTGCCAAGTAGGTTTATATGCAAACTGTAACATGTTCCAACCATCATTGCCAAGTTAGTATTTTGTTCAGGAACGTATGACTTCATGTCACTGATTTTGGGATCTAAGTAAAGCTGTAGCCTTTTTTTTTTTTTTCCCCCCTGACTGAGAGCTCTGCACAGACGTTTTCACAAGAAGAACACTGGACACTTCTAGCAGATCTGTGGCCCATGATAAGACGTAGCTGTAAGAGGGTATGAGGGTGACTCACTTCCTGATTGAGACAGTTCTTGAAGTTTAAACTTTAAAAGAAGATTCTTAGATTAATTCTTAACCTTGACAGAGGTTACAAATATAACTTCCCATTATATGATGAATACAGCATTTCCCTGCCTCTAGTAAAATGCAACACTTAGTCATAGCAAAGTGCTAATGTTTAGCTTCTTGTAACTTCTGCTCTCAGCATATTTAAGTACAGCAGCATATAAATTTATTAAGTCTGGGCAGCATTTTAGATGTAATGCAGAGCCTAGTGGTTTTCAACATCCTATTCTTTTAAGGCTGTGTTAAGTCATGCTGTCCAATTTCACTAAGAAAGAGTTTGTAAAAAGTGGTTTATTCCTTTTGTGACACATTGCATATGTCACATCTGGACAGGTTAAGAATGTAACTCTTGCTCAAACATCTGTACATGGAACAGCCTTCCATTATCGTCAGCTCCCTGAAGGTTCAGTTGTGATGCTGAGAGCCAGATTTTCAGTAGTTCTGCACATGTCGGACTCCTTGCAGCTTGACTTGTAGGTAAAAAGCTAAGCTCTCATTATTTCCAAGCTTGTTATGCATTATTGTAATTTCACTCCTAATGTTATTGCTACGTACTGGTTGTGGAAAGCTGCAGTTGTGTTTTGTAGGTAGAAGACCAAAAACAGATTGCCCTGTTTCAGTGAAGGGTGTTTCCTTTGCAACGGGGTTACACTCATCCCTAGTCATGCATGGACATAATTAGTAAAATATACTGCTGTCAATGAATTTGATTAACTTGATTGACTTAAGTCCCAGCTTTTACTCTGTGCTAGTAGTAAGTATGTAAAACTTCATTAATGTCTTTGTTTTACTTTCTGAAAATACTGTGAGTAAATTTTGCACCTAATCTTCATGCATAAATAATAATAGGTTACGTGTAACTGGTGTGTTATTTATCTTATTTGCAGAGCAGAATATGTAAACTATTATATGTTAGAGGACACTTAGTTTTGTAATATATTACGAAGAATATCCATTACATTGCTTTTTCTTTGAAACTGTGCCAAATCTCAAGATGCTTCTTTTAAATTCAGCAGTTGTCCAAGTAAAAACCCCACAGCTTCAGGGGAAGATTTGTCTCAGCCAAAGATGATCAGGCCCTCTGGAATTACCTTTAAGTAGAAAGCTCTTTTGTGTGTGTACTTGACTCTGAGTGTATATTTGTGTGTCTGGCAGTCTAAAATGATAGATCAACTCCATGTGCTTTGCTTGAGATGGAATTTTTTTTACTTATTTATGCTGCTAGTCCAATTTCTTTGTATGGGTAAAGGAGGAGCTGTATAAATTAATATCAACAGTCATTAGATGTTTGGAGTCTCTTATTATGTCACAAGCAAGATCTTGATAAAAGAAAAGGGCACAGGTTCCACCTGTGGAAAGGCAATAATAGAGTGGATTAAGTTCTTTAAGTTCAACATGGGGTTACAGTTGGCTGACAAAGTTATAGCATTGGATGGTTTCCAAGCTACCGTAGATACAGCTGGTCACAGAGAAGCAGCTGAGAGCATCCATTCTCTTGTGCTCCCTTCTGAAAGTTCTCCATATGTGGGATGTGTACTAAGATTTACATTTATATTAGACAATTTTTGAAACTTAAAAATAATTGAAAAAATACAATGAAACAAGGCACTACAGTAGTGTAAGAGACTTTTATCCATTAATTCTTTAATCTTACTCTGAGCCTGACCTAGTACAACTTTCTTTGGTTGTCCTCTTAAATTATGAAAGAGACCTGCACAGCAAGAATAACCCAGCTTCTAGTTGTTTTGGCATCTGCTGGAAACTTCTTTTATTGTCATTATGCACAGCACTCAGAGCTCAACCTGAAGTAATGTCCAGTGGATGAAAGACAATCTGCTATAGTTCATGAATGTAGTCTCACAAGAGTGTTTAAAGCACAGGAGATTGCCCTTTCTTGGGGTTTTTTGGGGGGGAGGAAAGTTTGCTATTGGAAATAATCGGGGCTAAGAAGCAGGATGTAGCCTAGGATAATAAAAATATTTTACTGGTGTCTGTCAGGTTGAATATGTGTTTCCTTAGAAACCAGAGCCTGTATCACTGCTAAAGTTCACGGCAGCTGTAAGATGTAAACCAAACTGAATATATTGCTTTCTCTTTATTATTTTTGGTCTTTTGCAGTTATGTACCTCCTGTGTTAATTCAGACAAAATATTTTGAAGCATTTGTCTGCAGTTTGTTGTTTTCCTCTTCTATAGGTGAATGGTACATCAAGAGAGGGAATGTTTTTGTAGATTTTCCAGGAGAAACTGATATTTATAATTTATCAGTAAGGCAATCCTAGCACAATTTTTATTTATGTATTTACTTTTGCTTGTAAGCAATAATTGTGCTGCTTTGCTTGCTGTTATGCAATAGAGACTTATTGAACCATTTAAAACCACTTATTATTTTTTTTAATTGGAACTAACTTGTGCAGCTGTCACTAAGCTCCTCGTCAGATGATATATTTATTATATTAGAAATAAGAGGAGGCACATGAGTAAGACTTTGAAAGGAATATGCACTGGTCAGGGTAGGGTTTTATGTTTAAATGGGTGATCAGCATGTGTGTGAGACCAAGATGATTGCAGTACCAATGCCTGACTAGTTATGTGCTGCCTTTAATCCTGTGATATTGTATTTCATTGTCTCCCAGTACACTACTGTCACAACTGAAATAAAAACCCTCTAAATTCAATGAACACTTTAATCTGTCATCATAATCACGAACTCTTGTCAATCATGGCTTAAAAGTTAAGCATGTGGATCAAATCTGCAGTAAGAGGAGACACCTGGACTCCACAATGTAAGTGGAGATAGTCTAGAATGCGAAAAATTGATTTCATTTGTGTTGTACAGTTTTAACTGAATACAGTGTTGATGTTGTTATTCCTCATCTTTAAAAATTTGGAAAGGTTACTCAGTGACTTTCAGAAAGAAGAAAATTTTTAGAATAAAATGAAACTGATATGACAGATTATGTGATGGGAGTTTTACTTGTTTATGTCCAATACTTTGGATCTTCTCTTAAGCTGAGAAGAAAAATCAGAACATGTGAAAAACTTCAGTACCTTATGAAAATATCCTGAGTTTTACAAATGGCACTAAAACTGAAAGAGAGTGTAGTCTCTTAAAGGCACTTTTATTAATTAACATCTGTACTTGTTGAAAATTGTAGCAAAATTCCCATTCTATGATGAGCATTCAGAGTAATCTGAATTGTGATCGTTAGTTAATTTTGCTTTCATTAATGCCAGTGAAAATAACATCAATAACTGTGATAATAGTTGTGAGGACCTGACATACTGTTGTTAACATTGCCTCTCCCATGTCATTGTGAGACAGGGTTTTCAGTGGCTTACCTTTTTGCCAAAAAGCAACTGCAGGCTCTTGTTTTTTCTTTGTAAACAGGACCAGATGTTTAAGAATGAAAGCTAAAGGAAACATACTCTGGCTTTACCTTTTCTTTGTGAGTTAACTCTCGCATAGCTGTAATTTGGAGTGAAAGATTGAGATTTAACCTTGGCTGATGTCAGCTCTGTGTGACCTTCTGCTATTCTTATGTGTGGGGAGAAGATGACAACCCAAACTTTCACAAAGTGAGTTATAAGCCTTGGAAAAATCATCCTTTTCATATGCTTAACACATCCCATGTTTGCTCTGAGGTGAGCTATCCCAACTGTTCCAAGGCAGAGCTAACAGCCTGTGTTTCATCTACCAAGAGCACTGAGAGTGTGTCTAATCCTGATATGGGTGCTTGAGCAGGACTTTTTTCCAGCTGTTGCACCTAGCTGCTTCTGTAGTGGGCCTGGCAGCCAAGAGCCATATGGACAGGAAGGAAAAAGGATGGGGAAAAAAAAAATGCAAAACAAGCAAACAAAATGAGATTGATGAAATGTGAAGGGAAAAGGACCTGAGGAATGTGGTGGGAAGTTATAGCAGAAGGAATAAATTGATGTAGGACTTGTGAGGAAACAGGAAAAGCCTTTTTAAATCTACCATGGTGTGGAGATTTCACCCCTGGTGTGGCCCACACATCTAAGCCTGTGCTCATACCACTGCGACACGGAAGAGGTGTCCTTTTGTCTTCAGGAGAGAAGAGATGTACACCTTCGGTTACTTAAGAAAGCTTTGAGGCCATGGGTTTCCTCAGGTCAGAGTGAACCTTCAGAGAAAGTAAGGACCCAAGTTTCCCATGCACATGCAAGGCCATGGAAGGCTTAGATGAAAACTCATTCAGACTGAGTGTAACTCGACACAAGTAGCATGAAAACCATAGCCAGAATGGACAGCTGCTCCTTACTGCATGGAAGGGTACCTGCCATTCCCTGGGATTGAGGAAGGTACTGACTGGCACGGAGAAGTCCCCATTTCTCAACTACACTACCTGGAATGCTGCAGTCCTTTTCTGTCCTGACCTGTAGCTGGTGTTACTGTGTAAATAGTAGGGAAGGAATGACTCATTCTTGGAAATTATTATTTGACTCTCTACTTGAGACCTGTCGCATCCAAACCACTGCATTTGAGAAAGATAATATGCTTTACATTGTTTTGTTCTAATTAATTGTCATTTTCCTGATGGCAAAATTTTGACACTGAGATATAATATGACTTCCTAAAGGCAGATGGAGGATTAGCTTTAAAGGATTTCTGATTCTGAGGATTTTGCCTTTATACAACTGCAATTTTACCATGTAGTTACTTAACCATCTGGTTGGCTGTGTATCCTCAAAAAGTGTCTAAATTTCTTTCTAAAGGTAATTTAAATACTGTTGAGGCTGAAGAATAATTTAATTCTGATACCTTATTTCTTATTTCATCCACATTACTATCTGAAAAAGTTAAATGAAGCTTAAATAGTTTTTCTTAATATGACATATGCTTTTTGCATCATAGGGCCAACTATTGATATGTCATGATAATAATACAATGGAATGGCCAGTTGAAATGATAATACTTTCATGCCTTGCTAGTATAGAATAGCTATCCCTACATGCTTCAGCTGTCCCTCAGCAATATTTGTCAGCCAGGTGATAGCAGCTATTTCTGTGTTTGCAAGATGACCATGTGTGCTTGGAGTGTTACATGTTCATTAAAATAGTTTAACAGCCTTACCAATAAAATTTAGTCTGTAAGAACCATCAAACTGTTCCAGCACAGTCTACTGGGATCTATTTCTGACTACTTAAGCAAAATAGATCATAATTATATCTGGATGCAAATGCTGAGATCTGATGTGCATAATTTCATTGGTTGCCTTATAAATGTGAATCTTCATCTCTGACAGTGTTTTAAATATCATCAATTATTTGTGTTCTGGTGGTGATGCAGTAACCTGTAAAAATCCAAAGTTCAAGAACCTATTCTTTCTGCACTGTTAAGTCTTCCTAAAATGAGCCCACATAAGCACCAGGGTTTCTTGCCCCAGTCCTTCAACTACTGAACAAAAAAGAAAGAGAGAAAATGTCATTATGATTGAATTTTGGGACTGTAATGCATTGTGAGACTCCTGGCATTCAGTTAAATTTTGATATATGTGTGAATACGTCACTCGTAAAACTACAGTTGTGGCCAAGGACGTGGCCAAACGGTTGGCATACATAGGGATAAAGTATAATGCAAAATACGTTGTAGCTCTGTTAGGTAAACAAGGAGTTCCACTGCTGCTAGAACATTTGTCACTCCTACAGAACATGAAAACAACAATAATGTAAAAATGCAGAGGAAAAGAAACAGTGGGAGGAGGATTTGCAGGCAGAACAACTTGCCCTCATACCTCTTACCTGTGTTAATAAGGTCATGTGTGGTATCACATGATAACCCACCTTGTATTGTGACTTTAGAAGAAGATACATGCACCTGATATTTTATGTAGGCTTCGTATTGGGATGGGAACTGGTAGCCAGCAGAGCACCTAGAGGGGGAATATCCATTAAGAGTTCAAGCATCCAGCCTCAGGGAGCAGCACCAGAGGCATTTCCACAAAGCTCTCAGGCAGCTGCAACTCAACGAACTATCTGAGGGCTTGGCAGGGAAATTCTGACTTCAAACACTCCAGTGCCTGGATCTGAATAGAACTAAACAGGTGTAATACGTTAATTCCAGAAAATATATCTGTGAGGAGTGCAACTGGAGGCAGAGAGGAGTGGAAGTTGTGTAGTGTTTAGGGAATGCTCAAAACTCAGTTACTGTGAACCCTCTACTGTAACTATTACAGAAGGAAAGCATCTTTGGACTTTGAGGTGAGAGGGAAAACGGCTGGTGTGGAGTGGTGTCCCTCCCAGCTCCATCTTACGACTGGTGCTCTTCAATATCTTTGTCAATGGCATTGACAGCAAGATCGAGGGCACCCTCAGCAGGTTTATAGATGACACGATCTGAGCAGTGCAGCTGGCACAACAGAAGGACAGGATGCTATCCAGGGGGGCATGGACAAGCTGTAGAAGTGGGCCCACAAGAACCACATGAAGTTCAACAAGTCCAAGTGCAAAATGTTGTACCTGGATCAGGGCAATCCCAGACATGAGTCAAGACTGGGAGAAGAACTCATTGAGAGCAGCCCTGTGGAGAAGGACTTGGGGATTCTGGTGTATGAAAAGCTGGACATGAACTAACGGTGTGTGCTCACAGGCCAGAAAGCCAACTGTGTCCTGGGCTGCATCACTACAAGTGTGGCCAGCAGAGCAAGGGACCTGGAGTACTCTGTCCAGCTCTGGGATCCCCAGCATAAGGACATGGACCTGCTGGAACAAGTCCAGAATAGGCCACCAAGATGATGAGAGGGCTGGAAACCCTCTCCTGAGAGGACAGGCTGAGAAAATTGTGATTGTCCAGCCTGGAGAAGAGAAGGCTCTGTGGAGCCCTCATTATAGCCTTTCAGTAGCTAAAGAGGGCTTATAAGAAGAGGGAGAACAAATTTTTACACAGGCAGATAGTGATAGGACAAAGGGCAACAGTTTTAAAGTAAAAGATGAGATTTACGTTAAATGTTGGGAAAATTTTTTTTACAGTGAGGGTGGTGCAACAGGTTACCCAGACAAGCTGTAGATATTGCTTGTCTTGAAATGTTCAAGGCCAGGTTTAGTGGCCTTGCACCTGATTTAGTGGGTGGCATTCCTGCCCGTGGCAGTAGTATTGGAACCAAATGATCTTTAAGGTCCCTTCCAAGCCCAGCTTTTCTATGATTCTGTGAAAATATATCTGTGTGTGTGTGTGCAGATCTGGCTCTTACAGGTGACAATAATGCGCTTCTTCCTTAGTAGTATCTGGTACCAGTGAAATCATATTATGCTAGATAACTCTAGTCAGGTGGTATTTAGCATGTACAGCAACAGTATGAAGAATCTGACCTTGGGCAGTCAGGTTGCTTTGCTGTGGGGATCAGACAAACGCATTTTTGACATTTCCTCAGCCAAGTTGCATAACAGCTTCTGACATGTATCCAAGCCCTGCAATACAATATTTCATGGTGAGCCAAATAGGTTATGTACAGTGTGTGAAAGAATGGATGTTATTTATCCAGCTGAGGCTTGAAATGAGATAGATAATTTTATGAGGTAGGAAGTTCAGGCAGACTGTCACAGACAGACTGAGGTACAAAGAAGACTGACGTCAGGTGAAATGGTTATGCAGAGTGTGAGGAAAGAAGAGTGCAAGTGTTACATGAGTTAAAAAGGCTGAGAAAACAGGGGAGAGCCCGAAAGGCTGATGAAGTAGCCTGGAATAGATCCATGCAGAGTTTATAAGAACATGCTCAGCTTTGGAAATCTTCCCTTTGATGGCAATGCTATGAGACGGGACCATGGATGTGTCTGTTGAATGTCATATTGCCCAGACAGACATCCATTGGGTCAGTGCTCAGCCCACTGGGATGTTTCAGTGCTGTTTGCTGTTTCCATTTACAGCTTGGAGTGATGGAGCTTGAAATGCAACCAGTAGCAGTTATTTTACCAGTATTAGAGTGGAATCAGAAAGGATGGTTGGTATAGTTCAGCTGACTTCTGGATGTTTTAATCACATGATTTCAGCAAGGCTGACAGTTTCATGCCTGATGATACTGAAGTAATTCTACTACCTTCAACAAAGCTGCTGAGGATTTACTCTGAGAATGTAATTGGGTTAATTAATTTTTCTGACTTGACAGGCAAAACCCTGTGTTGCTGTGAACTTCATGTGAAATGACATGTCCTTTGAAATAGCTGGGAAAATCCTATTCTTCTCATCTACACATGGAATACTTGTTTCCTTTAGCTGTAGCTAAAGGACACACACATGTAGCTGTGTGTGTGTGTATGAAACAACATATGAGTTATGTCCTGGGCATCAGTGAAAGAGGGAACAGGATGCTGAACTCTTGTGTTACCCTTAGATTGGTGCATGGTTTGGTGTAGGTGCTCTTACTTGCAACAATGATGAATAGCTTTTGGAGCTTTTTATAACCAAAGATGGCTAAATCCTTTTCTTTTGACTTGATAATGCCACTGTAATTTTTCCCAAAATTAGGACAAACTTGGCTTTCAGCTGGTGACCAAATGGCAAAGCATTTGATGTTCCTGGCAGGTGCTCATAGAGGGAGTCTAGGTCTCACCCACCAAATGTGGTGTTTTTTTTCTCTTTTCTTCAGTCTGCTGTTTCTGAAATGTAGATTTTGTTTGATGTAAATATATCGATAAATGTAAAGAGTATGGGTAGTCTTGTCCATTTTGCATGGGGTGGGAGGTTGGTTTTTTTTTTTTTTTGTTTTGTTTATTTGTGATTGTTTATTGTTTGTTTGACAGACTCTTAGGGTAGGTAAGAAAGGGAAAACTTCTTGAGTGGCTGACATTTTGTGCTTGGGAAGATAAATTCAGATAAATAATTGACTTTCAGTTTCAATTAGTTTTTTGTTTCTTTCAATTGCAAAATTCCCTTTGTAAATAAAGAATAGCAGTGGCATTAAAAATCTTTCTAAATTTTCTTTTGATAAGAATTAGATTCATAGATGGTTTTGGAATAATAAAATAATTTCAAATATTTTGAAACTGAATTAAGTTAAAAATGAAAACCAGGTGATCTGGCATTTTACTCTTACTCCCTACCAGTAGGTAAATGTAGTAATCTTAGCAAAACAATGTTTTGCCAAAGTTGGCAACTATAAACAAGCTTTTGCTTATTGCTCAGTATCATTAGTGTTTATTAACCCAACTCACTCCACTGATACTCAAACTCCTATTTTTCTTTCTAATATTTATATTTTTAATGTGAAAATATATTTTAAAACAAAATACTCTTAAAATACTCTGGAATAAATTAATTTCAGCATGGACATTTCTGATACTCTTGATGGAACTTCTTTTCACTCCAGGAAGGAAAGTTCAGAGTAGTTGTGTCATGTTGAATGTTTTGTGCAAGCTGTAAAAATCTGTGGACTCGGTGTAAGCTGACATTGTCCGTAATACAACTTTATTCACTGCTCCTTCTGCTGTGATGAGTCTCTACCAAATCCTCCAATTAGTGCAAAGTTATAAAATTATAGACAGATGGAAAATTAGTATTTATAGAAAAATGCCTAAGGTTTTGATAGCTTGAAACTCTTGGAGCTACAGATGATATGTTAGCAGTTAAGATTTAGAGAAAGCAGCCTGTTCAGGAAAACATGAAAGCTTGTATACTTTCTGAAGCAGTAGGTCATCTAACGATGACCATGAATTTCAGTGTTAGTTTTCTGTGAATTGAAACCATCTGTGGTAAACAGTTTAAAATTAATTTGTTTGTGTAAAAACTAAGTAAATAGAAAAATATATAGAAACTATTTATTCAAATAGTCACCAAAACCTAATAGAAGTTTGCAAGATCTGTCTCTCCTCTCACATTTAGAATGTTGCAAATGCCACCACTTTGACAGACTTGAATAGTGCACAAACCAAAATGGCTTTTAATGAGAGGGAGAGGTGATGCACATCACCTGGTGGCCCTTAAATACTGTTGGTCTGATGGTCAGGGGCAGTAGTATGGTTTCATTAATACTGATCTAAGCCCCGGATAACTTTTCTGACCTCAGCAGTGTGGTTACTTTGGAAACATAATAATTACAGTAATTTTTCTGATGTTTCACACATCTAAATCTAATAATCTTGGAATAACAGCTTAGAAGGGGTCAGCACTTGATTTCAGAGGAGAGAGCTGAACTGGAGCCTATTTTTTGCTGTCACTGTACACGGCTAAACTAGCAACTTAGTGCTCTATGGAAGTCTGGTTTTCTGGACAGGTTTCATTCCTTCCTAAAATTCATAGCTTGAAGTGACCTTCAGGGTTTTCTGTCAGCGACTTTAATGTGTTTTTCTGGTCTGTAGCCAAAATTTTTAGTTTTGTAAGTGTCGTTCCTTTCTCAAAAGCAAACCTGGTAGTATACTTGTTTGTGTGCTTGTACACCTATAGCACAATTAAAATTTAATGAAATAAAATATTACCACCCTGTTTAGCAGAATATTATTTCTATATGCACAATGGCATGTCATTACCTGGAGAAGAATCTTCAAGTTTCTCCTGCACATCCACGTTCGCGTTGAGCCCAAATTGCTCTACAGCTGTGTGCTTGGGTACAGCCTGGGAAATCTCAATGGAGGGTCTCTGCAGGGCTGTGTGCATGCAGAGGGACTCTTAAGAACTTTCAGAATTAGTTGGGGGGGCGGGGGTAGTAGGAAGAGGTACATATAGACACTTAAGTCTGCAACATGCTATTTCCTGTGTAAGAAGTTTCCATAGATACCTCTTGCAGAGGCTGGAGTGTTTCAGGGGGAAGTTGCAAGATTCTCCCATACTTAAGTGACACTCGCTATTTTTTTATGGTGCCAAAATAGTCATGCTATTGATTATGAATATCCCATACCATTCTTGCTTTGTATAATATTGTTGTCTTCAACTTGTGTTGCATTATGCCACTACTGTAATTATTAGAAGAAGCAAGAAGGATTTAGTAAAATTTAAAATGCTCTGGTAGGAATAAACCTCTCTACATTCAAGATAAGAGCTGCTTTTCTATTTCCTTTATTTTCCTTTTTTGTTTCTCCTCCCTTCTCCTCCCTTCTGCTCTCCTCTCTTCTCTCCTCCCTTCTCCTCCCTTCTCCTCCCTTCTCCTCCCTTCTCCTCCCTTCTCCTTCCTTCTCCTTTCTCTGCCTTTCTTCTTTCCCTTTTCTTTTTTTTTCTCTTCTCCCTTCTTCCTTTTTTCTTCTTACTTCTTCCTTTCTTTTAAAATCAATAGTATTTTATTTACCTGGAAAACTGATGCTGTTTCATATATATCTTGAAATTGTTTCACTAATGTTGCTTTTTAGCATCTTAGTATTATTTTAAGTCAGATTGCTGCAAATATATAATGCAAAGCTATTTAAAAGCTCTGGCATGATACTTCACGTGGTTTGTAAAGCAGCAGACTATTTGCACAAAACCACCTGTGCATCTCATATCTATTACAAACGGTGAGATACAGCTGCAGCAGAGGTACTTGTGTTCCTGCACGCGTCGCTGCTTTTGGAAATTCCACCCGTGCGCTTGCCTCTCTTCAGCAGCTTTGAGTCCCACCTGTGGTTCTTTTTTCAGAGCAGCCATGTTTCGGGACTTGTGTCACCCCCACAGCTGCTGCTTCTCCTCCAAGCTGTACATGGAGAAGTACAAGTGTGCTTTCCTGGCATTTTCAGGAACAGTATGTCAAGGTCACCAGGAAGAGGGGGGAAAGTGTCTACAGTCTGACATCTGAGAGCTGCAGTTTTTAGAAAAGGACACTGAAGGCAGAAATGAGAGACAAATAGGATTTTTCTTTTTTTTTTTTTTTCAGAGGCGACAGCAGATGCTGGTTGTATTATGTAAATATATGTGAAGATGGGACAATGAGAAGTAAAGATTTCTCAACAAAAAGCATAAAGTGACTAAGTCATTGTGTTATGGCTAACAAATATAAACTGCAGGCAGAGCACCTTACACTGTGTCTGGCAGCACATACACTGTTGTTAAGTGTTTAGGGATGGCAATCCAGGTGATGATTTCTTTCTCTCTTGCATGTTTTCAAATAGAGGCAGAAAACAAATTCCAGGGGATTTGCTCTTTTAAATAAATACTGATCTTTGGGCTTTATACAGGAATAATTAAATAAAACTTAATGTCCCACAGTATATTTGGGTTAGGATGGTTGAAGGAATGGTGCAGCAATTCTGAGGAATACAGGGAATTTTTTGAGGAAAGGAACAATTTCTACTTGGGTTCATGGTGGAAAGCATGAGATTTGATGGGCGTCAGTGCAGCAAGTTGGACATAAAGAAAAATGTTTCACTTGTCAGAACAGCGAAATACTGTGGGGAAAAAAAAAAAACCACCTGTGGAAGTTGTAATAATAATTTAGATGTGGTTAACTTTTTCCCTGAAGAAGAGGGATGAACTGGATGATTGTTAAAGTTTCTCACAGCATTTTTTCAGGGAGCCTATAGTGGTAACCATAGCTGTCAAATTCATCTCCAGCTTCCTAAATGTTACTTGGGTTATCTTTTACCCCTGCTCAGCCAAAGTCTCTGAACTTCATGTAGTATGTCAGTCTAATGCCCTTACATCCAAACAAATGATATTCTACATGTAATTACAGTGAAAATATTTACAATCCATCATCTTCTTTTTAGGTCCTCCAGGGAAAAGAGGTAAGCGGGGAAGAAGAGGAGAGACTGGTAAGTTTTCAATTTCGTAAGATCTGTTGTTGTTTGATGTCTGTTTTTGTGAGCATGCATACCCAGCATGCCTTGATTTTTAGTTGTATTGCACGTGTGCTCTGAAAAAGAGTTCTGAAACTTCTCTGGTAAAATATTGTGACTCTTGGCATATATCTGGTGGCCTTCCAGATACTTTCCTAGTCTTGGGCATCCTTAATTTGTAGGCACACTTCATAATGCTCTATGCAGTACCTTTGTTAACACATTTGTAACTCTCAAACCATTTAGGGGTCTTCTCACACTTGCACAAGTCAGAATAACTCCACGTAAATCAGTAGTTGAAATGCTATGTCAGTATTACATCAGGCCCCTATGGTTTAAGGAGAACAATTTTATAAGGAATTAAAGAAGGAAATAAAATCCCTTATGTCAAGAATGTTGGTAATTAGGGACATAATCTGATAAGTGGAATAGTCTGTATGAGAGAAGTTGTTTTATAGAAATGAGCAGTTAAGCTCTAACAGAAATAAGAAAAACATTTGTTGGTTCATTACCCTGTACCAGGGAGGTTGCTGTTGATAGAAACCTGCTGGTGGTGTGTGGCTTGAAATTCCATTTGAGGCAAAGTTGTGAGATGCTGAGCACCTCTTGCTGTTGACATTCACAGGAATTGAATCAATTACCTTGCTGGATTGAGTTTTTCATCAAGGTGAACTTTCTGGAGGCAATGCAGTAGAAAATGAGCATTTCTGTTCTCCTTGGCTGTCTTGTCTAATCTACCAGCTAGGAAAGTCTTCCAATCAACTTGATCTCTTAATCATCTGTAATCTTCTGCAATCTTCTTTCTTATCTATGTAAATGATAATTTATCTGGTTCTTAAAAACTATTTCCATATCTTCTGAAACACAAAACTAATACCAAGCCCTGTCAAAGGTTGATATAAATCACCTTGGTGTTTCCATTTAGTGTTGGCTTAGTATTTACTTCAGAGAAAGAGGCTGTGATACAGAGGGAAATTCTGTGGTCAACGACTGAGTTACAAATGATCCTGGAAATTACTTTTTGGGATGCTCATTGATTCATTTTACATTTCAAATAAACACATTAAACTATTAATAAAGGAAATGGGTGTCTCATTTAAAAACAGACCTGCACCTTAAAATGCTGTTTAAGAATGTTTGCCAGAATAAAGAAATTACCTTAGTTGCTGGACAATAAAAATCGCATTGTTAAAACCAAAAGGCTGTCAATATTAAAAGCGATCTCAAAGTACAGCTGCTGCTGGTTTATACTCCTTTTGCACTTCACTTTATTCAGAAATTAGAGAGAGGCATAAAAGCTTAATGAAATGCCATTGATTTGGGAGCTGCAGCTGCTTAACTTAATAAGACTGAAATAGTAGATGTGGTTTGTGGCCCTTTGATAATGTTTCCAAGAACTGCTAAACAAAAGTCTTTGAGGTCTAAATAATTTAAAAAACGTGCAAATAGCACTTCACAAAGTGTGACATTTTAATGGGGAGCATTTTGTATGTGTTCCTTGAGAGAGGAAGGTGATGAAAAGAAAGTTCAGCACTGTCAGGTGGCCACTGTAAACTCCCCTCACAGGCAACGTTGCAAGTCTGGAAGATGCTGGTACATGTGTTCTTGACAAGGTGCCCAGGTTAAATGCCAAGGGAACTTTGTGCAATTTTGCAGCCAAGCTCTGATCAAGTACTCACTGTGTGGTTAACTGAGACTGGTGATGTGGTTACATATGCTTTATGTGGAGTCTGACAAAATGTCATCCATGGCTGGTATTTTTGGACTGGCATAAAATTGCATGGAAATGAATGGAGAAACAATTTTCATAAGATTGCATGACTGTAATTGAAGATTTGTTAAGGTAAGTGCATGCATTTAGGCTGTAGTCATATTTCCAAGTTTCAGAGCAAAACCAAAGCTCAAGATTACTTGAGTGGGTAAAAATTTGCGCCCTGTATTAACAGTGCTGCGCACTGACAATCTCGAGGTCTTGTGCTTGACTGTACATTTGTGTTTTTCTTCAATAACTTCATAAGCTTACGTGTTCTTTTTTCTCTTTTTTTACCCTTTTTCCCCTCTCCCCCACCCCACAGGACCTCCTGTAAGTAAAGTGATACATTGTTGGTTCTTCCAGAATCAGGGAGAAATCTGTTAGATCCTGTTAATTTGTCAGCATGATAAAATGATCATGTATACTCAAGAGGGAATTTTGGTATTTATACGTACACAGGATCTTGGAGCTGAATAATTTAATCAGAAAGTTCCTTAAGCAAAAAGTCTCTAAACCAATAAAGCTTTATGTTCAGCACTCCAGACTGCCATTTTGGATTCACAATTCCACGTAAGTATGTTATGTTCATTTTGCCTGTGATTTCATAACAGATACTTTACTGCAGTATAAAAACATGTGAGTATTCTGTCTTAAGCCCAAGCTTGACCACCTTTGCTGGGTAGTAACTTCCTCTGCATTTATCACAAAGTCTTGAGGTACAAGCTCCCTGTTCTTTGGAGGCATACAGGCTTTCCAGCTCATCTCACTGTAATTGCTACTGAAGCCAGTAAGTGTTTGTGTAAAATTATTATTAAATAGTACTTTTGAATTTGGTAAGTCGATTGAATCTTGTGCTAAGCCTTCTTGTAAGAAAACGTTTTCTCTCTTCTTGGGTTCTGAGGTTGTTTTATTTTTTGCATGGGTTTTTTTTTATGTGTTTTGTTTGCTTTTTTTGTATATTCCCAGAGTGGGTCAAAAGTCTGACTTGAAGAGCAGAACTAAGCACATATATCTCAAACATTTGTATTTATATTTGTATTTGTCATGCCATCCGTGTGCATCATATGGTGTAAGAATGTGACCTCAGCTCCCCACTGTATTAGTATAGGTACATTAAAAAAACCCAAACAAACAAACCAACCCCTAGCCCAGTAAGTCTTAATCTTGGCAATATTAGTACAAACTTGAAATAAGTTCCAAAACTGAATAATTTTAAGAAGTATCTGACTTTAAATTCCAAGTTTCATACTTGAAACCTACAACACTTCAGCTTGCTGACAGGCAGCAATAGTTTACGTTGTTACAATGCATTAAAAAGTGTAATTTCTCTTACTAATTCACTTCTATATTTACATAGGCACTGGCTAGGGGCAACTGTTGTGAACTTAGGTATTGTTTTCACCTGGGAGACTGTGGTAGTAGTTAAATATCAGATATTTGTACATCCCACATGAAACTTCATGGAATTAGGTGTATGCTGTAATTTCAAAAGCTGCTGCAGTGCTCTGTTTATTTTCCTTGTACTTGACTACTGAGTGGCTCAGCAGTCAAACTCCGGGGATTTAAAATTTCTTTATGATCTTTTACAGCAATCTCAGATTTCTTCTTTGGCACCTATGTTCTAGTGGAATCTAATACTTTACTGCCTAAGCACTAAACCGTTATTTTTTTTAATTAACTACATATTGCCCATCAGTTTACCTGGGTAATTCTCTTCATAAAAAGCAGAATTTCAGTGGGCATCAGAAGTAGCCAGCAGCCTTTTAAGAGTTTATGTAAGTTAAAACACATAATTTCCATTGCCAAAGCCTCATTTCTTCACTGTGTAGTACCTATCTCATAGTTATTGGTTTGAAATATCATCACATACAAAAAGAAGAAGCAATACGTAAATAGTAATTTCCTAGTAATGTACTCTGCATGTTTGTTATGTCATATCATATGTCATGACTGTGTTGTTAATGTGTCATACCATTTCATCTCATTCAACCAGGGTCTACCAGGGCGAAATGGCTATCCGGTAACTCATCATATATTTATGACAGCAATTTATGATTAATCCAAAATCCTGTTGGTATATTTTGGTTCTTGTTTATTACTGTCAAAAGGACCCTATGTAGGGCTTCCCTTTAAAAACAAAGCAAAATAAGAAGCCTTTGACAAATTTCTGAGAAGAACCAGACTATTTATAATGCATAAATGAGATGCACTGCTTTTTTGATATACATATATCAAAATATTGTACATATTTTGTGTTGAGTTTCTTCATTCTTTCATACAAAATTTGTAATTAATTAATTTAAAAACTTCGTAAGATACTGCGTCTCCATTTTCCATATTAGAAAGCTGTAGTGTTGCCATATGGAACCTCTGAGTCCTTTCTTTTAATTCTGTCCTGTTTCACTTGACTGCTTCATTCAATGCATTTTGAGCACAGTAAAATGTTAGGACTAGAGGTCCTAGCAGTTGGCTGCAATGACTATCACAGAGTAATTTTTGATAATGGATGCAATTCATTTTTCTGTCCGTTTCATTCATATCTTTAAGATTTATTGCCTGAAAAAAAGATATATGAAATAATGCATCATTCTAAAATCTGTTGATAATATTTTTATTTCTAGTAGTCAGGCAAACTGTCTTCAGTGTCCCATTCATTGAAAGAAGTAGATGCCTGCTGTCACATGGGTATTGGAAACCAAGTGACTAAATGTGATAATGTATGTGCACAGCAAAGTGACTGTTGAAGTAT
Organism: Dasyornis broadbenti; assembly: GCA_013397935.1. NCBI lineage: Eukaryota > Metazoa > Chordata > Aves > Passeriformes > Dasyornithidae > Dasyornis > Dasyornis broadbenti. The sequence continues at coordinate 139,281 of VZRN01005370.1, forward strand.
AGTAATGATCTTACTTATAGCATTTGATAGTGTAGCTTAGAGGGCTCTCCCATATTGATTTTGCTATGTATTTCAGACGAAAGATTTATTTTTTCAGTGGGTTTTAAAAGAAATTTCAATTGGTAAAATATAAATTGCATACCTTGAGCACCTGCAGTTAGAGGACAACCTTGTAGAATTGCAGACTCTCAAAATGGTTTGGGTGAGAAAGAAAATTATTGGATCATTTAGTTCCAATCCATCTGCCATGGGCAGGGCCACCTTCCACTAGACCAGGTTTCTCAAAGCCCCATCTAACCTGACCTTGAACACTTCTAGGGATGGGTGATCCATAGCTTCTCTGGACAATCTGTTCCAGTATTTCTCCACTCTTATAATTAAAAATTTCTTTCTTATATCCAGTATAAACTTACTTTCTTTCAGTTTAAAATCATTACCCCTTGTCCTGTCACTACAGGCCTTGGTAAAAAAAAGCGCATTTCTCCACACCTTTTTTGCAGGCCACCTTTAAGTACAGAAAAGCTGCAAGAAAGTTTCCCTGGAGCCTTTGCTGAACAACCCCAACCCTCTCAGCTTGTCTGTATAGAAAAGCTGCACCATCCCTCTGATCATCTGTGTGGTCCTCCTCTGGACTTGCTCCAACAGGTCCATGTGTTTTCTTACATTGGAGGCCCCAGAGGTGGACACAGCACTCCAGATGGGGGTCTCACAAGAGTGGAGCAGAGAGGATCAGCTCCCTTGACTTGCTGGCAACACTTCATTTCATGCAGCCTATTTCAATGTTTTTACCTGGGCAGGTTCTGTAATTGCAGAGTGGTGTCACCAATGGATCATCATCCAGTGTCCATCTTTACAATTACAAGTAGCTGAAAGTCAGCTGGTGAGGAACTGATCATCAGTATCAAGAAACCTTCTTGGATGTACTGAAACCATTATCAGGTTTCCAAGTACACATTCCAATTACTCTTAGAGTGATTTATCTGTGTAGGTGAGTACAAGTTTGTTTTCTTGAAGAGATTTGTGGGATCTGAAAACAATGAAGGCACTTCAGAGCCATGATACGGAAATTGCTGGGTCTAATAGAGGTGTTGTTATGGACAGCCTTTAGTCTGAATGCATTTTTCTGCATGTGTACATCTGTCTGTGTGTGCACAGGTAGATGTGAGCCTTCAGTAGTGCTTAGCACATGATTGAGCGCTGCTTCTTCCTGCTTGAAAATGTCTGGGAATAAAATTTGGCTTTGCTTCTTGAAAGCTGTCACACGGCTGGATGTTTCAATCTTTTCAGTTACAGTCACATCCTCTTGCTTTGAATGGGAAATACGTAACTGCAAATGCAATGTACTTTAAAAGTATTTGTAGAGCCCTATGAGAAGGCCATTAGTGCTTTAAGTTATTTCTCCAGAGTCTTACTGAACTCCTGTAAACGCCTTATTGCTTTAATCTGTATTGGATTTCATGGGATGTGCTGTGAGGGTAGAGAGGTGTATTTGCCACATATAACCTAAACCTAGTGTAGCTCTCTCGCAAAAGCAAGCATCTGTTTTCTCCAAGATTTCAGTTTTCTTTGCCTGTGTTTATTCTAATTTTTAAAGTTACTTTAAGAATAAAGAATTGTAACAGTAAAAGGAATTACAGTGAGAAATAGAAGTTCCCACGAAGATGGAGCATCAAAAATCAATAAAATAAGAGGGGCTTACTGCTAATGAGTAACACAGTTATTAAGGGGTTTATAAAACCATGATTAACTGATTAGTATTTAAGGCATCAGGAATACTAAAAAAAAAAATATATATCTAGTGGTACAGCTCTTTTTTGCCCTCATGACAAGGTTTGTATAACAGACTGACCAAATTTAGAGTTGTGACTCTTTCCACTTGAGGTTAAAATTGACTATCATATCTACTCAAGTAAAAGAGGGAAAAGAGTGCACAAACATAAGAGAATGAGGTGACAGACATCTGTTGCAGGCATTTTGTATGACAATGGCACTTTGGAAATAATGTTAGAACTTGGAAAAAAGTACACACACACATCTCCCCCTCCCCCTCCCCCCCCAAAGAACCNNNCCTCCCCCCCAAAATTACCCAACCACTAAAAAAAAGCTGGTATCTTGTGAATGTAGTGAGGAGGCCAAATACATAAACCATGGGGTTTTGTAAACCTCTGTAGGTTGGATGGGTAGCAGTTATTTACTGTTTTCCATTGAAAAATTAAAGCAAACAGAATTTTTTTCCCTACCACTTTTCCCAAGCTGGGGCACAGATCAAACTCAACATCCAAGTAAATCATCCTGGAAGTTGCCACATGTGGGGTGGTAAAGCTGTACTTCTTCGGAATTAAGTGTCAGAATATGGAAATATCCATAGAGCATTGCTTCATATAAAAGAGAGAAGTAGGGAAATTTCTTCTACATCTCTCCATGATGTCAGTCTGCAGTATACTTTATACATTTACAAGACTTTCAGGAACAGTGGAGGGTCATGGCTTCTCCAGGTTACCATGTGCCTTGTATTAAATCCCATTTCTCCTAACATCCTTGTTTCATCTTCAAGAACTGTAGACAGATTCCTCTCTTGCAGGGGAAAAAAAAAAGGTCTAAATTGGATATTGTTCTTCTGTAAGTGTTGAATATCACCATTTGATAAAATCTGAAACATAAATCTTTGAAATTTCACTTGTCAATTAATTTAAAATTTTCCTAGCTCTTAAAAGATTTACCTCAAGATAACAAATGGGCAAAACTTAGGACTGCAGGTAGAGAATTTCAGTTCTTCTTTAGCCTGATATAATTCCTGCTAGATTACAAAATGTCTTCTGATTTTTGCACCCTTAAAAACTTGTCCCAATATACCATAAGAAAAGCTGAAATTCCTTACAGATCAGGATAACAAGTTGCTATTAAAAGTCTCTGATGTCTCCTCACCTCCTTTTCTGTTCCTGTATCACAAAAGGCAAAGACAATTCCAGGTAGAACAGTGAAGGGCTATGAGGCATTTGAGTTAGAAGAAATAGGCCTGGTGGGGAAGAACATGAAAACCACCCTTGTAAGAAATTAGTAAAAGACATTTTTTTATCCTGCTGTGTTGCATTGTCTTTGATGGTGCTTCATATTTTGTTTTCTTCTGTGTCTCCAGTTAGAGACTGGGGCTGCCTAGGCAAATGTGTAATAAGTAGCAGTGTCTCTGGATATATTTAAAATTAATCCCATCCAAGTGCAAGTTTTTCAACCTCAGATACAATGGCAACTCAGTTTCTGTAAAACTCTACAGCATTTTTTTTTCTCAACAGATGTCTTCGCAGACCACCTTTTATTTTCGGCATTTGCCCAAAGTAACTCTTAGGCATATAGCAGCAAAACTTTTGCAATAAATTTCAGGTTTGGTAGAGAAGCATCCATAAGTATTGCAAGTTTTAATTTTTTTTTTAAACTAACAGAAAATTCAAAACATATGGAATCTCAACAACTTCTTTGTACTGTGATTTTAGTATGTGTTTTATATGCTTTATCCTTATATTCAGTCACGACAGAGGTGATTGGCTTAGGAGACATAGGGTTTTCAGTTGATCCATTTGCCTCAAACTCCTTGTTTGTTTTCAGAGGGTGGAAAGAGATATAATTGGTCAGCTGTCCATTATAAAAGATTCCTGGGTTTACAGATTTCTTTGTTTTCAACTGTATAAAATAGCAGTATTCTCAACAAACCTCTCCGCTGTTCCAAAATAGATGCTTCAGCTTAAACAAGTGCTCTGTAAGCTAGCTGCCATGAAGGTTAACTTTAGTATTTCTGTGCCATGAGAACCAGAGGAAGATTGTAAAATTGTGGTAGTTTTTGTAAACATTCTGTAGCTGAGGACATACTGATAATATATAGCAAATAAACTTCCAGTTTTTCCTACAAATTGCGGGAGGATCTCTATGCATGGCTGAGTACTAACTGTGGCCTTTGTAATTACATCAGTCATATTCCTACACTAATGGGTTTTTATGACCTTTGGTTCTATAAATAGTATGTAATACAATTCATGAATTTAATTTTTTTATGCCAGTATTTTCACAGTAATTGAAGACAATTATAAAAGATGGCTCTTACAGAAAATTTTGAGACCTCTTAAGATTAGAGTTGCTAATAATTTTGTGCCTCTTACAAGGCATTTATTAGCCTCTTACAAGGCAGTTGCCATTTTGAAGGAACTGTGGGCTGAATCCTCTCATTTGTTATATTTGTGTAATGCTGAGTGCATAAATAGGAGAAGGCAGTGTTTATTTCTGCAGCTCCCTGGAGGAAATTCGGAGAGCCGCAAGCTATTCCTTCTCTGTGACTATGATAGTGAAGGAACAACTGCCTCATCTGCAAAAGCCAACAATATAAAAAGATATCTCTACCCTTTTCCTCACTGAAAATTATAAAAATAAATTGCCATAGATAAACTAAAGGAGAAAGTTCACATGGTGACTTAAGAAAATTACTTGTGCTGCAATAAATGCCTGCCTACATAGTGTGTCCTGGTTTAAACTCATTAGACTTTCTAAGTTATTTGAGTCCATTTTATACATAGCATTACAAATAAGGATGTAGAAAACTAACAGAAAAATAAAACAACATTATAATAAATAACCTCAGTGTATGATTAGTAATACAGACAATTGTTACCATATGCTGGATCCACCAAGACCCTCTTTGAACTAGCAATTTCCATCTCGTATGCACAGTCTCTGGTATTGTAAAATCCACATCTCTGTATGGAAACTTTCTAGATGTCAGTGTGCGATTTAAAACTGAGCACAAAATGCTAAGATACTGAAGGCTAGTGTGAGTCAGTACAGTTTTGATTCACAGCTGACATCAATTCAAAATGACACAAACCCATATATCTATCAGATAAATAAAGATTTATGGCTGATGGTAAATAGATAGGGTAGGTGTAGTTTAAGAATTAAATGTATTTTTTCAGTACTTTCCTTTGCAGACTTAGAAATTGCCCTCTTCTCTTTCATAATAAAATATGTGTAGATAGAGAAAGGAATTAAGCTGGTTTGTCATTTTTATGACAGCATACATACATTTCTGGTCTCTCTGGGCTACTCCACTGAGTTCAGCTTGGCAGCTTAGCAGGTGCCATGCAGAAGGCTGTGGTTAACATCTTCACATTTATGCTTTGACAGGCTTAATTAATGCTTGAACTGTACCTAAGATCATTCATACTTGCTTTTCGTCAGGCCTGCCACTTGAAATTTTCCAGTCATTTCCTCCCAATGCACGATGTAGCTCTCTGGTGTAACAGAACAAGCTTTATTTGTGAAATAAACCACCTTGGAGCAAAATTTTCTGTTCTAAAAGATTTTTAATTCTAGGTCTCATTTTTCAATTTGTGTTTGACAGTTGCATGTGGATGTAGAGTGATTAACCAGTGGTGGTTAAAAATGCCTCTTAGAATTTGACTCAACCATCACTTTCTCACAAGAAGCTTTGAAATTGAAAGACAAGGTTAAATCAATTACAGTAGAAATACTGTATTTAAGTACTTAATGGTTGAACATGATGATCTTAAAGGTCTTTTCCAACCTAAATTATGTTACGATTCAGTTAATATCTGTCACGAATGCAAAGGCAGATCCTAAGCCACCCTATAAGAATTTTTAAGTCATCAGTTCCTTTCCCTGGAAGGGGGGCTGCAAACATGATTCTGAGATTTTCTTTCATGCTGGATTTTTAATTTTGATTTATGATATACTGAATGATATGTAAAACTGTACTACCCATACAGCTCCCAGATGACTAATCCTATGTGGGAGTTTAAGTGCATTGTTAATCCTGGTTGAGGTCAAGGGGTGCAAAATTTTGTTGAAGAAACTTGCTCCTCAATTGCTAGATTAAGTGGTTGGATTCTGTGATTTCCAGAAAGTGCAGGGTGAAAGTGTTTCCTTGAAGCACTTCAGCTTCCTTCTGCAGTCGGTATTCACATTCCGTTTAGGAGAGAGGCGATATGAGGAGAGGAACATCTGGAGCAGGCAGTCACCTGAACTGGCTCTTGACAAAGTTGAATGAGGAACTATTTCCCTACTGGGAATCAAGGTATTTTTTGATAATGCCTGTAGTGGGCCCCACACTGGTTAGCATCATTCAGTAATTATACCAAAAATTATTAGGCTAGTGTTTGTCCAGTTTAATAGGGCTCTCAGCTCTATGGTTTTGGATTCCTTTTTTAATGCCAGGAGTTAGCTGGTAGATCAAGGCCTTTAAGTACTTTTTTCCTCCATTATAGGGTTCTTGAGGTGGGCACATTTAGTGTCCATCTTTGTCTCTTGAACCACACGGAAAATTTTAGGCTGTTTCTTGGACTGTTGTTATTTTTGTTTTTTTCACTTTTCTATCTGTGCATATTGAAACCAAGATTAGCTAAAGACATTTCTGAAAGCAAACATAGTTGTCTGGATAGAAAGATGTATATAAGCAGTGTGGAATTTCACTTGGAAGGTTTTTTTTCCATGACTGTGCAGGATACAGATCATGAATCACCCTCACAAAATAGTTTTGAGATTTTTTTTTTTCGTTGAGTTTTTTTTGCTTGGTTCCCTCTCCCAGTCTGGCTTAAGGTAAAGAGTTCACATCTATTATTTTTGCTAATACTGAAATGTACAAAGTATTGATAATCTAGCAGACAACCACTGCGTTAAAAATTCTTTTTGAATTATTTTGTACATGTTCATGATAGCTATTGCCAGTGTAAATGAGAGCAATTTAACCCTTTGCTGCCTTGACTCATGAAAAATCATCGTGTGTGAGCACTCATGAGTTTGATGTAGAAATCAATTTCTTTCTGCAACATGATATTCTAATGAAAATAAACTGCTCTTGGAAGGCTGAAATTCTATCAAGTCTAGGAAAAATGTGGAAATTTTTAAAAGTTATACTATTTTTTTCTGTAATAGTTCTTCATTTTACAGATCAGTTGCAACTAAGATAAGCCAAATTAAGGGTGGATTCTTCTAACTTCTCAGTACACAGATTTTTGTGAAGCAGAAGTTGTATCACTATACTGGATTTAAGCTTACATTCAATTTCATGTTTAGTTCAATAGTATTAGATACATACACTGAAACTGTGGATTCCAGCAATTGGAATGATCTTAGTTTGCCACCTGCAATTAGTTTCAGTGGGTGATATTAATAATGGTACAATTTTCCATGGGTGAGAGTGAACACTGAAAAAAAGTACTCCAAAAGAGCCAAGGGTAGCATGCAGCAGTTCACTAAATTTTGTTATGCATAATGTCGTATTTGCATTCCTAGTTATTGAGAAAGTGCAATTGTAGCTTCCTTTTCTAATAGGAAAAAGGCATGAGTGAGGCCTGTGGTTTTCATTCAGGTACTCTGGCTGATTAGCCAGTCTCCAAAGAGAAAATGACCTCAACATTTCCACTTCCAGCTGTGCGGATCAATTATCCTGATTTTTTCTAATCCACTCTGAGTAGGATAGGAGATCTCTCACTTTAGGTCTCTGCCCTTAGGGTATGTTAAGGGTAATCTGGTGTTGCCATCACATCCACATTTTTTCTCCCTAGATGGGAATGCCAAGTACCACCTTTTTTTTCCTTCATGCTGTCACCAGCTTCCGCAAAAATCCTTTCATAATCTTGAAAACCAGTTGTGTCAGAAGAAAGTAATGCAAATGTTTTATTTGAAGGTATTCATGTGTGGATCAACAAAATTTAAAAGAGTAGTCTAGAGAGTTTGAGATTAAATGAACTAATGAGTTTGGTAAATGCTTGGAGATTTTAATAGTTGTTTCATGGAACTATATTCTGTCTTTGGATTCACCTGTTCAGCTCTGGTGGACTTCAATTTAATTGCATATTATGACTGAGATTAGGAAATAGCTGAGAGGAATGCATGTTTTGCTAAAGTATGGCTCAGAAAGGCACAGGTATAACATATATGGATTTTCAAGTTTTCTTGGCTGGAGGGTAGCCCATGTTCTGTTGTAGGTCAGATTTCAGTAACTTTTGCTTCCTTGGTTATATGTTTTGTTGTTTGAATTTACTTATTTCTGTGCAGCAGTTGTCAAGGAAGAAGGAAAGGTTTCTCTCTGTGCAACGGGGCACTGGCTGTACTTGGAGTTTAAAGGGAATTTAGAATCAAAGCAGTCCAGTATTTTGTGTGACAGGCCATTAGGACTGAGGTCTTAGATTGATGGGACAGGCTATTAAGATGGTAAGTGAAATATTATGCAGCACCCCAGTTAATATATCTAATAAAAGCACAGACTTGCAAAAAAGGTGCTGTATGCCTGTCTGAGCACTTCACATGTTTAGTGAATTTGTTTTCAAAGTCACAGTAATAGAAGTTCCTTCTGGAAACAGATCGTGATTTGTGTGAAAATTTGTTTTCAAGAACCAGAAATAATCTTTTCATGAAATACAAATTCTTCTCCTTGCTACATCCCTCTTTCCTTGTTAAATTGGGGAAAAAGAACAGTGGTCCATCCCTGAATTCTCCTTTATTTCCATGATTGAAATAATCTTTGTAAGTGTGCTTCTTACGTTTTTTCATGCTTTATGCTTTTTGAGAATTTACTGGTTCCAAGTCACTTTGGAGGGGGCATAGTTGTATACAGCACCAACCATTACAAGTGATTTAGGCTTTAGCATGTTCAGAACAACAGTAGTGTCTTTACAATAGCTGCATCCATGTTTGTGCCTTTTAAATCTCATAGGCACATGCCAGAAGTATCTGAATGGACTTGCATGTACAGAATTTTATGTTCCAATAATTGACCACATATGGCAGCCTATAGCTGAAAGCACCTACTTTGGAGTTTAAGTTTTAATGCAGTATATCTGCACAAGCTTTTTTTCCTTACTCTGGAATTCTTCAAAGCTTTCTTCAACCTCGTGATAGCTGAAAGAGATTGGGGTTTTATCTGTATGTTTATTTATAAATGCTTCAGTACCTTGGCTCTTATTTTGTTATCTTTTAAACCCTTTGTTGTAACTGTTCTCTTTTATGGAGATGTATCCACTCTGGTTGATGTTCTTCATTTCAACTCAAAAGAGAAGTATCTCTATGGCAGCTGTATTTTTTTCATAATTCCCTGGGAGACATACTTAGAATATTTGCCTTTATAGGCAGATAAAAGGAGCATGATGGTAGGATTCTTCTATCCTAATGGAGCAAAAATAATGTTATGTTCCTTCTCCTGAGTTTATCAATCTTCCAAAGCTGATGTTTCCACTGAGGGAAGGTGAACAAATTGGTCTTTGAAGGTTACATCTATATGATACTGTATTATGTACCCACCATATTTTTATTTTTCCTTAATAGACATTACTCCCCCTAAAAAGAAAAGATTTATAGAAGCCAAAAACCAGGTTGACTGAAAGAAGTGAAATGGATTTTTTTCCCCCATATTATGCAAAGCCATCAAAACACAGGTAATAAGAAAGATTGTTCTTTAACAGGGTCTCAGTGAGCAAATGGATTTGCTTCCATGGTGGTGTGAGGAGACAGATTCTTCAGAATTATTCCAGAACAAAAATCTAATTCATCACAGTCATCATGCCACAGCTGTTACAACAATCTACCTCCTACTGAATGCTAGCCAGCTAATTTTTGAGAAGTGACATTTTTCACAGTTTATTGTTTTCTCATCAACATGGCACCAACCACATCAAATATATTCACCCATTGATGTTGGCATTGATGAATTAGCCATGTGCTTTCTATTTACAGATATAGGAGTTCCAATTTCTTTGGGTGAAAAGAGAAGTATTAGGTAGAATGTGGGAGTTTTCTCTCTGCTCTGTGTGTATTTTTTCGTATTCAAGTACTTGTTAAACTGTGCGGGAATTCAGTAGCATAACCTTAAGTCTTTTTATAGAAACACATAGTTCTGGAAAACTTCACAAGACTGTTCTAATGGTTTATGGATAGGTGACGTATTTTGGCTCCATTCTTTACCATAACTTGAACTATGTTGCTCTTACTCTTTTTGGAGTCAACAGTAATTTATCATACAGATATGACTGTACAAATGTAGTAGATGCTGGTAAGAGGCATAGGCTGCAAGGAGGAAAACTGTCTGGAAATAACCTTCTTGCTAATCTGATGTATGAAGACAACAGAGGTACTCCACAGTTTGGGATTCACAGTAATACAGGGCACTTCTTTATATACATTTGCAATATATTGCATTTTCTATGCAATGGTGGCCATGATAAACAGAAGGATGTCCACCCACAGTATTTGAGAAGAGTTCCTTCCAACTTGGATCTGTCCAGCTCTTCCTCATGTTTTTTTTTTACATAATTTCAGCAGCAAGAGCAGCCACAGTTCTCAGATACTCAAAAAATGCACCGCAAGAAACTGCGTTTCAGATCTCCTGCATAAACTATAAAAATAAAAAGTATCTTGGCAATTATTTTTCAGCTGTGAAATATGCTTTTGTAAAGATGTGACTATAATTTTTCTTGCACAGAACTCTTTGTACTCCATTATTGTTACCATATGCAGAGTTTTTTTGTAGTTCAGCCACTCCCTGAATAGCCAAACTCTGAGCAGTTTTTTCTTCCTTAAATTGCTTACTTCTAGACATAACCAGTCCATTTTATAATTGCGAAGGAGCTATTAAGAGTATTCAGACTGCAAGTAGGGCTCCCAGCTAAGAGTCTTGCAATGTTAGAGTGATGTTGCTCCAAGAAAAAGTTTTGGAAACTGTACCTGACACTTCTGGTTTATTTTGGAGTATTTAAAACTGTTCCTCATCTTCTATCTTATTCCATTATTATCAATTTTCATTGTCTAATTTAGGTTAATATGGACACTAGAGCCACTTAATGAAATTCATAGCTTCAGATCACATGTCCATTTGTTTCTTGAAATTCAAAGTAACTAAAAACTATGGGAAAACAGAAACATTTTCTTGTCTCTAACAAGAACAGCAAGATATGCATTAGACTCCTGCCACTTGCACTCAGCAGATAACTATTAACATTGGCTTTTTGCTTTACATGTGCATGCTGCCTATTCTCTGTACTGAAGGCACTGCACTTGACAGGTGGATTAAAATAAAAATTTGAATAACTTCTGATTACCTTTATGTTCAGGAACTGAAGTCTCGATACTGAGAACCTAGTTTAGACATGGCGTGACTTTTCTGGCTGATGGAGCCTTAATCATGGTGCTGCAATTCATCACTCTCTAGGTTTTATCACGGCCTGGCTTCCAAGACTCTTCTGTGCTTCCACAGTATGCTTTGAGAAACTTGTTGGTTTGATAAAGGTAATCTTGTAGGAATTTTTTTTATGAGAGTTCATACATGCCTTGCAAACAAGTGAGAGATTGCTAGGATTATAGGATAATGCTATCAAAGTATTAAGAAAACCTTCCCATGAAATTGAAATCAATGAGGTGTATTGGGGAGGGATTGTAGTTCAGATCTTGAATGATTAATTTTGCACCAGTGTTTTGAGCAAGTGTAGGAAAAGCAAGATGTTTCTGAAGACTGAAGGTGACGAAGTCTCAAGCAGTTTAGATGGAATGCATAAGTTTCTGGTCAAGAAAATCAAGCAGCCTAACAGCACTGTGAATTTGTTGTTTTTGAAGAAACTCACTTCATTGAAACGTGTATATCTCTACCTCAAAACACAGTTATACTTTGCAATCTCCAGGTGATGATCAATCCAGCTGAAGTTTATGTCTCAGGTAGTAACTAATACAAACTGCTTGAGGGAAAAATTCTGGAAACTCTGAAATTGACTTTTTTGAAAGGCACTTGTGGTGTTTCATTTGTCATTGTCAGTAATTTTGCTTTTTGCAATAAAAGGATTTTAGAGAGGCTCAGCACATCTTGCTTGTACTCTTGTAATTTTTTCTTTTTACAGTAAATTTTTCTCCTGCCCAAACAATCAGGATTATTTGATTTTGGTTTGGTTGGGTTTTTTTTTCAGTAATGTCCTGGTTGCTGGCCAGAGAGACTTGTTGCCATTTGATTTAGTGTACTTTTCTTCTCCCAGATGAGGAACAAGTGATTTCTGTACCTGTTGTCTACCATTGATGTTAACAGCAATCATTTTCAGTCATTGGAAAAGAATGGATAATGTTTCATCGGTAGGAGAAATTTAGCTTGTTGATGTTCTGATCATGCTCATTTTTCACATAAGCTCTAAAGCAAAACTTCAGTAAAAAGAAGTCCCATCAGACTTGCTAGGAATTACATATCCTTACTAGGAATACTATATTAAATCTAATAAAGTCAGCCTCAATAAACCTGTAATTAAACAAAGAGGGGAAAAAGAAAAAAATCCATCATTTAATGGAAGAAAAAAATCAATAATTTTAATTGTACCAGGATGAGGAAACCTGACAGTGGTGGGTTTTTTGACTTCTATCAATCTAAAACTAAAATAGGTGTTTTGAAAAGGTGATGTGTCATCTTTCACCTCACCAGAACTTAGTGGAGATGATGTGCAAACCTAATACTTGAGACAGATTTTCTCTTCCCCCCTCCCCAGGTATTTTTAAGCTCAGTCTGACACAGTAAGTGGCATGCAGCTCATAAAGCTGCTGTACAGGTGATCTGTGCTTTCTCCTGAACTTCCAATTGTATGTGTATTAACATAAGAAATTTTCAGGCAGCTGCAGGTAACAATTTAACAATTGAATTTATGGTAAATTGTCTATAAATGTTGAATAATTTAGTCTCATAATTTTGTCAGGATAAGAGTTTCTGAATTCTGAAAAATCCAAACCAAAACAAACAGAAAATCAAACAAAAAAACCCCTTTCTTTTATATAGGGTGTGGTTTTTCAGCTTGTAAAGAAGGAATCATACCTGTTTTCTCTTTATTATACGTCGTGGTTCACAACTCCGTGTTCTGATCAGTATTCCTTAAAGGAAAAACATGGCTGAAGTATGAGCAGAGAAGTTAAGAGTAAGAAGATAATCCATACCTTCTTCTTTTTCCTTCTTTGGAGGATTCTTTTATCACACAGTAAATTTCAATATGTGATATCTTTCCTTATCTTTGCGTCTCACTGAGAAATTTGTGAAGAAATGGTTATTGTATTAAAGCTGCCAAAAGTAATAATATTTGCCATCTTTCTGATGGAAACTCTCCAAAGGTTTCTGATGTCCTTGTTTACATAGTCACATTATAACAATAACCCCTAAAATCTGCAAAATATTTACCTGCAGAGTAACATATATGTAAAAAGATACTGCTGAAAGGAAAAACAATTGTTCTTATCTCAAAAGAAAATTACTTGGAGTATTCCACGAGGCTTCCAGTGCAATCATGTAGTGAATTTCAATAAATATTGTCATGAATAGGATTTTTCTCAGTGCATCCTGAAATAACCTCATGTACTATTTCAGCTCATCTTTCTCACCCAGCCTGTATTTGTTGTGGAGATTCTAATATTTTCCACTTTTAAAAAGTGCTTTTTCTCTCTTTATAACACTAGAAAGAAGTAATTGAGGAAAGAAGGCAATTACCATGTTTGGCTACTAAAGAGTCAGTGTTTTTATAATGAAGGAATAGTATTCTGTTTCACAGTATTTATTTCTTCTGGAAGGCAGTGTGTCTCAAGCAAGTTTTGCTTTCTTCCTGTATTCTACAAAGCAAATCCCAGAAGACATTTTGAGTCTTCAGACCAAATAGCCCTGGTACAAATGGAGTCATGGGAGAAATTCCTATTATTTTCCCTTGTGAGCAGATGCTTTTCTACAGCCTAGTGGGAATTTCTGCTATTTCTTTCTAAGACTCTTTGAGATGCGACATATAGTCCTTTAATTCAAGTACAGGAGCTATGTAGCATGGATAAACAGTGGGCAAAAATTCAATAGTAGTTTTAAAATACCTATGTTGTGGTTTGCACCTGGCCAAATGCCAGGTACCCCCAAATTAACACACTCACACCCAGGGCTCATGAGTTGAGATAAGGAAACCCGGGAGAAGATGCACTCAAATAGGCAAAACAGGACTAACTTAGGTTGCAAAGTGATCTAATTTATTGCTAACAGAGTCAGAGAAGTAAATGAGAAATAAACCTTTCAAGGCCATGGTTTCTGCACTCAACCCCCTCCCTCCTTCCCAGCAGCTGCACAAGGGAACAAGGCATGGGGGGGGGTGGGGGAAGGTAGGTCAGTTCATCACC